>CAWUDS030007529.1:2863791-3186248 GCA_963859935.3 Lathyrus sativus
TATCGGGGAGGACTGCTTCCATACCGTAGACAAGTGAAAACGGAGTTGCCCCTAGTTGAGGTGCGCACTGTCGTACGATACCCATGTAAGGCGAACGGGAGCATTTCATGCCAGTCCTTATAAGTAATGACCATTTTCTGAATGATCTTCTTGATATTCTTGTTAGCGGCTCTCAACAGCCCCATTCATCTTTGGTCTGTAAGGAGAAGAATTATGATGCTCTATCTTGAATTCTTCGCACAATTCTTTCATCATTCTGTTATTCAAATTGGAACCATTATATGTAATAATTCTTCTTGGCCACACCATATCGGCAGATAAGTTGATTCTTGATAAATTTAACAACCACATGACGAGTTACATTAGCATAAGAAGCTGCCTCGACCCCACTTGGTAAAATAATCAATGGCTACTAAGATGAATCGATTGTCCATTAGATGCTTTCGGCTCTATCATACCAATCATATCAATTCCCCACATAGCGAACGACCACGGGGCTGAGATAACATTCAACAAAGTCGGAGGCACATGAATCTTATCTGCGTAAATCTGACACTTGTGACATTTTCTAGCAAACTTGTATTAATCTAATTCCATTGTGATCCAATAATAACCGGCTCTTAAGAGTTTCTTAGCCATGGGCATGTCCATTGGGCATGAGTGCCAAAGGATCCTTCGTGGATTTCCGTCATCAACATATCTACTTCTTGCTTGTTAACACATCTCAGCAAGACCATGTCAAAATTCCGTTTGTATAAAACATTGTTACTCAAAAGAAAACTCCCAGCCAATCTTCTCAAAGTTTTCTTATCCTTGTTGGAAGCTCCCAAAGGATATTCTTGAGTGCTAAGGAATACTTCAATGTCGTGGTACCAGGGTTTTGCCATCTTTAACTTCTTCGACGACAAAGACGTAAGCGGGTCTGTCAAGACGTTTTACTTCAATCCGAGGACACTCATTCCCAAAAGTTCACCACAATCATGGAGGCCAAATTTGCCAACGCATCTGCCATTCTATTTTCATCACGAGGGATATGATGAAAGTCGACTCTGTCAAAGAATGGTAACAGTCTTCTAGTATAATCTCTGTATGGGACCAAATTATCATGTCGAGTTACCCACTCTCCAGTGATCTGGTAGATTACCACTGCAAAATCACCAAACACATCCAAATTCTTAATTCTCAAATCTATTGCTTCTTCAAGACCCATAATGTACGCTTCATACTCAGCTTCATTATTAGTATACATGAATGTTAATCTGGAAGTAAACGGGATGTGGGACCCTTGAGGAGTCACAATAACAACACCTATCCCTCTTCCATGAGCGTTGGCAGCTCCATCAAAAACTAAACCCCATTGAGATTCTGGTTCTGGTTCTTCACAATCTTTCATCTTTAAAAACATAACATCCTCGTCGGGGAAAATCATCGTTTGAAGGTTAATAATCCAAAATAGGCTGGTGAGCCAAATGATCAGCCAAAACACTTCCTCTAACGGCTTTCTGAGTATGGTACTCGATATCATATTCAGATAACAACATTTGCCATCTAGAAATCCTTCCAGTCAAAGCGGGCTTCTCAAAAATATACTTGATAGGATCCATCTTCGAAACTAACCAAGTGGTGATTTCAGCATGTACTGGTGCAAACATTTGGCGGCCCACGCCAAAGCACAACAAGTATTCTCTAACATAGTGTACCTTGTTTCACAATCGGTAAATTTCTTGCTCAGGTAATAAGTGACATGATCTTGCTTTCCTGTTTCATCTCGTTGACCGAGTACACAACCCATTGAATCTTCCAAAATAGTAAAATACATAATCAAAGGTCGGCCTTCAACCGGGCGGTATTAGGATAGGTGGTTCGAGCAAATACTCTTTGATACTATCAAAAGTCTTTTGACAATCTTCAGTCCAAACATGCCCTTGTTCTTTCCTCAGAAGCTTGAAAATAAGTTTTACATGTAGCAGTCATGTTGAATATAAACCTAGAGATGTAATTCAAATGCCCCAAAAATCCTCTAACTTGTTTCTCGGTGGTAGGAGCTGGCATTTCCCGAATAGATTTCACCTTGTCGGGGTCCACTTCAATCCCTCTTTGACTGACAATAAAACCCAATAGTTTCCCTGATCGTACTCCAAATGTACACTTGTTGGGGTTCAGACGGAGCTTGTATTCCCTCAAACGACCAAACAGCTTGGACAGGTGTTTAACATGATCATCCTCAGTCTTCGACTTAGCTATCATATCATGCACATAAACCTCGATCTTCCTTGTGCATCATATCATGGAACAAAGTAGTCATAGCTCTCTGATATGTTGCCCCTGCATTTTTCAGTCCAAATGGCATAACTTTGTAACAAAAGGTGCGCCCAGGGCGTGATGAATGACGTCTTCTCTCTGTCCTCAGGAGCCATTCTAATCTGATTGTAACCTAAAAAACCGTCCATAAAGGAGAAAACCTCATATCTTGCGGTACTGTCAACCAAAATTTCAATGTGAGGTAACGGAAAGTCATCTTTCAGACTGGCCTTGTTCAAATCCCTGTAATCTACACACATGCGAACCTTACCATCCTTCTTCGGAACAGGCACAATATTAGCCAACCAGAGCGGATATTCGCAGTGACAAGGAAACCTGCACCAATCTGTTTTTGTACCTCCTCCTTAATCTTTAGAGCCATGTCGGGTCTGAGTTCTTCTGAGCTTCTGTTTTACTGGCGGGCACTCTGGCTTCAAAGGTAGACGATGCTCAACTATAGCAGTGTCTAATCCAGGCATATCCTGATATGACCAAGAAAACACATCAACAAACTCTCTGAGCAAAACAATCAACTGTTCCTTCACCTCAGGCTTGAGCAAAGCTCCAATTCTCACTTCCCTACAGATTTCTTCTATTCCCAAATTGATTACTTCCACCGGCTCTTGATGAGGTTGGATAGCTTTCTCTTCTTTCTCAAGCAGTCTGGAAATCTCTTCTGGAACATCATCGTCTTCGTCTTCAGCTTCATACACGGGAAACTCAAAATTCGGAGAAGGCAGTGGATCATTATTCCCAAGGTGTAATTTATGTAGCAATCTGCGCAAGTGATGTAATTTTTAATAAGTTTTCATAAAGTGGAAAGTGTGTGTACGCGAGATGCTACTTATTATTTTCCAACATCGTAAATAAATATATATAAAAAAACACACAAATGAAAATGAAGGTGATTTATTGATGACAACAAAACCAAAGAGACACGCCCAACAATGTCACCTTCGCTTGGGCAGAGCAAAGGGAATTATTAAAAGTAAGCCCCTAACAATGCAGTTTCACCTTGGGCAGAGCGAGAAATTTTAAAAACAAATGCTTTACTTTGATATATGAATGACAGCAAGGGCCTCAACCACACTCCAGTTCTTACCAAAATTCATGGGGTTACAAAGTTTGGAACATCCCATCTGAATCTTCCTCGGTCGCAGTGTAGACTCCAAAGTTGTATTCAAACTCATCTGAAACATAACCTGGATCTTCATATAGGGCTCATAATCTTCATAAGGAATGGAGGACCTTGCAATAGAAACAACCATCTGATATGTAACCTTCATGCTCATCCTCTAATACAACATTAACCTTGAGGATGATGGACGACCCCTCCACTACGGAACACTTCATTAATCAGCGGAAACCCCTTGACTTCTAGTAGCTTGTTGAGCAGAACTGCTGGTGAAACCAAGACCTTCTTTGTTTCTGTTCTCCGACAAAGACAACACCTTGCCCCAAAATTGTCTGAGGACCGTCGTTCACTACACGCTGTGCGTCTTTGAATGATGACATGGATTCCTAAGACTTCTGGATACCCTCGCCCACAATATACAAAGCCTGAAATATGTACCAACTTCTCCTCAGATTCAACATACGAGAATGATGACAAATGACTCACTACTAAGGCTCGTTCCCCACAAACCGTGATCGTTTTCCCTTCAAAAACATATTTCAACTTCTGATGCAGGGTGGAAGTAACTGCCCCAGCTTCGTGTATCCATGGCCTCCCTAGCAAACAGCTATAGGCGGCACGAATGTCCATGACTTGAAACGTGATCATAAAAGTCTGTAATCCAATAGTCATCGACAAATCTACCTCGCCAATTACTGTCTTTCTAGATCCATCAAAAGCTTTGATGATAACATGACTTGGCCTCATTGGCGGTCCCTGATAGGATAGCTTAGATAGAGTAGTTATAGGCATCACATTTAGAGAAGATCCAGTATCAACTAACACACAGGACAAAGAATCATTTCCGCAGTTCACAGAAATATGTAGAGCCATGTTATGTTTCTTCCCTTCCTCTGGGAGATCGTCCTCATTAAAAACAGATTGTCACATGAAGTAATACTACCAATGATGTTGTCAAACTGTTCCATAGTCACATCTTGTTCAACATACGCTTGCTCTAAAATCTTCTGGAGCGCTTCTCTATGAGCTCAGAACTCATCAGCAGTTGCAACACATAAAATCTTTGACGGGGTTTGTAGAAGCTGATCTGCAACCTTATATTCACTTCTTTTGATCACTTTTAGACATTCATCTGAATTGGACAAATTAGATCCACCAGATTGCCCCACAATTGGATCTTTTGAGCCTGGTTGTTCCAAATGAGACCTCCTTTTCTTTTGGTGGTACAGTCGGGTAAAACTCAACCACTCCTTGTTACTCTGCTGACATCTGCGATGTTAACTACTAAAGGTACAGTGGGAAAAGGCACTTCCTTTCCATTTTCCAACATTATGGCGTTGTATCTGTATGGAATCGCGTTACTAGAATCGTAAGGGACGGGTCCAGGTATGTTGATTACCAAAGGAGTAACAACCGACTTTCTGCTATTATAAACGATTTCAATACGCTCCATTTCCTTAAAGTGAGGAACTATAACACAAACTTCTTCGGACCTTTCATTTGAAGCTTCCTGATCATTATCTTCCAAATAGCCTTGAATCATGTTGACAGAGGGTGAACCGTGCGGGGGTAACGGATTAACCTGCACATTAGGATCAGAATCTTTGAAGGACAAAATTCCGCACTTAATGAGCCTCTGGACATCTGTTTTCATACCAAAACAACTCTCAATATCGTGACCTGGAGCACCCTGATGGTAAGGACAAAACTTGTCAGCTCTATAAGAAGGAGGAGGATTAGCGGGAACCATAGGTGGAGCTTTTGTTTGAATATGACCCTTCTGAATCAGAGATGGAAACAAATCAGCATACTTCATAGGAATTGGATCAAAATTTATCTTTCTATACACACGACCCTGATTTTCGAATGGCCGATTCTGCTGAGGATACTGCGGATTTTGCTAAGGCTGTGGTTGTTGAGCATTGGGGGACCGAGGTTGCTGCCATCGGTTGCGGAAACTGTTGAGGCTGATAAGCTAGAGCATTAAACACTGTTGATACTGCCGCAACTTGGTATGATGGTGAATACCTCCTTCTAAGTCTTCCTTCTTGCACGGCTTTCACCCCCTGTTCTTTTTTCTTCACAAAACCACTCCCATACTTCTTAACATTGTTAGGAGCACTCTCTTCCTTAGCCAATCTTCCTTCACGGGACACCTTCCTCTAAACGCATTCCCATATTGACCATTTCGGTGAAGTCACTGGGTGCACTTGCTACCATTTTTTTCATAAAAGAAAGGACCAGGGGTCTTCAGAAAAATCTTGGTCATCTCCTTTTCTTCTAACGGTGGTGTGACTTGCGCGGACAACTCGCGCCAACGTTGGGCATATTCCTTAAAATTCTCCTTATCTTTCTGTGTCATAGCTCTCAATTTATCTCGGTCGGGAGCCATATCCACATTATACTTATACTGCTTGACAAAGGCTCCCCTTAGATCATTGAAAGTTCGAATCTTGTACTATCCAACCCCATGTATCGCTTGAGTGCAGCGCCCTGTCAGACTATCTTGGAAATAGTGAATGATCAGTTGATCATTGTCAGTTTGTGCATACATTTTCCTAGCATACATGATGAGATGACTCTGAGGACAAGTATTTCCTTTATACTTCTCGAAATCAGGGACCTTGAATTTCGGTGGAACCTTGACATTTAGAACCAAGCACAACTCAAAAGCGCTCTTTCCAAACAAATCCTTCCCACGAAGGGGTTTCAACTCCTTTTGCATCTCAGAAAATTGGTCTTGAAATCCATCCATCCTCTCTTCCAAACCCACAGTTTCGGTTGGCGACCCCTGTAAAATTGGCTCATCCAGAATATACGGAACAACGTTCACATGTAGAGGTGTAGTAGTCATTACGGCAGTAACTACAGGAGTAGCTTGGACGTTGGTCATAACAGGGATCTCAAGTACAGACGAACGGCAGCCAGCGGGAGTGAAATGAGAAGGCATCCCCCACGGGAAACCTGGAGGCATCCTATAGGTCACTTCGGTAACAGAAGACACCACTGGGATCGATGTTGGTGTCACTTCAGAGATCACAGTACTTTCAACATCTTGGTTGTTGAGTGCAGCTTGACTGGACAGAGCTTCCACTAGACCATTCAACCTCTCCAAACTTTCTTTCAGAATTGCAACTTCATCACATAGCACCTTGTTCTCTTGTTCAAGCTGGTCCATCTTTTGGTGTTGATTAGCTCGAGTACCGTATCGGTGATTCAGCTTGTCAGTAGAGATGAAGCAAGAGTGAGACCCTGGAATGCAAACAATGCTATGCTTATGCAAAAATGCAAATGAGTATGAAACTTCAAGAAACTCAAATTATTTTTTGGTATTGTGACGTTGGAAAAAAAACTTATATTTTGATATTAGAGAGGCATTACAAAGCAAAGTACTCTTTTAAGAGTTTATTACATTGAACCAAAAAGCAAAAGAGAACTCGGAGATCTACTCCCTATGCTCCTTCTGTGCACGAAGTTCTTCTTCTAACTGGCTGACGCGTTCTTGCAATTCGGCCTTCTCATTGATGAGTTGATCGACACATTCTTTCCAAGCCATAGCAGCTGGGGGAAGATCATCTCTGGTGTCAGTTCTGGAAGAGGTGTGAGAGGGAAATAAATCCTCTCGCGCCTTTCTCTTCTTTGCAAATTCTATCTCTGGCAGCTTCTGGGACCTCTCTTTCTCTACTTTGAGGGTGAAAAACTTGTTCCTCCAAGCGGCCTTCAGTTTTCGAGCCTCATCCAAGGCGGCCTTCAACTGATCTACTTCACTCACATCAAACCAATAAGGATCATGAAAAGCCAATACCATAGGTTCATGAAAAGGGAACGACATCTTGAGGTCGAGAGCCCTTTCTCGTACCCAATGTAGATATTCTTCAGAGACAGCACAATTAGGGTATCCTAAAGCAGTCATCCCTTACTTATTGACGTATCTCCATGTGTAGATTATGACGGTCTTCAGGTCTGGATCTTCTCCTTCCTTGAGAAAGATCCCTTCCAACAGAGCTTGGTCAGGTACTTCGATCATGGGATGCCCAAATTGTCTGCGGGCCATAGCGGGGTTGTAACTGATGCATCCTTCTCTCCCAATGAGCGGTATGTTGGTGAATCCTCTGATGTTGGGAATCATACATACACCTCTATAAGCAGGGTCGTACATCACGATATCAGAGTGAGTAAGGGCCATAACTATCTCGGACCAATGGGGTGTTTCTACCTCATCCCAAATTGACGGATGTCGAGTTAGGCGAGCGATGAACCATGAATACAGCAAAGCGATACAACAAACAATATGTCCTCCCCCTTCGGCATTCTTCGAGTGGATTGAATGGTACGTGTCATCTAGTAAGGTGGGAACCGAATTCTTGAGTATGAATAGTTTAATTGCATCCATATCAACAAAATCATCAATCTTTGGGAACCAGAAGATCCCATAAACCAACAAAGCAAAGGTAGCTTCCAAGATAAGGACCTCCTTTCTTTCAGCATGGTAACAGACTTTTTCGATCAAGAAATCAGTTGGGAATCCAAGGACTCCTTCTTTGGTGGTTAAGTGTGCTTGGACATCTGCTAGGCTGAGATGAGTAGCATTTGCAATTTCTTGGTGACTGGATATGTCCTCCTGGCCGGTGAATATAGGTCGGGCCGTCACAGGTATCTTTAAGAAATCAGAATACTCTTCCAGGGTCGGCATCAACTGGTAATCCGGAAAGGGGAAACAATGGTACAACGGATCATAGAACTGAACAAGAGTCTCCAACAACCCTTCTTTCATCTTGAGCTCGAGAAAACGGAAGACTTCTCCATATTCTGTTGCGAAATCGTGACGGTTCTCGATGAGATCTGCTAGCTCTCTTAAGCTTTCAATGTTAGGACTCTGAAAAGTGTACTTCAATGCTTCTCTCTTGAAGTCCATGGTTACAATACCTGTGAAATAAAATTGAGTTTCTTGAAGTGAATAAAGAAAGAATGCAATGCAAGATGAATAGGACTTCATGGGATCCCAACTATTTATAAACATTGCGGTAAAAGAAAAACATTTTATTAATTTTGAAACTGATTACAAATAATTGCTTTTAAAAGTCCTAAATAAATAGCAAAATAAAAGCTAACAAAAGCCCTAAAGAAGTTCTGAATTCCGCTGCTTGAGCTCCTCTTCCAACTGGGTCTTCTCACGGATAAGGTTGTCCACAATCAGCTTCCAAATAGTACATTGTGGGTTGGAGAAAAATAAATCCTCCATGGCTTTCCTCTTCTTGCAAGGAAGTAATTCTTCATCCTTCAACTGTAGCTGCTTCTGAAGTTCACCGTTCACTGCAACCACTACTTGATACTTGTTCTTCTAACTCATGCTGCGACTTCCTCAAAGCAACCTCTAACTTCTCAGCTTCGTACATAAAGACATAAGTGGGCTCTCTTCTCGGAAATATAGGATCTTGACGGGAATAGGGCATCTTCAATTTGATTGCTCTCTCTCTGACCCACTGAAGGTAGGGCTCCAAGGACACACAATTAAGTTTCCCAAGGCTTTTCTTCTCTTGCTTATGCAAATGATCCCATGCAGCCAGAATCTTGTCTCGGAGTTCCTTGTCATCCCTAAAGAAAATGCTATCCACTTGAACACTCTTAGGCGGTTCCTTCAACGAATATCCCAACTGTCGACGAGCTAAAACCGGATTGTAACTGATCCCTCCATTAAAATTGAGTAACGATACATTAGAAAAATCACCACAACCATCAATAATTAAAGTCCCATCATACGCTCGGTTGTACCAAACAATGTCTGAGTGGGTCAACGCCATAACTCTCGGAGACCAAAGCCCCCTATCGAGATTCAAAAAAGAACTAGATCTAGGCAAGTGCGAAATAAACCACTTGTAGAGTAAGGGCACACAACAGGTTATCATTCCTCCACCATATAAATTTCGGAGATGCACAGAATGATAGGCATTCCCCAAAAGAGTTGGTACTGGGTTGTTCTTCAAAAAGATCTTAATCGCATTAAGGTCGACGAACCCTTCAAAACTTGGGAACAAGAACACTCCATAAATAAGTAAGGTGAAGATTGCTTCGAATGGAGTCTTGTTCGTATAATCGGCATAAAACATAGCTTTACTGATTAAGAACTTCGTAGTAAAACCAAAAATACCACCTTTACTAATTAAGTTTCCCTTGACATCGAATACCTTTAGATAAAGAGCCTTAGCAATATCTCTTTCCTCAGGGTCCTTCTCTAAGAAAGGGAAGGGAGATTCTTCTAGGATAGGTAGACCAACCAAAAAGGAGTACTCTTCCGATGTAGGTAATAGTTGAAAGTCTGAGAACGTAAAACAGTGGTATAGCGGATCATAAAACTGCAATAAAGTGGAAAGAAGTCCTTCGTCTACTTGGCAACTCAATAAAGATATCAGCTTCCCATACTTGCTCTTGAACTTCTCTTGGTCTTCAATCAAGGTTACCAACTTCTTTAGGTCATCCAATTTAGGACTTTTAAAAGTGTATTTCAAAGTGTATCTTCTGTTGGGATCCATAGTGCCCTACAATGTTCATAAATAAAGGTGAATCCCATGAAGTCCAATGCGGTATGATTTTTTATGAATGCAACAAACACAAGTAAGCACATAGATGCACAACGGTAAACAAACAAAGGGGGACCCTAGGTTTTGCAACAAGCATAGAGCCGAAGGGTATACCCATTCCCAAAGGACACGGACTAGAGGTTGATTGTACCTGCAGAACAAGGTTCTAATATGGTTCCTAAAGTCATTAGCCCATATTTCAGATATTATCAACTTCCCAAGTACTCGGTGGTTAATAATATTCTCAAGAGAACTTCTTTTGAGTGTAGCATCGCGTAGCACTATTTCGGGGGGTACCCCCTCATAGCCCCGCACTACATTCTAATAAAGGCCAAAGTGGGGTTAAGGTAATTACGGTCCTCAATATCATAGGCTCCAACATCGAATATAGTGCATCTTTTCACGATTAAGAACTCGTTCAACAATACAACTTTCGAGAGGGCCTCAATTGAGCATGATTTTCAAGTCAGCTTGGTCGGGATTCCACCCCCTATAAGCCTCTTTGAACATATCAGTATCCTATCTTAAGTTCACTCAAGTCCGGGTGTAGGACTTTGTCTCACCACTCAAAGGTAACAACCCAAAGGCTACAAACAGACAAGTATACAAGTAAACAATTAAGCAAACATAAGCAAATATAAACAAACATAAAGAAAACAAGTTAGGGAAACCCACTGAGAGTCCCCAGTGAAGTCGCCATTTCTGTCGCGGTGAAATTTGGATACCAAACTATTGATGAGCTTGAATCTTATTCATTTGCAACCGAACTTTGATTTGTCCAAAGGAAGGGATAAAGATCGAAATACCCACAATGCAATGCAGATGCAAGCTAGAGAGTTATAGGTTCGGGGGTTGGTTAAACTTAGGGAAGGTACTAGCATCCTAAGTTTCTGTAGTACTCTACAGGAACCTCTTGTTTTATGTTTGTTTATTTGCTAAGGTTTATCTGCTTAAGGGATAAAAGACCCTAGGGGTTTATTTCTAAGTATACTCGATAAGATATCGCATCTTATGCCTACATATCCTTACGGGAGTGGAATCAGAGTATCTGTAGTTCCCCTAAAGGGTTTGAGGAGTTCTTTGACTGTGGTCAAAGTTCCTACGGGTTTAAGGTAGTTGATTGATTGAGTTTAGGAGAAAAAACGAGTTGTCATTTTAAGGGAGATTTAACCGCCACAAGTGCTAGGATTATATTGTTGTGGGGTGGAGATTCTATCTCGCTTAAGATGATTAACATCTTTCTTTAATGCTTAAATAAGTTGTTTGAATTGAGTTGTATTGTTTATATCTAAGTTGTAAAGATAAAGACGAAGGTCCTCCTATGGGGTAGGATCTGTCCTAAAATATCGACTTGAATGGGATCAAGGATCAAGTGGGAATATGATGCAAATGTAGATGCGATACACACAAGTGTTAAGTCATGTGTAGGTTCTTCCTTTGGACGGAATGCGATGCAAGAAAGATGAATACGATACTTGTAAATTGCGGGAAAAGAATAAAAACGGATAAAGTAAACATACACACGCATTAAAGCGCTAAGGTGTAAGTGAGTGAATTGTGAATGTGAATATGCATGGAATCGGGACGTGCACAATTGATCGAATTACATTATGTTGTTGATTGTTTAATTAGGGGTTGAGAAAACGGTTAGATTGATTTATTTGGTTGGTTTGACTTGAAAAAGGTTGAATTAGATCTTTCAAGAAAAAGTTAATTAATTTGGTGAGATGGATTTTAAATAAAAAGGGAGAAAGTCACATTGACTTTGGTTGATTATATTAAGAGGTGACTCAATTTTAATTACGAAATTAAATTTACGAATTGGTTGATTTTAATTAATAAAGTTTTCTTGAATTATAGCTCAATTAAATTTAAATGGAACGATTTTAAATAAATGAGTTTTGCAAAATATTATTAAATAAAAGGATTCTAATTTATTATTATAAAAGCTAAAGTCATTTGAGATTTTTTAAAAAGTGGTTGTTATCTATTTATTGTCATTTTTAAGTTATTTTAAATATAAAATGATTTTTTACTAAATAAAAGGGGAAATTGATTTTAATTATTAATAAAGTAAATTATTTCAAGAATAGATTTTGGCTGAATAAATATTATAATAAAAAAGTTGATTAAGAGGTTAACTTAATTAAAAACATTAGTTAATTTTAAAAGGTTATTTGAGGTTAATTAAATTAAAAAATATGATTAGGGTAATTAGGGCGCATGAGTGTGTGCAGGTGTATGGTGTAGTGCGTAAACAATGAAACAATGAAATGAAAAACAATGAAATGAAAAACAAACAAACGGTGGCAAAAGAACCCTAATCCCCCAACGCCCTAAATCGATCGCTCGGCCTCTTCTCTCGACCCCAATCTTTTCACGATGCGATTCTGGTTCACTGCTCTCCCTTTCATCGTTCGCTCTCACCTCTGTCTTCCATTATCCCTTCTTGAAACACAATGCAAAACATTAGCAGTTCAATAATCTTAACATGAACAAAGGTTTACCGAAAGCGGGTGACAGCGGCGGAGCTTCGATGGCGAAATCGAACGGTGACGGCTCCACTCGATGGTTGAAGAAGATAAGTTTTCCTTTGATTCTTCTTAGATTACGAACTTAAGGTTTCGTGATTGCGAACTTCCTCTTTCAAAATTGTCCTCTTTCTTGTCTCAAGTTCCTCCTTTTATAGGCTTCAATCTGAAATTCTTTGCATCAAATCCTGATTAAAGTGCTTTGAATGCTTGATTGGATTTTCCATTTTGGTGTAGACCAGATTTAAAAACTTTCTTCTTTCGTCTGATTGCAATAATAATCTGTTAATGAAAAATTCCAAATTGTGATCTCTTGTATCAATCATGTTTAATACTTTTGTCTGTCCAGATTCATTGTTATGAAGATTTGGATTGGATCTTTTGCTTTTAAAACAGTATATTCCTTTACTAATTCCGGATTTGTGATTTAGCAGGTGTGGATAGCAAAGGATTTAGGGCCAGGGGAGGAATTAGCAGCCCAGAATAATAAACTTGCATCTGGTACATTTCGCAACGAACTCGATCAATACGCTTCTGATACTATTTGGTGAGGGCTCCCACGAAAATGTTGGTGATGATGGGTAGCAACTTCAAATGTCTCTCTTACGAACAAACTGAATGTAGGGCATGTTGTTAGCAGTTGCAACCACGTGAGTGAATAAGAGCAAGGTTGCCATTTTTTTCTTCTACTTTGTTCTCTATTCTCGTTTTCAAATCAAGTTTGATATGCTTCTAACATTGTTTTTTTTTTCTTTTTCATGTACTTGGTGATGGTGCTTGGGGAGCTGGAGTGAGATATTGAACAAGTCGACATCCTCATCCCATCATCGGTGATATCACCACGAGAATATCCATCAATTCAGGTGCATCATCGACCTCTGTATCATCTTCTCTAAAGGACTCGGGGTTATCAGAAGTAGGAAATGTTGTCTTATAACAGATGATGAATTCAGATACAGCTTCTGAGCATTCCCTTGGACAAATGAGGACTTGTAAGAGCAACTCAATAAGCAAGTACCGCAGTGCATGATCTCTATCTGCATCAACACTGCAATCATGGTTCTTTGGCGTATTCATTAATAGGGACGACAATATCATCACAGGTAGGCTGTATTTCTTCCATATGTAGATAGTTTGGTAATGAACTCAATAAGTGTGCTAATCTCAATATTCTGTTTCTTCTTCAGTTTATCATTTGCTTGAAGGTTTATTCCACAACAACCTCAAGTTTGAGAATTGTAGGCCATGCTCTTCGTCTCAATTTTCAATTAGACTTTCCAGGACATACGGAGCATCATGCATCTCCTGAGAATATTCCCCTAACATCCATATGAAAGTTGCCCTAGCCTTAGGTTCTTGGACATTATTGCTACTGATACTCCCTACAATAGCAATACAATCCTGACTCCATTGAGGATATTTTCTTAGGGGATCTTTCACAAGCATCAGAGCTTCAGAGGTAATCTAGTCCTTTCCATCTCCAGAAACTGTAGAAGTCGATCATCATACTGTTGCAATGCTATCTTTCCAACAGCTCGAATAGATTCCCTTGCAATTGGGATGTCAACATTTGCTGCATACTCACATAACTTTGTCACTATCTTGTAGGTGTTATTTTCATTTGCAACTACAGTCAGCATTTCAAGCTTCAACTTTTTGACATAGAATGGTTCAATATACTGGTAAAAGAAGTGCTTGCAATCTGAGGAGAGAACATGAGGGTATCGCGTGACCAAGAGGTGCAAGTGGCTAAGAATTGTAGGATTGTTCCAGACTTCCTGAGCTCATTGAAGGAATGTACTTGGCCACTAATTCAATAAATTCCTTAATGCATAGAGTGGTTAAGAAGCTTCAGTATCGATTGAGAAAGTGATAAACAGCTGGCTTGCTATGCAGAGTCACTCATTCCCTGGTTGCTGCTGATGCCAATTTGCTAAATTGTTTTGTTGATTTATTAACTGTTGTTGTCGCTGTTGCAGGTTCACGAGACTATCCTATTGTGGATGCAACCTCTGGGACTTAAGTGTGTCACCAACGTTGTTCTGTTGTCCAAACATCTGAGCATGTTGCCCATTCATTACATTTGGTTGAGGCCTTTCACACTGCTACTGCTGCTGCGCAGGCAAGATTGGTTACTGAGTCATTGGTGTTGCAACTTAATGGAAAGGCTCGTGGCCCACATTTCATTTCAGCTAGCAGGGAGCAGCCTCCAAACGGCACCTTGTTATGTATTTGCAAATATTTGTAATTGTGTAGTTATTTAGTCATGGCCTTTGTAAAGCTAAGGGATAGTAACAGAAGTCAAGTAGCCTCAGAGTTGGAAAAAGCGATCGGCCCTGAACTATGTACTCGTAAAAATCTTTGAACGGTGCAAAGAGTACCTCAGTATTATATTATCTTTATTTTTATTCTTGTAGCTTGAATGGCAACTTACTTCTTATCGCAAACTCGAATGAATTTTGGTTCAAATTGGATACTCTCATACTCAAGATATTCACATAAACCTCCTGGTGTACTTAACTTTGCCTCAAATAAATTGGCTCATTGAATTTGAAATACTTAATATCAAACCTTGATGTCCACGAACAGAAAAGACATATAAAATTGCGACTTCGTCTTTCATTATGGCGTATAACTCGCCCGGCCACCCTTAAGCAAATTTATCTCCAAAATAAGCCCTTCTTGCCCTGATGAACTAATGACTCGAGAGATAAACAGAGTCCCAAATCCAAATATTATGCTGAGGTATTGGTGAAAACTTTAACCATGCACTCTAGGATCCGAATCCTAAACCACTTTTGGCTCATAAGAGAACAAAGTTGATCATGACTTTAACGAGATACAGCCAAAAAGTCCATCCAGGATGTCTTTAAAAAAAAAGAAAGATCCAAGAGTGGCCCAATGATACAAAGGTGATTACAGAAATGGGGCCAAAATTAGAATCAACCGGCCACACCTTTAGATGCCCGACCGAGAGGATGAATGCCATCTCTATTTGAAGCTGCCACACTTGCATGGACTTGTTAGTGAAAAAACACATAATAATAATAAAGGCGTCAAGTAACACAGAAGTGGGATCTTATGGTAAAAAATTAGGGTGTGATAGTTCAAATCAACCATGCTGTCAAAAGGTCATTGTGAGGTTTGAGTTTATCAACTCATGTGCAAATGAATGTATGACTGTCACTAGGGCAATGTGGATATGTTGTTACTTTTATGAAAGTACTACTGATTGAAATATTGGTGCATTGGGATTGATATTGTTATATTGAACTAATGATCTTTGTTGTCAAATCTGTTCTTCATGTTCAGTTTTTGTTTAGTAGTTGTCATTAAAGTTTGCATTGTGGATTGTCATTAGAGTTTTGTTTAGGACTGTTGCTAAAATTTGTGTTTAAACCTGTCTAAATCATATTGACATGCCTTGAGTCTGTTGACTCTTTTGTTTGGGGTACTTTGTCTTTGACCTGGTGTTACTTAGTGCTAGGTTGGTTTATGCTATGTGTTGCACCCTAAAATTTGCTCAACTTATTTCACCTGATTTTATGTCTCATAGCTTTAGCATTTGCATATTAGGTCATGTACATAATTAATTCATCTGCATAGCATAGCATGGGCAAGCCATCCAACAAGGGACCAAGTGCTATTCTTATCTCTATGAGCCTATCAAGAGGTTCTTATCCAAATTCAAGCCTATCCAAGTCATCAGTAAGAAATTGAAGCTTGAGAAGTTAGTGGACCAAGCAGTGGGTTTCTCTTCTATCTTGAGGATATGTGAGGATCACCAGGGAAGTTGTGGACTACGAATTGAAAGCATGGAGGGTATATAGACATCATGGAAGACCTAGAGGGTCATGTTGAAAGTGAGACAAGGTATTGATGTGATTACAAGAGCTGCAGTTGAAGACAGTCAACTAGGGTTTCATCTGGGTCAACCCTAGGTCAAATGCTTGATTGAAGGGCATCAAGGCCTGTTTGAAAGATGGGGGATGCCTCATTTGATATGTGGATATGGATGTGGTGTTGTGCCAAGGAGAAATCAAAAGAAATCAAGAACAAGAGGAGTTTCTAAATTAGGGTTTCTGTGTAAAATCCCCTGATTTAGGGCAAACTTCCAAGCAAGATAATTCAAAATGCAAGTCTCAAATGGATCCTTGGCCAACATGAAACTTGTAGAGTATCTCAAGACCTTTAATTTTAGTGGTTGAAGGCATCAAGGAGATTTATAGAACTCAAGTTATGGTTCTTGCAAGTTATAGGTCATCTGAGGACACTGAAATTTATCTGTGAAAGTTACTTGACTTCCAAGCAACGTTTACCCCTCAAGAAGTTTTCAAATGGATTTCTGGACAACATGAAAGTTGTTCCTCATGATCTTATCTTTCTAGAAAGGTATGGTATGCCTTCATATGATTTGTAGAACTCCACTTATGATCTTGGCAAGCCAGGGGTATTTTGGGAAAATGGAATTACAGGTCATTTCAAGCATATGCCCAAAACTCCTATTTCCAAATTTCAAATGAAGAAATGGTCAACATAAAACTTGCTCCAAATGACATTTTGAGTCTAGAAAAGTGGTTGTGGCAAGTTGGAAATGCATGGAACTTAGATTTGCAAAATTGACCAATATTAAAGGGAAAAATACCTTTTTAAATGACCAAAATTGTGATTTTTTGATACAAAAGCAAAACCAAGCATATGACCAACCAATTTGAAGGTAAATTTCATTTTAAGATCATTGGCAATATTAGTTTTTTGGTTTGAAGTCAAGAAATTGGAGTTATCATAAGTTGCTTGTAAGAAAAGATACACTTGCCAAATCAAGCTAAGACTAAGGTGCAAGGCAAGGGATGGTTTCTACACTCTCTAATTGTCATGAAAAGAGAAATTCAAGAGATTTTGAGGGGCTGTAACAAGGCAATGCAGAGCTGATTTTTCAACTTGGCCATTTTCATTTTCTCATGCAATGATATGAATAATTTCTCATGGGATCAATCTAGCATCTTCCAGAACTTTCTATCCTCATCTATATAAACACTAGAGATGATCCAAGAAGGGAAGAACTTTCTATCCTCATCTATATAAACACTAGAGATGATCCAAGAAGGGGTTGAACTTCATTTTGATCAAAAATTCATAGTTTTATTTCATCTTGCATTTTTGCAAATTCCTTCGAATCTTCTCAATTCTTCATCCTTTCTTCAAGATTTTGTTTCTATTCTACTCAATAATCATCATTGATCACATTGCAACCAAGATCTGAGTGGATTGGTGCCTGAATCGTGCTATGCAAATTCTCACATCCAAGTGCAATTGAAATCGGTTACAAAGATCCAGGTGGTTTGAGCTCGAGTTATTGCATACAGAATCAAGATTACGGTCCATTGAATGATCCTGGAGCATTGTAGGCTTTGAAGTGAAGAGAATCCTCATCTATTTTCAACTTCTTGACAAGTTAGTGTTTCTCACGATTTAGCTTGAATTAGGTAGCATGAGGTAGATTTGTTAGGTTAAACATGGTTTAGGTGGTTAGATGATTGATTCTGGAGCTTTAGGCAAGATTTCATGGAGGTTGATGTGTGCATGTAAATTCGGTTTGGACCTAGAACATATTGATTAAGTTGTTAGAACCTTAGATAATTGGCTAGTCTTAATCAGTATGGCATAAGGATTGTTTTTGTACAAAGAATGGTGAGTTTGGTGATGATCGAAACCTGATGAAATGTTGAGTTCTTGATGTTACATCTTTCGGTTTGGACGATAGAGAGAGTTTTGAGGCAAACCAGCATCATGCCTGTGTTCTACGTAAGAAACAGAGCGAAATTGGTTTTTGTATCGAGCCATTTGATGGAGAGATGAGAGAGAATGAGAAGATGGAAGAATGATGCATGATGCTCGTGTATTCATGGAGGCTGAAACCCTAAGTGACCAAGGTTGAAGATGAAATCCACACCATTGAGAGCGCGCTGACTGGTTTGACTTGGAGAAAGATCTCACGGCCAGGATTTGAAATGAGATTTCGAGGGAGCTCTAGGCGTTTGAAACGCAGCGTTTCATTAAAACGCTGGCTGTGCTTTAATAAACGTTGCTAGCCGAACCCCCTTTCCAAGCCCAATCACATTTTTAACTGCAATTTCATGCTATTTGCACCGCGGTCTTGTTTTTTTCTAGCATTTATTTTGTTCTTTTTCTGAATAACAAGCTGGGCCCAGGCGCTATGCTATGCGCACCCCCATATCTGGGCCCAAATGCAAACTAACTGCATTTAATTTCTATTGGTACCCCCTGCATCATTTTCCTATTAAATTTTCTCCAAATTTTTAACAAACTTTAAAAAACCATAATAAATTGAAAAATGGATATTTTTTAATGAGACTTTTTTTCCCATTTTCTATTTTTTGTCAAGAAAAATATGAAACCATAAAATTGTCATTTTACTTCATTTTCATATTTTTTGCATATTTTTACATTTAATTGCATTTTTTTAAATTCTTTTGGTTGATGCTACCATTTGTTGAATTTAGTTTAGGAGCTTCCTTTAGGATTTTCACCCCATTCTTTTTAGTACGACTAGATATGGATATTAGATGTCCCCTGGTTTTTTATACCATTTTTTAGGATTTATTTTAGGTAGTTTAGTTAGAAACTATTAGGATAGTCAATTAGGGTTGTGAATATAACATAGGTGTAACAAAATAGTTTCTTTTTGGGTTTTTTTTTAGGACAAATTAGAAGATGGGACTATAGGGGTATTATGGGTAAGTGATAGATCCCTTAGAAAATACTAGAAGTTCCCCTACTATATTAATATTTTTAGTATATTTTGCAATTGATTTATTGTATGGTGTGCCCTTTCTAGGGTTATTGTTTGATTGTGTGGGGTATTGGGCCTGCTTGGGGTTTGGGTTTGAGCTGAAGACTTTGTTGATGAAGCCATTGAAGACCAAAGGAGTGAAGATCAAGTTCCAGAGTTGTAGCTTGCTTGCAGCTGTTGAAGCTTATAGGAACTAGGAACTAGGTAGAGCTTAAAGTAGAAACTTGCTTCATAAACATGGAAGGTCTTGTTTGCCTCCATCCCTCTCTATGATGCAGAGTCTCTCTAGGATACTCACCCCCTTCCTTTGGAAGGCTTGGTGACAGTATCTAAGAGATAGAACTCTTGAGAGAAACATTCTACATTTTGTTGACAGTCTGTTTGCCACCTTTGGTGGTCAACTAACTGTTTAACATCCCAATTCATTCTATTGATGGTTCCTCATCCTGGAGAGTGTGATTTGAAGAAAAGCCATGAAAGATTGAAGATAGAAACCTCGCTTGAAGATGAAGATTGTGCTGTTGAAGCTGTGCAGTTGACTGCTGCTGTTTGAAGCCTTGCTGTTTGAAGCTGTTGAAGGGGTTTTCTGTTAGAGTCTCTTTCCTTGAAGATTGATGCTTGCTTGAAGCTGGTAGATGTTTGAAGATGACTTGAAGACAAATGTTGATGGGGCTTGCAGTGCAGGGTTGCTGTTTGCTGTTTATTTCTGCTGTTTATAAGTCTTTGATGTATTGTTTGAATTTCCCTGACTGTATTGCTTGCTAATTAACCTGTTAGGTTGAAGTGAAGTTACTTCACTTTGCCTGTTGTTTTCTAGGTTCGAGGTTGAGTGGGACTCCCTTGCCTCGCTTGTATTGTTGCATTCATGCATATTTTACTGTTTTATTGTATCTGTTGTTTCTGTTTCCGTTTATCCCCTTAGGATCTCTGTTTCTCTCTGCGCAAGAGAGGGACATGATAGACATTAGGTCTTAACCCATGCATGATAACATTAGGTTAGTTTGATTCCCTTTTCAACCATAGGTTAGAGTTCTGTCTCTTCTTTCTCAAAACAAACAGAAAAACACAATAAATATTTCAAACACAATAAAAGACACTTCTTCCGTAAAAGAATGTGAACTCATCAAAGCGTCAATTTTTGTCCGCTTGGACTGCTAATCAGGAAAACCCTTTTTCAGAAGGAGATAAAAACAAACAAGACAGACTTGTGTCGTACGTGGCCCAAACTACGTTTGCTCTGATCTTTCATGTTGTATGAAAGTACGTAGGCATAGGATGCGATATCCTAGCGAGCAACCTTCCCCTCCTTTCCCGTAGGTAGGCGAACTACGTTGACTCTGATTTCTTGTTCCATACGGGAATACGTAGGCATAAAGTGCGATACTTTGCCGAGTCATTTTATTTTCTTTTAACCCTTGACCTGTAGAATAGATAGAATAACCATCCGTACAAGAAAACAAGCGTGGATCCCGTCGAGTACGACGAACGTGAGGGGTGCTAATACCTTCCCCTTGCATAACCGACTCCCGAATCCAGGATTTGGTTGCGATGACCATTCCTTTCCCGTCTTCGCGGTAGGTTTACTTCGAGCGTTTCCTTTCCCTCCTTTGGCATAAATAACGCACGGTGGCGACTCTTCTGTTCAGCCGGCGCCGATTTTCGCAGTAGTGACAGCTGGCGACTCTGCTGGGGATCCAACGTCCCTTAAGCGAGTCAATCCTAGCGCTTGTTTTCCCGTCGAGGATTTTGTATGGATTTACTTTTTCTGTATTTTACTTTCAGCATTATATTATTGTTATTATTGCTGTATTAGGGTGTGACGGGTGTTCTATGATTGAGAGATAAGCCGGACCTGGGCTTGAGTGCACCTAGAATTAGAGTGGAAAGTAGTGGGCGCGCACATGCTTTGCATGTCCTAGTGTCCCGCGAAATCCACACTCAGACGAGGTTCTTCTGGTTGGCCTCCTGTCCTACCCTTTGGGTGGCTCGGGTTGCTGGTTAGTTGGATTGTCGACTCTGGGAACCGATCAATTGGAAGTTGGCTAAGTGAGGCCTCTTCAGGATTTGATGATGCCACTCCTTCTGGGAATCGTATCATCAACCCTGAAAGTCTGTGACGCCGACGACCGCATAGGATACCGTACCATTGTCAGTTACTAGGACACCTACCTGTGAGAGGGTTTGAGGCTATGCAGGTAACTAGACCTCCAGATACCGGTTTGTTTCTTGATTTGAGATTCAGGCTACCTATGGACAGTTATTGGGGTCTGTCAGAGACCAAGTTGGAGTGACTATTGGGTCTGAGGCTTGATTGGAGCTTATGTATGAGGTCTGTCTGAGACCATGGTTTGAAGAATATTGGAGGGTCTGTTGGAGACCTTGTTCTTGGTGTGATTTGGGCTTCTCAGTCGGAGCACTTGGTCCTTTGTTGCATTTTATTTACATTGCATTGTTTGCATAACCATTATCATCGCATTCCATTAACGTGTGTCTGTGCTGCAGGTGCATTTGCATATTCCCTGATTCTAGTGTCCGGACTTCTGATTATTAATCATGGCTGGTTTGAGAATGACAGTTGCCTACAAGTTACCTATCCCCGATGTTACTCCCCTACTTGGTTTGATTTCCCTTGCTGATGAGGATGTCCGGAGAAGCTTCAGGCAGAGTTACGGAAGACTATTGAGATTGGTTCGCAAACCAACTGATGTTGAACTGAATGGGCTGTACGCATTGATGCAATTCTATGACCCCGCCTTGAGATGTTTCACATTTGCTGACTTTATTTTGGGGCCTACCATGGAAGAGTACGCAGAGTTCACTGAGCTGCCGGTACAGAATAAGGTTCCTTTCATTCACTTTGACGCTGAACCCAAGTTGGAGGACTTAGCAGTGGCTTTACACATGGACGCTTCTGAGTTATTGGTGACTTCTTGGCGCGGGGTTCCAGGCTTCTCCCTCCAGTTTCTGATTAGTAAAGCCCAGGAGTACACCAAGAATGGATGCTGGATAGTCTTTAACGCTGTTTTGGCTCTGTGCATCTATGGGATAGTACTGTTTCCCAATTTCCCGAATTTTGTGGACATTGATGCATTTCATTTGTTTGCTGCTGGCAACCCGGTACCCACATTGATCGGGGATTTCTACCATTCGCTGCATTACAGAAATGAGAATAGGAGAGGCAAGAACGTCTCTTGTTGTGTGCCTTTGCTGTACATGTGGTTTAAGAGCCACCTCCCCCTAAAGGGACCTGTTGTAGATGGTGCAACTACAGCTGACTGGCCAGAGCGCCTGATGAGACTATCTTCTGAAGATATTGAATGGTTTGACCGAGACTTGCTGGGGTCTGAGCTTATTTTCAGTTGCGCTGGGTATCCTAATGTTCCTTTGATAGGAAGAAAAGGGTGCATCAATTATAATCCATCATTGTTTGTTCGCCAGTTTGGATATGCCTTGAAGAACCCACCTAGGGAGGAAGAAGTACAGGAATCTCTGTACTTCACTGGTGACTTGAATGAAGAGTTACTAGCCAAGCTTCAGCACGCTTGGATGCGTATCAACAGAAGAGGGAAGCCACTATTGGGGAAGAATGATTGTCAGGCTTATGTACCATACAAAGCTTGGATACAAGAGAGAGCAAAACAGTTGCTAATGCCGTTTCCAGCTGCACCAGTCCATGTTCATATTCCAGTAGAGGAACCAACCACCGTTACTATGGAGGTATACGAGCAAGTTGTAAAAGAGAAGGAAGCCTTGCTGTTGGCTAATAAAGAGTTAGAAAAGGAGCTGGCTCAGATGCGTAGTGAGAAGAACAAGGCTGTGCATTCTTTCCAACAGCAGACTGAGTTAGTAAACAGGCTAGGTGCTGAACTGACCGAAGAGAAAAAGAAGCGTGAACGTCTGGGGAAAGAATTCAGAAGCTCTCATGATATGTTGGAGTCCAAAAAGAAAGCACTCGATGCCGCCCACCGGGAAATCTCTTCTTGTAACAAAACATGGAATGCTACGCTAACCAACAATAAAAAGAGGGAAGACAAATTGAAGCAGCAAATTTCTGAACTCGAAGAACAATTGAAGGCTAGCACTAAAAAGTATGAAGAGGAGGTGATGGCAAGATATAGTCTTCAAAGCGCATTGAACAAGGCCATCGAAAGCAAGAAGGAGGCTGTGTCTCAGAAACGGAAGCTAGAGGATCGCTTCGGAGAAGGGGCATGGGAGGAATCTGCTGGTGATTTACGACGTGTTCTCAAGCAAAGAGATCTACTTGTTGAGGGTCTGCTTACCCGACCAAGTCATCCAGAGACTAAGAGGTTATTAGAGGAGTACCAGGCATAGGGGAGCACTTGACCGTTTCATGTATTAATGTGTATGCTTTATTTGCATTGTGCTGACCATCACCAGGATTGTTGGTTGAGGTCATGCCTTCTTATTGTACACTCATTGATGTTGTATTCCTGACTTGATGGGTTTCTCTGCAATATATGAGGTGTTTTCTATGATTCGGCTCCGAACTTCGTATTGCTGTCACTGTCACCACACTGACACATTCGCACTAGAATCGGGGAGTGATACGCCCTAATGCACAGACACATATTGCATTGCATTCGCATTCATATTGCATTACAGGTGATTATTGAACTGTATCTCATTTCCTGCACCGTACAGGTCTTTTCAGGATTGAAAGTCAACGCCCGCACCGATACTCCACTCGTACCAACTGCAGAAGAGTTATGGATCAGATGCAGAATGAAATGCAGGACATGCGTGAGAAACTGGCGCTATTCATGAAGACAATGGAGACCATTGTGAAAGGCCAGGAGAACTTGCAAGCTTTGGTGCAACCTTTGCTGATGAGAAATGCTGGGCACGGAAACGAAGACCATAATTCTGTGCGAGTTGACACTATTCACGGGGATGGTACTCCCACACCGGTAGCTCCACCTGTGGTGAACATACCTGCTGTCAATTTGAACAACGGCGCTGCCGCCGGGAACGGTAACGCAGGAATCGGTAACGAGACTGTCGTCAACAACGTTGGGTTCAGAGATGTCAATCTGGGTGGTGATAATATGGGAGGTAATGGCTTCGGTAACAACGGATTTGGCTTTAATGACCAGGGGTTTGATCATGCTGGAAAGTACGGCTTCAACGCTCAAGGCTTCGGACAGGATGGATTTGGTATGACTAATCAGGGTTATGGCGGACTTGGTAATGGAAATGGTGCTGGGATAATGTCTTTTGGACCTGCTGGAGTTGCTCCGGGGTATGGTAACAGGGGGCGGGGCCCTGTGATGAATCAGAATAGATTTGGCCGTAACAACGGGTATGATGGATACGGAACTGGGAACGGCAATTGGCTAGAAGATCAGCAAGAAGATGCTTTCTCTGGTGGAGGTTTTGAAGGTCCTATGGATGATTCTCAGAGAATCAAGATGCTCGAGGAGCAGATGAAAGGGGTCGTGAATCAAAGCGCTGTTGGTTTAGATATGACCACAATGGGTCTGGTGCCTGGTCTGAGGGTACCACTAAAATTCAAAGCTCCCACATTCGACAAATATAAGGGGGATACCTGTCCAAAGGTGCATGTGCGGTCATACTATAGAAGGATGTCGGCGTATTCGAACGATGAGAGGATGCTGATGCATTTCTTTCAAGACAGCTTGTCTGGTCCTTCCCTTGAATGGTATATGGGGTTGGAGCCAACTCAGATAAAGACTTGGAAGCAGCTGGCTGAAGCATTTGTGGCTCATTATAAGTACAATAGCGACTTGGCACCCAACCGGGTCCAATTGCAGGGGTTGTCCCAGAAGAAGGATGAGAGCTTCAAAGAATATGCACAGAGGTGGCACGACCTGGTTGCACGAGTTCATCCTCCTTTAGATGACAAAGAAATGAATGATATGTTCATAGGAACATTTACTGGTGTGTTTTATGACAAGCTGTTTCATACTTCCTTGGGCAGTTTCTCGGACCTAATCTTGATGGGTGAGAAAATTGAAAGCAATATTAAACTGGGAAGATTCCAAGCCGAGGAATCCACTTCAGCTGGCAGTAACAGAATGGCTTTCGGTGGTCGTCGTCAAGGTGATGCAAGTGCAGTATTCGGGGGCCGAGGCCGAGGCCGGGGCAGAGGTCGAAATCAGTACAATCATCCGCAGCAGGTGGCAAGTGTCACCATTCCATTTCAGCAACAACCAATACCACCACAGCAGCAGCAGCCACAACAGGGGGTACATCCTGCCCAGCGCAGAATCCAGGGGGGCAAACCAAGGAGAGTGTTTGAAACGCCTCCTTCAACGTATGCAGAATTGCTACAGACGTTACTGGGTTGAACTTGGTGGAAAAGAGGACTATGGCGCCAGTAACAGGCACTCCTCCGTACGGCTTTGACGCGAACAAGCACTGTGAGTTCCACTCCGGGGCTCCTGGCCACGACATAGAGAGTTGCCACGCGTTCAAGCATGTGGTACAGGATCTGTTGGATAGCAAGGCTATTAATTTCGAGCAAGCAGGTCCGAACATAGTACAAAAGCCCATGCCCAACCATGGGGCAAATGCTATTTTAACCGAGGAGGGTTTGAACTTGATCATGAATGTTGATGACCTCAAGACACCGTTGTGTGAGATAAAGAGCAGGTTATTGCAAGGAGGTGTGTATCCGGGCTGCGATGAGTATTGTTTAGAGTGTTGGACCTAAGCTGGGGGTTGTGCTGAATTGAAGAAGGGTATTCAGACGTTGATAGATGGAGGCACATTACAATTCGACAGAACGGCAGTTGAAGAACCTGCAGAGTTATCAGCGGATGAGCAAAGTGATGTAGCTACCGTGACAATTCCCCGAAAAACAATAACTATAACAGCGCCAGCCAGGCGGCCGCCAATCACTATCACCAAGGCAGGACCAATCCCTTATGAGAGCACTAAGGCAGTACCCTGGACCTATGGGTTGGAAGCATACTGTGATGGGGTGAAAATTGATATTAATAAACAGCCAGTTGAGGTTGTAGACAATGTCGTCGGTACCGGAGGGATGACGAGAAGTGGGAGAATTTTTATATCGCCTGAGGTAGAGGCTGAACGACTGGCGAAAGGAAAAGGAAAGATGAATGAGGATGTCCCTGTGCATAGGAACGAAAAAGAAACGTCACTGAAAGATGTAGAAGAGTTTATGCGCCTTATTCGTAAGAGTGACTATAAGATTGTTGAGCACCTTCAACAGACGCCATCGAAGATATCCATATTGTCACTGTTATTGTGTTCCGAAGCTCATAGGAATGCATTGTTGAAAATTCTGGATACGTCATTTGTGCCCCAAGATGTTTCTGTGAATCAGTTGGAGGGGGTAATGGCGCACGTGAACGCCGGACATAGCTTGGGATTCACGGACTTTGATTTGACCCCAAAAGGGAGAAAGCATAACATGGCGTTGCACGTCTCAGTTGAGTGTAGGGGCTCAGTCATGTCCCATGTACTGGTAGATACCGGATCTTCCTTGAACGTGCTGCCAAAGAAAGCAATGATGAAATTGGACGTCAGGGGAATCATTTGTAGGCCTAGTGACTTGGTGGTCAGGGCATTTGATGGCACGCGAAGAACTGTCTTTGGATCCATAACGTTACCTCTACAGGTGGGGCCGGAGGTTTTCGAAACTGAATTTTACATTATGGACATACAGCCAGCATACATCTGTCTTCTCGGACGACCATGGATCCATGGTGCTGGGGCAGTTACATCTACCTTGCACCAAAAGCTGAAATACATGGTAGGGGATAGTATGGTCACGGTCTGTGGGGAAGAAGATATATTGGTTAGCCATCTGTCATCATTCAAGTATGTAGAAGTCGACGACGAGATTCATGAAACACCCTGTCAAGCGTTTGAAGGGTTGCACATCAAAGACAAGATTCCAGGGCCAAGTAAAGCATCAGAGGTGGCCTTCTCGTCATACAAGGAGGCTCAGGCTCTAGTGAAGACTGGTGAGACAAAGGGTTGGGGCAAGGTTCTGGATATTCCCGTGAAGATGGACAGATTTGGGCTGGGATATCAACCGTCGTCATCAACGCCTGCTGCAGGGGCACCCCATTTCAAAGGACCAATAAAAATCACAGCTAGTGGAGTGTATCACGAGGCCATCAACACTGTTTCAGATTCCGAAGAAGGAGACAGTGACTGCGACATGGACGCCTGGATTCACCCGAGCGTGCCAGGACAAGGATTATGCAATTGGTCTATTCAGGAGATTGTTCCTGTGACTACCAAACAGTAATACTTTGTTTTCTTAATTATTGAACAATCCGGTGTCTTACCCGGGGCATCGTGATTTTGCTTAGGGTCATGCTGTTATGTACATTGTGTTGTTTAATCATTAAATAAAAGGCGTTTTTTATGTACAAATATTACGATCTCTGTTTTTCCTGTTTTTGTGTCTTACAATAAAATGGCAACGTGGTTATTCGCTTTATACATATTTTGAAGCATTTAACCATTCCTTTTGCAGGATAATATTTTCAGATGACATCATCGAACCGCCTATGACTCTTTTCGACTTTTAGCACCCGGTATTTCAGGCCGAAGAAGAGATTGTTGAAGATAGCAACGTTCCCGAAGAGTTGTCTTGGTTGGTAAAGCAAGAAGAACGAGTCATTCTGCCTCATGAGGAGGTCATTGAAATTATTAACCTGGGGTCGGAAGGGGTTGAAAAGAACATCCGTATAGGAGCTGCGCTGCAGAGCGACGTCAAGCGAAGACTGGTTGAAATGCTCAGAGAGTACAGTGATGTGTTCGCTTGGTCATATGAAGACATGCCTGGGCTGGATACGGATATGGTTGTGCACCGTCTGCCGCTAAAGAAGAATGCCCGCCAGTTAAGCAGAAACTTCGCAGAACTAGGCCAGATATGGCAGTGAAAATTAAGGAGGAGGTTCAAAAGCAGTGGGATGCTGGTTTCCTAGCTGTTACAAAATATCCCTCCTGGGTCGCTAATATTGTACCAGTGCCAAAGAAAGACGGTAAAGTGAGAATGTGCGTAGATTACCGTGATCTGAACAAAGCGAGCCCGAAAGATGATTTCCTGCTTCCTCACATCGATGTGCTGGTTGACAACACTGCTCAATTTTCCGTATTCTCCTTCATGGATGGCTTCTCGGGCTACAATCAGATTAAAATGGCGCCAGAAGACATGGAGAAGACTACTTTCATAACGCCTTGGGGAACATTTTGTTACAAAGTGATGCCCTTCGGATTAATGAATGCTGGGGCAACGTATCAGCGTGCAATGACGACTCTTTTTCATGATATGATGCATAGAGAGATCGAGGTTTATGTCGATGATATGATTGCCAAATCCCAGACGGAGGAAGAACATTTGGTGAATCTGCTGAAATTATTCAAAAGGCTTAGGAAGTTCAGGATGAGACTGAACCTTAACAAGTGCACCTTCGGGGTGAGATCGGGTAAACTGCTGGGGTTTATTGTGAGCGAAAAAGGAATAGAGGTTGATCCTGCAAAAATAAAAGCAATACAAGAGATGCCGACGCCTAAAACAGAAAAAGAGGTACGTGGGTTTTTAGGGAGGTTGAACTACATTGCTCGGTTCATATCTCATCTAACAGCTACATGTGAGCCATTATTCAAGCTGTTGAAAAAAGACCAGGCTGTAACATGGAATGAAAATTGTCAAAAGGCGTTCGATAAAATAAAACAGTCTTTGCAGGAGCCTCCTATTTTGATACCTCCAGTGGCAGGGAGACTCTTGATTATGTATTTGACAGTTCTTGAGGGAAGTATGGGTTGTGTTCTCGGTCAACACGACGAGACAGGAAGAAAAGAGCATGCAATATACTACTTGAGTAAGAAGTTTACTGAATGTGAATCTCGATATTCAATGCTTGAAAAAACTTGTTGCGCTCTAGCCTGGGCCGCCAAGCGTTTGAGGCAATACATGCTGAACCATACCACCATGCTCATCTCGAAGATGGATCCTATCAAATACGTATTTGAAAAACAAGCATTATCGGGGAGAATTGCCCGTTGGCAGATGGTTTTGACCGAATACGACATCTAGTATGTCTCGCAGAAGGCTATAAAGGGGAGTGTATTATCTGAATACTTAGCAGAGCAGCCTATTGAGGACTACCAATCGATGAGGTTTGATTTTCCTGACGAGGATATCATGTACCTAAAGATGAAAGATTGTGAAGAACCGTTGTCGGACGAAGGACCAGAGGTGGGTTCAAAATGGCAGTTGATCTTTGACGGAGCTGTAAACTCCTATGGCAGCGGAATAGGGGCAATCATCACTACTCCACACGGGTCGCACATACCATTTACTGCTCGATTAACCTTTCCAGTTACCAATAATGAAGCCGAATACGAAGCCTGTATCATGGGGCTTGAAGAAGCCATTGATTTGCAAATCAAAAATCTGGATGTATTCGGAGACTCAGCTCTGGTGGTGAATCAAATAAAAGGAGAATGGGAGACACGTCAGCCTAATTTGATACCATACATGAATTACGCGAGGAGATTGTTGCCCTTCTTTGACAAGGTTGAGTTGCATCATGTACCGCGAGCAGAAAATCAGATGGCTGACGCCCTGGCCACATTGTCTTCCATGTATAAAGTCAACTTCTGGAATGAGGCTCCCAGAATTGTTATCTCTCGGCTTGACAGACCCGCCTTCGTATTTGCCATTGATGAAGCATCTGATGATAAACCCTGGTATTTTGATATCCTTAATTTCCTGAAAAGCAAAGAGTATCCGGCTGGGGCATCCAGTCACGATCAGAAGACTCTCAGGAGATTGGCGGGTAATTTCTATCTGAATCCGGACAGGGTCCTGTACAAGAGAAATCACGACTTGGTGCTACTACATTGTGTAGACGGGAAAGAGGCGAAGCTGCTCATGGAGGAAATACATGAGGGTACATTTGGTACGCATGCTGGTGGGCATGCTATGACGAGGAAGCTGCTGCGGGCAGGTTATTACTAGCTAACTATGGAAACGGATTGTTTCAAGTTTGCGAAGAAGTGTCATAAGTGCCAGATCTATGCGGATAAGATCCATGTGCCTCCGAGTCCTCTGAACGTGATGTCGTCACCGTGGCCATTCTCAATGTGGGGAATCGATATGATTGGAAAGATCGAACCGACGGCATCTAACGGACACCGGTTCATTCTGGTAGCCATCGATTATTTTACCAAATGGGTGGAAGCGGCATCCTATGCTAATGTGACCAAGCAAGTGGTAGCCAGGTTTATCAAGAGAGATATTATTTGCAGATATGGAATCCCCGAGCGAATAATTACCGACAACGGTTCAAACCTGAATAACAAAATGATGAAGGAGCTGTGTCAGAGTTTTAAGATCGAGCATCACAACTCCTCTCCTTATCGACCCAAGATGAATGGCGCTGTTGAAGCGGCCAATAAGAGTATAAAGAAGATTGTTCAGAAGATGGTGGTGACCTATAAGGACTGGCATGAGATGCTACCTTTTGCTTTGCACGGTTATCGTACGACGGTACGCACATCAACCGGGGCAACCCCGTTTTCGTTGGTATATGGAATGGAAGCAGTGTTACCACTGGAAGTTGAGATTCCTTCCCTGAGAGTATTACGAGATGTCCAACTAGACGAGGCAGAATGGGTGAAAGACAGGTTGAACCAGCTGAGTTTAATGGATGAGAAGAGGATAGCTTCTCTAGCATACGGTCGTTTGTACCAGAGCCGAATGAAGAAAGCATATGATAAGAAGATACATCCTCGGAGCTTTCAGACGGGCGACCTTGTGCTGAAAAGGATTCTCCCACCACAGGCAGATCACAGGGGCAAGTGGACCCCCAACTACGAAGGGCCATACGTTGTCAGAAAAGTCTTTTCAGGAGGAGCTTTGTTGTTGTCCATCATGGACGGTGAAGACTTTACGTCTCCTGTGAATTCGGACGCAGTTAAAAAATACTTTGCTTGCAATTGACCCGCTGGACAGGAAAAGGAGAGTCCAGGCAAAAAAGGGGCATCCTGGCGAACCAAAAACAGAATAAAAGGTTCGGGCAAAAGTTAGGGATAAAATTGAAAAAATGTACACCCGCGAAGTTGAAAACCTACACTGGGCGGCTTCGGCAAAAAAGGGTATCCCAGTGAACTGAAAACCCGTAAAGGGCGGTTCACGGAAAAGTTAGGGATTTGAAAAGCAAATGACTGCGGTCCGAATTTGATACTGCAGTGAGCATTGGTGCGGGAGAATATACCTGAGGGGTCGATTATCAGATACAATCTCTTCGGAAGTGTGAATACCGGGAAAGCACTAGAGTCAGGCGAGTCATAGGAGGATCAGCTCATAATTTTCGTCTGCATCCCGTTGCCGACATATGTGCAAACTTGATTTGTCATTGTATTTATGATTCTTGTGCATACTTGTATATTTGTTGTGCGTAGCTTCCTCTTTTCAGGAGTTACATCCCGTGTACAAAACTCTGCCCATTTAGGGGCCCAATCAATAAAACATGTTATTCAGTATTTGATGCTGGTTCTTTACCGTTTTGTACATGACAAACGCCAAGGTTTAATAAAACTAGCAAGTGTATAACATCGCTGGCCCTTGCCAATAATTGCTAAAACTTTGAATTAACTGAAAATAACGTCACTAACACTAACCTGAATAAATTTGGCTGCATAGACTTGTCTTGTCTCGTTTGTGGTGTTGCAGGTTTTTTTTTACCATAAGAAATGGATGATCAAAAGATTGCAGTACTGATCAGAAGCTCGTAACGGAAAGACTCGATCCCCACGCAGGTCGCGCTTCTGAAATAACATTGTTCCTTACCGAAGAAGGATCAAATTCCCCGGCTAGCTGTAGTTTATCCGGGGGACATTCTCCAGCAAAGTCGTTTACCCTCAGCAGAATTGACGATTCCAAGATCAAAGGTTGTATTCAGACCGTGTGGTGTCCCCAAGAGGATTCCCCCGTCCCGAGCAGAGTGGTTTAGCCTCAGAAGATTAATATTTCCAACTTGTGAGCTGTACTCAGACAGTCTACCCCTCCCAGTAGGGTCATTTACTCTCCCCCAGCGGAGCCAGTTGATTTTCCCCAAGAGAATCGTTTCGTCCTCAGCGGAGTTCTCTCTTCCGCAAGTGTTTTCTTTCCTCCCAGTGGAACTCGAAGGTTAAAACTTTTCTCGATAGAGTTGGTTGTGTGTCCTGGCATTTATTTTGCCGGAATATCGTGTGATACCCGTTCACTCCCCAGCAAAAGTCCAATTTTCATTGGCACGGGTAAGCTCCCCAGCAGAAGTCCAATCATGATTGGCGCATTCAGTTATTCCTAAGCGAAGTTGGCTTCGCTCTTCCAGCATTTATTTTGCGGGAATAATTCTGTGACACATGGTTATCCCCAGCGGAGTTGGCGTTGTCTTCAGCGTTTATTTTGCTGAAGCGGTTTTTTGTATCCCAGCAGTCCGAGTCTGCATTTGCATCGGCATATAGTGTCATATTTGCATCTACAAAATAAAAACGCATAACATTTCCATGTCGAATAGAGCATTGCGTCATTGTCAAACATATGCATTTTGAAACATAAACCAGGTTGGTTAACCGTTTGTTTTCAAGTATTGTTTCCCTTGCAGGTGGGAGAGAGCTCTTGCTCAAATTAATTACCAAACATTCAGGATCTCGGCGTGAGACATGTAATGATAATGTCGATTGTGGCATTGTTCCCCACAGAGTTGCTTGTTTAAGTTTCTCTTACCCCTCTAGCGTAGTATTTCTTCAAGGTTGGTGTTGTGACAGCATCAAAAGATTTTGTGAATCGATTTTTGGAAGTTGTCTGGCAGTGTGGATTCAGAAAATCCCCAGTAGAGTCCTTCTCAGATTTGCTGCCATGTCAGCACTGGAAAGTTGGATTCATATTATATTACCCATGTGATTGATGGAGTTAGCTGTTGCAAAGATAGGCAGAAAGCTGTATCAGATTATTTTCCCGCAGTGGTGGCGGAGTTATTTCCCGCAGTGGTGGCGGAGTTATTTCCCGCAGTGGTGGCGGAGTTATTTTCCCGTAATGGTGACAGAGTATTTTCCGCAGTGGTGGCGGAGTTATTTCCCACAGTGGTGGCAGAGTTATTTCCCGCAGTGGTGGAGGAGTTATTTCCCACAGTGGTGGCGGAGTTATTTCCCGTAGTGGTGACAGAGTTATTTCCCGTAGCAGAGGCGGAGTTATTTTCCTGTATTTGACAGAGTATTTACCCGTAGGCAGAGGCGGAGTTATTTTCCTGTATTTGGAAGAGTATTTGACCGCTAGCAGAGGCGGAGTTATTTTCCTGTATTTGGCGGAGTATTTACCCGTAGAAGAGGCGGAATTATTTTCCTGTATTTGGCAGAGTATTTACCCGTAGCAGAGGCGGAGTTATTTTCCTGTATTTGGCAGAGTATTTACCCGTAGCAGAGGCGGAGTTATAGTTCCTGTATTTGGCAGAGTATTTACCCGTAGCAGAGGCGGAGTTATTTTCCTGTATTTGGCAGAGTATTTACCCGTAGCAGAGGAGGAGTTATTTTCCTGTATTTGGCAGAGTATTTACCCGTAGCAGAGTCGGAGTTATTTTCCTGTATTTGGACAGAGTATTTACCCGTAGCAGAGGCGAAGTTATTTTCCTGTATTTGGCAGAGTATTTACCCGTAGCAGAGGCGGAGTTATTTTCCTGTATTTGGCAGAGCATTTTACCCGTAGCAGAGGCGGAGTTATTTTCCTGTATTTGACAGAGTATTTCCCGTAGCGATGGCGGTGTTATTTTCCCGCAGTGTGGTGGCAGAGTTATTTCCCGCAGTGGTGGCTGGTTTTATTTTTCCAGGTTATCTTTCGCCAGTGTGGTGGCAGAGTGATTTCCCGTAGTGATGGCGGGGTTATTTTCTGTGTCATTGGCAGGGTCATGTTGTGTTGACAGAAGTACTTCTCCCAGTGAAGTCAATAAGTTCATTTCCAGTATTGACAAGATAATGCTGAAATCATATTGTAGATAGTGTCCCCACAGTTGTGCAGTTTATTTCTGCGGTTGGCAAATTTCCGGGTTCTTAGTATTCAACCGTCTCGTACCTCGAATGTTTGAAGGTCGTTCGCTCTTCACCCAGTCGGGTCCAAGTCGTTTGAATAGGGCAGCTGTTGCACCCTAAAATTTGCTCAACTTATTTCACCTGATTTTATGTCTCATAGCTTTAGCATTTTGCATATTAGGTCATGTACATAATTAATTCATCTGCATAGCATAGCATGGGCAAGCCATCCAACAAGGGACCAAGTGCTATTCTTATCTCTATGAGCCTATCAAGAGGTTTTTATCCAAATTCAAGCCTATCCAAGTCATCAGAAAGAAATTGAAGCTTGAGAAGTTAATGGACCAAGCAGTGGGTTTCTCTTCTATCTTGAGGATATGTGAGGATCACCAGGGAAGTTGTGGACTATGAATTGAAAGCATGGAGGGTAATAGACATCATCGGAATACCTAGAGAGTCTTGTTGAAAGTGAGATAAGTCATTGATGTGATTACAAGAGCTGCAGTTGAAGATAGTCAACTAGGGTTTCATCTGGGTCAACCCTAGGTCAACCCTAGGTCAAATGCTTGATTGAAGGGCATCAAGGCCTGTTTGAAAGATGGGGGATGACTCATTTGATATGTGGATATGTATGTGGTGCTGTGCCAAGGAGAAATCAAAAAAATCAAGAAGAAGAGAAGTTTCTAAATAGGGTTTCTGTGTAAAATCCCCTAGATTTAGGGCAAACTTCAAGCAAGATAATTCAAAATGCAAGTCTCAAATGGATCTTGGCCAACATGAAACTTTGTAGAGTATCTCATGACCTTTAATTTGAGTGGTGGAAGGAATCAAGGAGATTTATATAACTCAAGTTATGGTTCTTGCAAGTTATAGGTCATCTGAGGACACTGAAATTTATCTGTGAAAGTTACTTGACTTCCAAGCAACTTTTACCCTCAAGGAGTTTTCAAATGGATTTATGGCGAACATGAAAGTTGTTCCTCATGATCTTAGCTTTCTAGAAAGGTATGGTATTCCTTCATCGTATTTGTATAACTTCCACTTATGATCTTGGCAAGCCAGGGGTATTTGGGAAAATGGAATTACAGGTCATTTCAAGCATATGCCCAAAACTCCTATTTCCAAATTTCAAATGAAGAAATGGTCAACATCAAACTTGCTCCAAATGACATTTTGAGTCTAGAAAATTGGTTGTGGCAAGTTGAAAATGCATGGAACTTAGATTTGCAAAATTGACCAATATTAAAGGGAAAAGTACCTTTTTAAATGACCAAAATTGTGATTTTTTGATACAAAAGCAAAACCAAGCATCTGACCAACCAATTTGAAGGTAAATTGCATTTTAAGATAATTGGCAATATTAGTTTTTTGGTTTGAAGTCAGAAATTGGAGTTATCATAAGTTGCTTGTAAGAAAAGATACACTTGTCAATCAAGCTAAGACCAAGGTGCAAGGCAAAGGATGGTTTCTACACTCTCTAATTGTCATGAAAAGAGAAATTCAAGAGATTTTGAGGGGCTGTAACAAGGCAATGTAGAGCTGATTTTTCAACTTGCCATTTTCGTTTTCTCATGCAATGATATGAATAATTTCTCATGGGATCAATCTAGCATCTTCCAGAACTTTCTATCCTCATCTATATAAACACTAGAGATGATCCAAGAAGGGGTTGAACTTCATTTTGATCAAAAATTCATAGTTTCATTTCATCTTGCATTTTTGCAAATTCCTTCGAATCTTCTCAATTCTTCATCCTTTCTTCTAAGATTTTGTTTCTATTCTACTCAATAATCATCATTGATCACATTGCAACCAAGATTTGAGTGGATTGGTGCCTGAATCGTGCTATGCAAATTCTCACATCCAAGTGCAATTGAAATCGGTTACAAAGATCCAGGTGGTTTGAGCTCGAGTTATTGCATACAGAATCAAGATTACGGTCCATTGAATAATCCTGGAGCATTGTAGGCTTTGAAGTGAAGAGAATCCTCATCTGTTTTCAACTTCTTGACAGGTTAGTGTTTCTCACGATTTAGCTTGAATTAGGTAGCATGAGGTAGATTTGTTAGGTTAAACATGGTTTAGGTGGTTAGATGATTGATTCTGGAGCTTTAGGCAAGATTTCATGGAGGTTGATGTGTGCATGTAAATTCGGTTTGACCTAGAACATAGTGATTAAGTTGTTAGAACCTTAGATAATTAGTTAGTCTTAATCAGTATGGCATAAGGATTGTTTTTGTACAAAGAATGGTGAGTTTGGTGATGATTGAAAACCTGATGAAATGTTGAGTTCTTAATGTTACATCTTTCGGTTTGGACGATAGAGAGAGTTTTGAGGCAAACTATCCTCATGGCTGTGTTCTACGCAAGAAACAGAGCGAAATTGGTTTTTGTATCGAGCCATTTGATGGAGAGATGAGAGAGAATGAGAAGATGGAAGAATGATGCATGATGCTCGTGTATTCATGGAGGCTGAAACCCTAAGTGACCAAGGTTGAAGATGAAATCCACACCATTGAGAGCGCGCTGACTGGTTTGACTTAGAGGAAGATCTCACGGCCAGGATTTGAAATGAGATTTGGAGGGAGCTCTGTGCGTTTGAAACGCAGCGTTTCATTAAAACGCTGGCTGGGCTTTAATAAACATTGCTATCCGAACCCCCTTTCCAAGCCCAATCACATTTTTAACTACAATTTCATGCTATTTGCACCGCGGTCTTATTTTTTCTAGCATTTATTTTGTTCTTTTTCTGAATAACAAGCTGGGCCCAGGCGCTATGCTAATATGGTTCCTAAAGTCATTAGCCCATCTTTCAGATATTATCAACTTCCCAAGTACTCGGTGGTTAATAATATTCTCAAGAGAACTTCTTTTGAGTGTAGCATCGCGTAGCACTATTTCGGGGGGTACCCCCTCATAGCCCCGCACTACATTCTAATAAAGGCCAAAGTGGGGTTAAGGTAATTACGGTCCTCAATATTATAGGCTCCAACATCGAATATAGTGCATCTTTTCACGATTAAGAACTCGTTTAACAATACAACTTTCGAGAGGGCCTCAATTGAGCGTGATTTTCAAGTCAGCTTGGTTGGGATTCCACCCCCTATAAGCCTCTTTGAACATATCACTATCCTATCTTAAGTTCACTCAAGTCCGGGTGTAGGACTTTGTCTCACCACTCAAAGGTAACAACCCAAAGGCAACAAACAGACAAGTATACAAGTAAACAATTAAGCAAATATAAGCAAATATAAACAAACATAAAGAAAACAAGTTAGGGAAACCCACTGAGAGTCCCCAGTGAAGTCGCCATTTCTGTCGCGGTGAAATTTGGATACCAAACTATTGATGAGCTTGAATCTTATTCATTTGCAATCGAACTTTGATTTGTCCAAAGGAAGGGATAAAGATCGAAATACCCACAATGCAATGCAGATGCAAGCTAGAGAGTTATAGGTTCGGGGGTTGGTTAAACTTAGGGAAGGTACTAGCATCCTAAGTTTCTGTAGTACTCTACAGGAACCTCTTGTTTTATGTTTGTTTATTTGCTAAGGTTTATCTGCTTAAGGGATAAAAGACCCTAGGCGTTTATTTCTAAGTATACTCGATAAGATATTGCATCTTATGCCTACATATCCTTACGGGAGTGGAATCAGAGTATCTGTAGTTCCCCTATAGGGTTTAAGGAGTTCTTTGACTGTGGTCAAAGTTCCTACGGGTTTAAGGTAGTTGATTGATTGAGTTTAGGAGAAAAAACGAGTTGTCATTTTAAGGGAGATTTAACCGCCACAAGTGCTAGGATTGTATTGTTGTGGGGTGGAGATTCTATCTCGCTTAAGATGATTAACAACTTTCTTTAATGTTTAAATAAGTTGTTTGAATTGAGTTGTATTGTTTATATCTAAGTTGTAAAGATAAAGACGAAGGTCCTCCTATGGGGTAGGATCTGTCCTAAAATATCGACTTGAATGGGATCAAGGATCAAGTGGGAATATGATGCAAATGTAGATGAGATACACACAAGTGTTAAGTCATGTGTAGGTTCTTCCTTTGGACGGAATGCGATGCAAGAAAGATGAATACGATACTTGTAAATTGCGGGAAAAGAATAAAAACGGATAAAGTAAACATACACACGCATGAAAGCGCTAAGGTGTAAGTGAGTGAATTGTGAATGTGAATATGCATGGAATCGGGACGTGCACGATTGATCGAATTACATTATGATGTTGATTGTTTAATTAGGGGTTGAGAAAATGGTTAGATTGATTTATTTGGTTGGTTTGACTTGAAAAAGGTTGAATTAGATCTTTCAAGAAAAAGTTAATTAATTTGGTGAGATGGATTTTAAATAAAAAGAGAGAAAGTCACATTGACTTTGGTTGATTATATTAAGAGGTGACTCAATTTTAATTACGAAATTAAATTTACGAATTGGTTGATTTTAATTAATAAAGTTTTCTTGAATTATAGCTCAATTAAATTTAAATGGAACGATTTTAAATAAATGAGTTTCGCAAAATATTATTAAATAAAAGGATTCTAATTTATTATTATAAAAGCTAAAGTCATTTGAGATTTTTTAAAAAGAGGTTGTTATCTATTTATTGTCATTTTTAAGTTATTTTAAATATAAAATGATTTTTTACTAAATAAAAGGGGAAATTGATTTTAATTATTAATAAAGTAAATTATTTCAAGAATAGATTTTGGCTGAATAAATATTATAATAAAAAAGTTGATTAAGAGGTTAACTTAATTAAAAACATTAGTTAATTTTAAAAGGTTATTTGAGGTTAATTAAATTAAAAAATATGATTAGGGTAATTAGGGCGCATGAGTGTGTGCAGGTGTATGGTGTAGTGCGTAAACAATGAAACAATGAAATGAAAAACAATGAAACGAAAAACAAACAAACGGTGGCGAAAGAAACCTAATCCCCCAACGCCCTAAATCGATTGCTCGGCCTCTTCTCTCGACCCTAATCTTTTCACGATGCGATTCTGGTTCACTGCTCTCCCTTTCATCGTTCGCTCTCACCTCTGTCTTCCATTATCCCTTCTTGAAACACAATGCAAAACATTAGCAGTTCAATAATCTTAACATGAACAAAGGTTTACCGAAAGCGGGTGACAGCGGCGGAGCTTCGGTGGCGAAATCGAACGGTGACGGCTCCACTCGATGGTTGAAGAAGATAAGTTTTCCTTTGATTCTTCTTAGATTACGAACTTAAGGTTTCGTGATTGCGAACTTCCTCTTTCAAAATTGTCCTCTTTCTTGTCTCAAGTTCCTCCTTTTATAGGCTTCAATCTGAAATTCTTTGCATCAAATCCTGATTAAAGTGCTTTGAATGCTTGATTGGATTTTCCGTTTTGGTGTAGACCAGATTTGAAAACTTTCTTCTTTCGTCTGATTGCAATAATAATCTGTTAATGAAAGATTCCAAATTGTGATCTCTTGTATCAATCATGTTTAATACTTTTGTCTGTCCAGATTCATTGTTATGAAGATTTGGATTGGATCTTTTGCTTTTAAAACAGTATATTCCTTTACTAATTCCGGATTTGTGATTTAGCAGGTGTTGATAGCAAAGGATTTAGGGCCAGGGGAGGAATTAGCAGCCCAGAATAATAAACTTGCATCTGGTATATTTCGCAACGAACTCGATCAATACGCTTCTGATACTATTTGGTGAGGGCTCCCACGAAAATGTTGGTGATGATGGGTAGCAACTTCAAATGTCTCTCTTACGAACAAACTGAATGTAGGGCATGTTGTTAGCAGTTGCAACCACGTGAGTGAATAAGAGCAAGGTTGTCATTTTTTTCTTCCACTTTGTTCTCTATTCTCATTTTCAGATCAAGTTTGATATGCTTCTAACATTGTTTTTTTTCTTTTTCATGTACTTGGTGATGGTGCTTGGGGAGCTGGAGTGAGATATTGAACAAGTCGACATCCTCATCCCATCATCGGTGATATCACCATGAGAATATCCATCAATTCAGGTGCATCATCGACCTCTGTATCATCTTCTCTAAAGGACTCGGGGTTATCAGTAGTAGGAAATGTTGTCTTATAACAGATGATGAATTCAGATACAGCTTCTGAGCATTCCCTTGGACAAATGAGGACTTGTAAGAGCAACTCAATAAGCAAGTACCGCAGTGCATGATCTCTATCTGCATCAACACTGCAGTCATGGTTCTTTGGTGTATTCAATAATAGGGACGACAATATCATCACAGGTAGGCTGTATTTCTTCCATATGTAGATAGTTTGGTAATGAACTCAATAAGTGTGCTAATCTCAATATTCTGTTTCTTCTTAAGTTTATCATTTGCTTGAAGGTTTATTCCACAACAACCTCAAGTTTGAGAATTGTAGGCCATGCTCTTCGTCTCAATTTTCAATTAGACTTTCCAGGACATACGGAGCATCATGCATCTCCTGAGAATATTCCCCTAACATCCATATGAAAGTTGCCCTAGCCTTAGGTTCTTGGACATTATTGCTACTGATACTCCCTACAATAGCAATACAATCCTGACTCCATTGAGGATATTTTCTTAGGGGATCTTTCACAAGCATCAGAGCTTCAGAGGTAATCTAGTCCTTTCCATCTCCAGAAACTGTAGAAGTCGATCATCATACTGTTGCAATGCTATCTTTCCAACAGCTCGAATAGATTCCCTTGCAATTGGGATGTCAACATTTGCTGCATACTCACATAATTTTGTCACTATCTTGTAGGTGTTATTTTCATTTGCAACTGCAGTCAGCATTTCAAGCTTCAACTTTTTGACATAGAATGGTTCAATATACTGGTAATAGAAGTGCTTGCAATCTGAGGAGAGAACATGAGGGTATCGCGTGACCAAGAGGTGCAGGTGGCTAAGAATTGTAAGATTGTTCCAGACTTCCTGAGCTCATTGAAGGAATGTACTTGGCCACTAATTCAATAAATTCCTTAATGCATAGAGTGGTTAAGAAGCTTCAGTATCGATTGAGAAAGTGATAAACAGCTGGCTTGCTATGTAGAGTCACTCATTCCCTGGCTGCTGCTGATGCCAATTTGCTAAATTGTTTTGTTGATTTATTAAATGTTGTTGTTGTCGCTGTTGCAGGTTCACGAGACTATCCTATTGTGGATACAACCTCTGGGACTTAAGTGTGTCACCAACGTTGTTCTGTTGTCCAAACATCTGAGCGTGTTGCCCATTCATTACATTTGGTTGAGGCCTTTCACACTGCTACTGCTGCTGTGCAGGCAAGATTGGTTACTGAGTCATTGGTGTTGCAACTTAATGGAAAGGCTCGTGGCCCACATTTCATTTCAGCTAGCAGGGAGCAGCCTCCAAACGGCACCTTGTTATGTATTTGCAAATATTTGTAATTGTGTAGTTATTTAGTCATGGCCTTTGTAAAGCTAAGGGATAGTAACAGAAGTCAAGTAGCCTCAGAGTTGGAAAAAGCGATGGGCCCTGAACTATGTACTCGTAAAAATCTTTGAACGGTGCAAAGAGTACCTCAGTATTATATTATCTTTATTTTTATTCTTGTAGCTTGAATGGCAACTTACTTCTTATCGCAAAGTCGAATGAATTTTGGTTCAAATTGGATACTCTCATACTCAAGATATTCACATAAACCTCCTGATGTACTTAACTTTGCCTCAAATAAATTGGCTCATTGAATTTGAAATACTTAATATCAAACCTTGATGTCCACAAACAGAAAATACATATAAAATTGCGACTTCGTCTTTCATTATGGCTTATAACTCGCCCGGCCACCCTTAAGCAAATTTATCTCCAAAATCCTTCTTGCCCTGATGAACTAATGACTCGAGAGATAAACAGAGTCCCAAATCCAAATATTATGCTGAGGTATTGGTGAAAACTTTAACCATGCACTCTAGGATCCGAATCCTAAACCACTTTTGGCTCATAAGAGAACAAAGTTGATCATGACTTTAACGAGATACAGCCAAAAAGTCCATCCAGGCTGTCTTTAAAAAAAAAGAAAGATCCAAGAGTGGCCCAATGATACAGAGGTGATTACAGAAATGGGGCCAAAATTAGAATCAACCGGCCACACCTTTAGATTCCCGACCGAGAGGATGAATGCCATCTCTATTTGAAGCTGCCACACTTGCATGGACTTGTTAGTGAAAAAACACATAATAATAAAGGCGTCAAGTAACACAGAAGTGGGATCTTATGGTCAAAAATTAGGGTGTGATAGTTCAAATCAACCATGCTGTCAAAAGGTCATTGTGAGGTTTGAGTTTATCAACTCATGTGCAAATGAATGTATGACTGTCACTAGGGCAATGTGGATATGTTGTTACTTTTATGAAAGTACTACTGATTGAAATATTGGTGCATTGGGATTGATATTGTTATATTGAACTAATGATCTTTGTTGTCAAATTTGTTCTTCATGTTCAGTTTTTGTTTAGTAGTTGTCATTAAAGTTTGCATTGTGGATTGTCATTAGAGCTTTGTTTAGGACTGTTGCTAAAATTTGTGTTTAAACCTGTCTAAATCATATTGACATGCCTTGAGTCTGTTGACTCTTTTGTTTGGGGTACTTTGTCTTTGACCTGGTGTTACTTAGTGCTAGGTTGGTTTATGCTATGTGTTGCACCCTAAAATTTGCTCAACTTATTTCACCTGATTTTATGTCTCATAGCTTTAGCATTTGCATATTAGGTCATGTACATAATTAATTCATCTGCATAGCATAGCATGGGCAAGCCATCCAACAAGGGACCAAGTTCTATTCTTATCTCTATGAGCCTATCAAGAGGTTATTATCCAAATTCAAGCCTATCCAAGTCATCAGAAAGAAATTGAAGCTTGAGAAGTTAGTGGACCAAGCAGTGGGTTTCTCTTCTATCTTGAGGATATGTGATGATCACCAGGGAAGTTGTGGACTATGAATTGAAAGCATGGAGGGTATATAGACATCATGGAAGACGTAGAGGGTCATGTTGAAAGTGAGACAAGTCATTGATGTGATTACAAGAGCTGCAGTTGAAGACAGTCAACTAGGGTTTCATCTGGGTGAACCCTAGGTCAACCCTAGGTCAAATGCTTGATTGAAGGGCATCAAGGCCTGTTTGAAAGATGGGGGATGACTCATTTGATATGTGGATATGGATGTGGTGTTGTGCCAAGGAGAAATCAAAAGAAATCAAGAAGAAGAGAAGTTTCTAAATTAGGGTTTCTGTGTAAAATCCCCTAATTTAGGGCAAACTTCCAAGCAAGATAATTCAAAATGCATGTCTCAAATGGATCCTTGGCCAACATGAAACTTGTAGAGTATCTCAAGACCTTTAATTTGAGTGGTTGAAGGCATCAAGGAGATTTATAGAACTCAAGTTATGGTTCTTGCAAGTTACAGGTCATCTGAGGACACTGAAATTTATCTGTGAAAGTTACTTGACTTCCAAGCAACGTTTACCCCTCAATAAGTTTTCAAATGGATTTCTGGACAACATGAAAGTTGTTCCTCATGATCTTAGCTTTCTAGAAAGGTATGGTATGCCTTCATCTTATTTGTAGAACTCCACTTATGATCTTGGCAAGCCAGGGGTATTTTCGGAAATGGAATTACAGGTCATTTCAAGCATATGCCCAAAACTCCTATTTCCAAATTTCAAATGAAGAAATGGTCAACATAAAACTTGCTACAAATGACATTTTGAGTCTAGAAAAGTGGTTGTGGCAAGTTGAAAATGCATGGAACTTAGATTTGCAAAATTGACCAATATTAAAGGGAAAAGTACCTTTTTAAATGACCAAAATTGTGATTTTTTGATACAAAAGCAAAACCAAGCATATGACCAACCAATTTGAAGGTAAATTGCATTTTAAGATCATTGGCAATATTAGTTTTTTGGTTTGAAGTCAAGAAATTGGAGTTATCATAAGTTGCTTGTAAGAAAAGATACACTTGCCAAATCAAGCTAAGACCAAGGTGCAAGGCAAGGGATGGTTTCTACACTCTCTAATTGTCATGAAAAGAGAAATTCAAGAGATTTTGAGGGGCTGTAACAAGGCAATGCAGAGCTGATTTTTCAACTTGGCCATTTTCATTTTCTCATGCAATGATATGAATAATTTCTCATGGGATCAATCTAGCATCTTCCAGAACTTTCTATCCTCATCTATATAAACACTAGAGATGATCCAAGAAGGGGTTGAACTTCATTTTGATCAAAAATTCATAGTTTCATTTCATCTTGCATTTTTGCAAATTCCTTCGAATCTTCTCAATTCTTCATCCTTTCTTCAAGATTTTGTTTCTATTCTACTCAATAATCATCATTGATCACATTGCAACCAAGATCTGAGTGGATTGGTGCCTGAATCGTGCTATGCAAATTCTCACATCCAAGTGCAATTGAAATCGGTTACAAAGATCCAGGTGGTTTGAGCTAGAGTTATTGCATACAGAATCAAGATTACGGTCCATTGAATGATCCTGGAGCATTGTAGGCTTTGAAGTGAAGAGAATCCTCATCTGTTTTCAATTCTTGACAGGTTAGTGTTTCTCACGATTTAGCTTGAATTAGGTAGCATGAGGTAGATTTGTTAGGTTAAACATGGTTTAGGTGGTTAAATGATTGATTCTGGAGCTTTAGGCAAGATTTCATGGAGGTTGATGTGTGCATGTAAATTCGGTTTGGACCTAGAACATAGTGATTAAGTTGTTAGAACCTTAGATAATTGGCTAGTCTTAATCAGTATGGCATAAGGATTGTTTTTGTACAAAGAATGGTGAGTTTGGTGATGATCGAAACCTGATGAAATGTTGAGTTCTTGATGTTACATCTTTCGGTTTGGACGATAGAGAGAGTTTTGAGGCAAACCAGCCTCATGCCTGTGTTCTACGTAAGAAACAGAGCGAAATTGGTTTTTGTATCGAGCCATTTGATGGAGAGATGAGAGAGAATGAGAAGATGGAAGAATGATGCATGATGCTCGTGTATTCATGGAGGCTGAAACCCTAAGTGACCAAGGTTGAAGATGAAATCCACACCATTGAGAGCGCGCTGACTGGTTTGACTTGGAGGAAGATCTCACGGCCAGGATTTGAAATGAGATTTGGAGGGAGCTCTGGGCGTTTGAAACGCAGCGTTTCATTAAAACGCTGGCTGGGCTTTAATAAACATTGCTATCCGAACCCCCTTTCTAAGCCCAATCACATTTTTAACTGCAATTTCATGCTATTTGCACCGCGGTCTTGTTTTTTTCTAGCATTTATTTTGTTCTTTTTCTGAATAACAAGCAGGGCCCAGGCGCTATGCTATGCGCACCCCCATATCTGGGCCCAAATGCAAACTAACTGCATTTAATTTCTATTGGTACACCCTTCATCATTTTCCTATTAAATTTTCTCCAAATTTTTAGCAAACTTTAAAAAACCATAATAAATTGAAAAATGGATATTTTTTAATGAGACTTTTTTTCCTATTTTATATTTTTTGTCAAGAAAAATATGAAACCATAAAATTGTCATTTTACTTCATTTTCATATTTTTTGCATATTTTTATATTTAATTGCTTTTTTTAAATTCTTTTGGTTGATGCTACCATTTGTTGAATTTAGTTTAGGAGCTTCCTTTAGGATTTTCACCCCATTCTTTTTAGTACGACTAGATATGGATATTAGGTGTCCCCTGGTTTTTATACCATTTTTTAGGATTTATTTTAGGTAGTTTAGTTAGAAACTATTAGGATAGTCAATTAGGGTTGTGAATATAACATAGGTGTAACAAAATAGTTTCTTTTTGGGGTTTTTTTTTTAGGACAAATTAGAAGATGGGACTATAGGGGTATTATGGGTAAGTGATAGATCCATTAGAAAATACTAGAAGTTCCCCTACTATATTAATATTTTTAGTATATTTTGCAATTGATTGATTGTATGGTGTGCCCTTTCTAGGGTTATTGTTTGATTGTGTGGGGTATTGGGCCTGCTTGGGGTTTGGGTTTGAGCTGAAGACTTTGTTGATGAAGCCATTGAAGACCAAAGGAGTGAAGATCAAGTCCCAGAGTTGTAGCTTGCTTGCAGCTGTTGATGCTTATAGGAACTAGGAACTAGGTAGAGCTTAAAATAGAAACTTGCTTCATAAACATGGAAGGTCTTGTTTGCCTCCATCCCTCTCTATGATGCAGAATCTCTCTAGGATACTCACCCCCTTCCTTTGGAAGGCTTGGTGACAGTATCTAAGAGATAGAACTCTTGAGAGAAACATTCTACATTTTGTTGACAGTCTGTTTGCCACCTTTGGTGGTCAACTAACTGTTTAACATCCCAATTCATTCTATTGATGGTTCCTCATCCTGGAGAGTGTGATTTGAAGAAAAGCCATGAAAGATTGAAGATAGAAACCTCGCTTGAAGATGAAGATTGTGCTGTTGAAGTTGTGCAGTTGACTGCTGCTGTTTGAAGTTGTTGAAGGGGTTTTCTGTTAGAGTCTCTTTCCTTGAAGATTGATGCTTGCTTGAAGCTGGTAGATGTTTGAAGATGACTTGAAGACAGATGTTGATGGGGCTTGCAGTGCAGGGTTGCTGTTTGCAGTTTATTTCTGCTGTTTATAAGTCTTTGATGTATTGTTTGAATTTCCCTGACTGTATTGCTTGCTAATTAACCTGTTAGGTTGAAGTGAAGTTACTTCACTTTGCCTGTTGTTTTCTAGGTTCGAGGTTGAGTGGGACTCCCTTGCCTCGCTTGTATTGTTGCATTCATGCATATTTTACTGTTTTATTGTATCTGTTGTTTTTGTTTCCGTTTATCCCCTTAAGATCTCTGTTTCTCTCTGTGCAAGAGAGGGACATGATAGACATTAGGTCTTAACCCATGCATGATAACATTAGGTTAGTTTGATTCCCTTTTCAACCATAGGTTAGAGTTCTGTCTCTTCTTTCTCAAAACAAACAGAAAAACACAATAAATATTTCAAACACAATAAAAGACACTTCTTCCGTAAAAGAATGTGAACTCATCAAAGCGTCAATTTTTGTCCGCTTGGACTGCTAATCAGGAAAACCCTTTTTCAGAAGGAGATAAAAACAAACAAGACAGACTTGTATCGTACGTGGATCGAACTACGTTTGCTCTGATCTTTCATGTTGTATGAAAGTACGTAGGCATAGGATGCGATATCCTAGCGAGCAACCTTCCCCTCCTTTCCCGTAGGTAGGCGAACTACGTTGACTCTGATTTCTCATTCCAGACGGGAATACGTAGGCATAAAGTGTGATAATTTGCCGAGTCATTTTATTTTCTTTTAACCCTTGACCTGTAGAATAGATAGAATAACCATCCGTACAAGAAAACAAGCATGGATCCCGTCGAGTACGACGGGCATGAGGGGTGCTAATACCTTCCCCTTGCGTAACCGACTCCCGAATCCAGGATTTGGTTGCGATGACCATTCCTTTCCCGTCTTCGCGGTAGGTTTACTTCGAGCGTTTCCTTTCCCTCCTTTGGTATAAATAACGCACGGTGGCGACTCTTCTGTTCAGCCGGCGCCGATTTTCGCAGTAGCAACACTATGGTTTCCATCTAAGGGTTTTTAGAACTAAGGTTGAATAGCCAATTTCTTACTGTCATGAGTGTGTGTTTACATAATTTTGTGGCTGCATCTATAGGGGCTAAGTTTGTGTCTCTGTTTGGTTGAGGGGGTCGTGACTTCATAGTAGCCTGTGATTTGATTTGGATCTTGTTAGTTTTCTTTATGGCTAGGCTGTTGAACTATAGTTAAGTTATTACTTACTTATATTGAACCTTGTTTGCATTTTGCTTATTTGAAGAGCATGTTGCTGCTCTTATCTTCAGACAGAACTTTCTGGTTTGTTTGTGTCTTAACATGTTTTCCATAACTTGTTGGTAAATGCTATGTCTTTGTGAAGGCATAATTATTTGGAATTCATCAACTAATGTTGATTGAAATACCAAGATTTCTGTCAACATGTTTGCATTGGCTGTTCAGTTCATTATGCAAATATGTTTGCCTTTGTTGAGATGATTCACATGGATGATCAACATTGTCTTGGCACATAGCTGTTTTGTATCTTCATCACTTTGGTCTATGTAAATTTTGGAACTATGATGGTTTGTGTTTGACAAATTGGTGGTTGGTTGAATTAATGAGAATGTTGACATGGATGAGCACCAAGACTTGTTACTGCTTCTGTTCAGTTTTTACTCATCAATTTGTTAACTTTCAAAACAATTTTGCTTGACTGTTGCTTTTGGCTTGTTGTTACAACTTGCTATTGAAGCTTTGATATTTGGAATTCCTCAATGAATGTTGTTGAAACACCAAGACATTGCTGCTAGAACCACCATTGGATATTCTTTTGGACCCTTGATGCATGATTTAAGAGTATGATGTGTAGGACTGTCCAATTTTATAAATACCAATTGTTATTAAACATGTCTACATTATTGTTGGTCAACTGTTTTAAGCATGTATGTGTGGCTTTGTGTATTGCCTTGACTGGTCAGTCATGTTTGATTTCCAGTCACGAGCTGCTTGTTAGCACAATAGGTCTTTGTTTTGGTTATTCATGTCAAGACTTGTCATGATACAATGCAGCAAGCCAATTGATATGGCTTGACAGCCCCCCCAAACTTCAAGTCTTTGTTGGCAGTATTCTTTTAGAAGTTCATAGGTGATTGATCCAACTTGCACTAAACTCTTGACAGGATGAGTTTGTATTGTTTAATGTTGTGGCCTTGCTGTTTTGGATTGTGTTCACATCATGTTCATAATTGGTAACTCATATCATTTTCTTATTCAAGAGTACTGTTGAGTGAAATTCTTGTTAGAACTCCCTCAATATCATATCACAAGTTTTCTCAAACCTTTGTTTAATCTTAATTGCATCATTTTAATCATTGACTCCAAAAATGCATTTCAAACATCCCAAAAACTCGTAATTGCATGAACCTTCGAATTTTAATGTATGAACATCATTTCATAAAATGGTTAATACCATCTTCTTCCCTATGAAGAAACAAGTATGTTTGACTTTTATTTTGTTAAAATTGGTTAAGAATTGGTGAGATTGGAATCAAACTGTTTTTGAGTTTTCAACTTTACTTGTCTTGCAAATACCCAGAAATCACGCCTTCTTAGGTATATGTTCAACTGGGGTGTCTTGATACAATGGATGTATCGCCACCCCAGTGGTTATTTTCCATGCCTTATGTACTTGCCACGCCCAATGACACAGGTTCGACCCTCAATGAGGGCAACTTTGCATATTTTCATGATTTTTTCCTTGTTTGTGCATTTAAACTTGCCCTTTCTAAATTCATTCACATGCGTGAAGTAGTTGTGTTGGATAAGTTTTGTGTCCGTGACCCCAAGGCCTTGGGTTCAAGCCTTGGGTGAGACACTTCTTTTCTTTTAGCATTTAATTCATTTGATTTTATTTAATTGTCATTAAATTTCAAAATTCCATAACTCCTTCATTTTTTATCATTTTTAAATGATTCTTTTTTCTAAATTCTTGTATTAGTAAATACTTTCATACAATGCTTAAAGAATTCTAAAATCATTATTTTAGAAACACTTTGTATTATGGGGAATTTGCGTTTCGTTTTAGGGTTTTCACCCTCTTACTTTTCCTCTCTCATTTCCAAATTTAATTTCATTCTCTTTTGAGTTTTATTTTAAAGTTATGATTTTGGCTTGTTAGCATCCTTGTGTACTTGAGTTTGACTTAAAATCCTTGCTTGTAACCATTTGTTTTTAATCATCATTAAAACTTGAAAGTTTTCTCCCATGAAGTTTTGAACTTCTCACTTACATTTGTTGTGACATTGTTTGTTTAGGCCTGATGTTTGTAAGTATACATGTCATCTTGTAAGCCCTAGGAAACCTCATATTTGTTAAGATATATCTTTATCTTTGTTAAGATCCCCTTCCATCTTTGTTAAGATGTACCCGCTTCTTTGTTAAGATATGCTTTGGTTTTTACCTTTCATCAAGTCTTGAAAGAACTTACCCCCCCCCCTCATTGATATCGTAATATCTTGATGTTTATTTTGGTCGTAACCATTTATCTTGATTGAAATCATTGATATCGTAATATCTTAATGTTTGCTTTGGTCGTAACCTTTTATCTTGATTGAAATCATTGATATTGTAATATCTTAATGTTTGTTTTGGTTGTGACCATTTATCTTGATTGAAATTATTGCATTGATATTGTAATATGCTTGCTTGTTATTGGTTGTAACCATATCTCTTGTACTCATTGTGATTGAATGATTATTGCTTTGTTAAGTTATTCCCTAAGTGATGGAACTCTTTAGTTCTCATCCAAGTTGCCTCATCTTTTCCCTCCCAAAGGAAAGTCTCTCTATTGACCCTTGGGTCGTAGATAGCTCATTAACCTCATAGGTCTAGATAGAACCTTCTCCCTCTTTTAGTCTGGAAAAAACCAATTGATCCTTATTCCTCGGTTTTGCCCAAACTACGACCGCTCTGATTTCTCATTGGATAATGAGAATACGTAGGCACAAGATGCGATATCTTGACGAGCAACCTTCCCTTTGGTCTGGATAGAACCAATCAACCTTCCTTTTGGTCTGGATAGAACCAATTGGACTTACCCTTTAGGCCTGGATAGAGCCTTCTCCCACCTTTTGGTCTGGATAAAACCAATTGGTCTTACAACGTAGAATTAGGTAGAGTTTGGTCAACTCTATGTAAGAATCACGGAAATGATTACTTACTCCCCTTTCTTGAGTGTACAATGTAGATCTAGAGAGTTTGGATAAACTCTACACAAGCATGGATATGTTTGTTCCCCTTGGAACCTTGATCATAATCAATTTTTCTTCATCCCTAGTGAGGTGAACTACGATTGCTCTGATTCCATCCTAGTTAGGATACGTAGGCAGAGGACGCGACGTCTTTGCGAGCAAACTTAGAAACTATCCTTAGGTCTTTACCTACTCCTTTTACCCAATCCCAATCCATAGCAAACATTTAACAAGTATTAGCATGCAAACAAACAAAAGGTTCCTGTAGAGTACTACAGATGTTTAGGATGTGAAATACCTACCCTAGGCATAACCAACCCCCGATCCCCGAATCTCTTAGCGTTGTTGTTACATCGCGAAAAGGGTTTTTCTTTCTTTAGGCCTTTCCTTTGGATAAATTAAAGACCGGTTGTGAACTTAAGAATTAAGATTCAAGTTAATCAATAGCTTGGCATCACGATTCTCAATGCAACATTAGGATACTTTTCTCTCCTTGAAAAACATATCCATTTCTGTCAAATTTACCAAGAGAAATCAAATTTATCTTCAAGTCAGGTACATACCTGACTCCAGTCAATAACCTTATTGACTCATCATGGAGCTTGAATCTCACAGATCCAATACTTATAATTTTGCAAGATTTGTTATTTCCCAGTAGCACCAATCCACCATCTTGATCACTTAGCTCCTCGAACAATTCTCTATTTGGAGTCATGTGCCAAGTGCAACCTTAATCCATAATCCACTATTTTCTCAAGTCGCCACTTGAAACCACAAGAACATCAGATGAGTCGAAGTCATCTTGAACAATGGTTGCGTTGCCATTACCCTCATGATCTTTCAGGAGTTAAGGGCACACCTTTCTTGTGTGGCCATCCTTCTTACAGTGATAACATCGAATACCATATGTTTCACCACTATAAAACTTCTATTGACTTTTACCTTTCTTCTTGTCAAACTTACCATCCTTTCGCAAGAATTTTCCCTTAACGGTCAAACCTTCGCCCACCGTTGAAGGTTTATGCTCATTTCGTTTGTTCAAGTCCTTAGAATACAAGGATGATTGAACTTATTCAAAGGTTAGGGACTCTCTTTCGTACAAGAGAGTTTCCTTGAAGTGAGCATATGTTCTGGGCAAACCACACAACAACAACAGTGCTTGATCTTCATCATCGATCTTCACATCAATATTCTCAACATCAAGAATCATCTTGTTAAACATATCCAACTACTCAACCAACACTTTGTCTTTACTCATCTTGAATGAATACAAAGCTTGCTTCAGGTAGAGTCAATTCACCAGAGATTTGGTCATTTAGAAACTTTCAAGTTTCACCCATAATCCCGATGTTGTAGTCTCCTTTGATACCTGTCGAAGAACCTTATCACCAAGGCTCAACAATATTGCATTGTGGGCTTTCTCAATCATTCTCGTCTTTTCTTTTGCCGTTAACACAGTGTCCATGGCTGCCTCTCCCTTCAACACTTCCAAAAAACCCTGCTGAACCAGTAGGGCTTTCATCTTCAAACGCCATAGATCGAAGTCATTCACTCTGGTGAACTTTTCAATCTCATACTTTGTTGAATGTATCTTTTCCACGCTCATCGCACCAATTTTTTGTGAATCAGATGTCTTGAAATAAAATATAAATGGTTTCTTTATGATCAAGAAACACACAAGGGTTAGGGTTAACAAAGATAATAAGGTAAAACAAGGATTGGTTATGAACTACTATTCTTTCCTTACTCTTAGAACAAGATTACAAGTATACAAGAATAACAAAATAACCTCTCTCTCTCTCTCTCTCTCTTGAAATTAGGATTTTATCTTCCTATTTTTCCTTATGCCAAGATTAAGAAACTATCATCCTATTTATAAGAAAAATAATATACTAACCTAATGGGATTTTTAACAATTACTCATTACAAGCTAACTTAGGATACAAGCTAACTTAAACAATTGGGCTTACAAGCAAGGCCCAATTCAACATGCTAACAACCCTATAAATATTGACTAATGCATGTTAAAACAAACTTCGACTACAACACACATTACTTCGACAACAGCATGCGAACATACTTCAACCTCATGCTTAGTTCCTGTCGAACCAGAAGCTACCCTTCGACCATACTAGAGTTTTATCCAACATCTCACATAAAAGTTCAAGAGTAAGTCTTGAAATACTGAGGTAATCACACACACACACACACACACACATACGAACGGAAACACACACACACACATAAAGATTTTTCTAACTCCCTATGATTTCGTAAAACTTCTTTAATACCTATAAAGGCTTGTATGGAATTTATTAAGAAATGTTCTATAATCAATTAGAAAAGTTTACACACAACCAATTTGATTAAGGACTCAACCCAATCGATAAGAGTAAGGTGAAATACCTCTTAATCAATTAGAAAAATTGTTAATCGATTAATCCATATAGCTGCCTAGGGGTTCCTTTTGGATTAAGGTTTCCAAAAATGAAGATAGTTAGATAATTGGTGATCTTGAACAACGACTCTAATCTCCTTTACGGTGGTGCAAGGTAAACCTGCATGGGTATCACTCTAACTCCCAAGTCAGCTCAAGATTCAAGATGAGTATAGTAAAAATTAGAGATCAGAGACTGTCCCTTGCTCTTAGCATATGAACTATTTTTATACTTTAGATCAAGTATAATGGAATTGAGATTGATTGAGCCTTGATTAATTGGGTCTTTGGCTGATCCTAATTAATTTTCACCAAGGATTTGCTAGACACTAAATGATTCGGGGGAGACCATAATTATCATTGACCAGCCTCCATGTCGTGGTCCGAAGTGGAATGGAAGTGAAACGCTTGAGACGAGTTTCTTTTAAGAAAATGATTGGGAACAAACGCATTTAATGTGATTCCATCACTGAAGCGCTTAGTCATCCTTTTCTGACACGTGTAGTGACATAACTAATTAGGGTATGTAGTTGTTCATAGAGTGCTTGAGTGCACTTGAGTTGATGTGTATCCATGAGTGAAAATCTATTCGTTGATCTTGTAATTTATTTCCATAGCTGGTCTTGAACTTTCATCTATGGTTGCTTATAGGTAGAGTGAGTTGAGTATTTAGAAGATTTTGCAACCTTTAGCTTTCAAGCTAACAAACACTTTCTAGAGAAACGTCTTCATTCTTTCTTCCCTTAGAGTATCACTAGAAGCAATTCAGTGCTTCTCTTAAAGCTTTTCTCCCCTTTCATTGCTTCTACTTCATCAATCTCCCATCACCAAGTATCTTTCAAATCAACTTCCACCTTCAGCATTTCTTGTTTTCTAGTCAAGATGACCGATGGTATTGTTGATTTAGTGAGTGATTCAAAAATTGAAACTTCATCTGCTTTTGTATTTGGGACATCCCTTGATTCTCATATTCCCTCTTTTAATAGGGATCATTTAGAACCCAAAATCATTACATTATCTTATGATTTTGACTCAGAAGGGGTATTTGAGAACTCTTGGAAGAAGAAAGTTCTTCTTCTTCTTCTTGGTCATTAGATGCCCTTATTTTGAATATTGGCAGAAGAATAAATCATGTCAACTTTGTCTAGGAACAAGAGATTGTGAGACTAGTGACTCTGAGGTGCTGGAGCACTTAAATATTCAAAACCGGTCGGATGGATCGGAGTATGGCTTGGTAGATGCAGAAGTAACAAAGACTTCCTCGTTTACAAGTACTGAGGACATTTTAAGGATCCTGTAATTGTAGTTAATAATCCTTTAGAGAGGTTGGTGTTTCCCGTGTCTGGGGAGAAGAGGATGTGCAGTTCTTTTCATGATTGTATTGTCCTGTTTCATGAATGCCTATTTAAAAGGATAGGACTGTGGCTGCCTTTTTCTAAATTTGAGGTAGTCATTTTGAAACATTTAAAAGTTGCTCATTCCCATCTTCATCCATGGTCATGGTCATACATAGGGTTCTTTCAACTGCGTGTCGAGCACAAATCCTAGAAGCCCTCTCTTAGTTTATTTATTAATATTTTCCATTTGAGACGTACATTCTTGGACAAATTTCATAATCAGAGGTTTATTTAATTTCATTCGGTCAACCATTGGTTGGTCCTTTTACTCTAGACAGAGCCGATTTTTGGGGAAATTTTTTATTGGTGAAACCCATCACCCTCATGACTCACTATATTTTCGGTTATTTCCCTTTTGATTCTCCTTAATTATGTCAATTTGAGTAATCAAAGTATTGGTCCAAGCTCCACTTTAACTGGTCTGCTCTTTTCTACCATACTAAGTCGGTTCTGTTGCTCCGGACAAGGTGATGATGAAGGAGGAAGTACAATCTGGGTTTCAAATAATTGGCTATGAGGATGGGTTTAGCCCTGGTGAGGCACCTTCTACCAATGTGAGGAAAAGGAGAATTGATAATCATGCTATCTTCATCGTGGTTAGCCAAGAGGAGAGGAGGAAGGTTTTTGATGAGGGTGGAGCCTTCGTGCTTTTTTTACACGTGTAATTAAGTTTTGCATATAGCATGAATAAAGTAAGCAAGTTGAATATGTTCTACAATCTTGTAGATGCTCAAGGAATTCAATTTATAGTGAATATTTAGGCTACCATTTCTGTACCTGCTCCGCTAACAACCATTGTTACAACTTCGATCCCTTAGCCTACCATGGATGTAAAGATTATTATTCTTACTCTCGAGGTAGACCAACTTACAGATGATGTGACAATATTGGGAAAATCAAACCCGCCTTCAGTTTCGATAAAGAGGGTTTGGGATGAGGAATAAAAATCTCCCCAAACCGATGGTTCTCAGAAACAGGCTCGAGCTGCTAAGGGCGGTGACTTTTGGGACATAAATCCCTTTATAAGGATATCCGACGTCTTACCTTCTCGGGTTCCTTGGAATCTTAAGGAGGCTTCCACTACTATTTAGACGTTGAATTTATCCTTCATGCATAATCTCCTTAAGGGGGATAAAATGGAAATGGCCTCCTAGCTTGCTCATAGCATGTTTAAATTTGCTTCTATCTTCTTGTAAGAATATAGTGGAACCTAAAAAAGGGGTGAATTAGGTTTCAAGACTTTTTCTCGTTATTTTTTAATGATATGATTCTTTTAATTTTCAATATGATTATAATGAACGTATGAATGAACAAATGAAAATTAAAAGTGCAGTAAAGAAATTGGCATAAGATATATCCCGGTTCCCCATTCCAAACAATGGTAATCCAGTCCCTCCACACCCCATGAAGGATTTCACTATGTTAGAAATTATTATAGCCTCATACTAAGATTCTTTTTATAATATTCTAACAAGACACCGTCTTATTATCTTACAACACATAAAAGAAGGCACACCACAACAATCACCAATACTAGATGACCAAAACAAAATTCAATGTGGATTTGAAATATGTTGTTGCACTTGAATAAAATCCTATACATGATTTGATTTTCTTTTCTAATGAACAATTCAAATATAACATGATTAAATGCTCGTAAACATTTTGTAAATGATATTATGATTTTATGCGAAAAAAGTTTCAAGTATAGTAAAGTTTGAATCAATATATAAAAGTTTGAATAAAAGAGGTGAAAATATGAAGTTGAAAGATCATTTCCTTATATACACCTTATGAAACATCTTGGATCAGTTGTACATGTTGGTAGATGTTTCATGAAGGTTTGCATTGGTTTAGAATAATGATGGTTAATGAAACAATGCATTCTGCAATTCGACATGTTTAAAAAAATTACAAAGTTGCAGTCTGTGTAATCGGTTACATAAATTGTGTAACCGGTTACACCCTTATCAAATTTCAAACCAAAAATAGTAAAATTGAACCTGTATCCAATTACCAATAGAGTGTAACCAATTAAACGAATGTAAATTTTCAAAATGACTTTAAAAACAAATATGTAAGCTAAGTATTAATGTATGGATGCTCTGGAGATTATGAGGGAAGTAGAGAAACATGTTTTTTTGAGCATCTAACAATGTTACAAAGTTAATTGTATTTTGTAGCTTTTAGCATGATGATCACAACGTGTTTCCAATGTTATTATCTAGTTACTTAGTACACATATGATTCTATTGAGATATATCTTGTTTAAGATGTTAAGAAACCTTTTTTCTTCTTTTTGACACTTGAACTTTTGTCTTCATCAAAACTCAAATACTTAGACATATTGTCTTCACAATCTCCCCCTTTTTTTAATGATTACAAACAAATGGATATTTTGCTTTTTATTTCTTTTGAAAAAAGTGTCTTCAACTCACGTGTCTCCCCCAAAGTCTTGTATCTTCCCTTAAATTTGTGAGTCCTTGACTTATATACTTTATATACTTGTACTTGAATTTGAAACACAAAAGTAAATATAACATACATTATTTCTCCCCCTTTTGACATGATCAAAAATAAGGGAAGACGAGTGAAAATATCATAGCAAGAACTACTAAGACATACACACAAGCACACACTATCGCACATGATCACACATAAGCATATGATTTGAATATTTAAAAAGAGACAATTATAGATAAAATGAAACATAAGATTTGAATAGAAGAAATAAGATTCATATGTCCTAAAAATACATGATAAAAACTCAAAAAATGCAAAGTAATAAGTTTATTATGAAAAAAAATATGTCAAGTCAATCCATTTGGTTTTTATCATTGATTCCTCTCTGCAGTTCTTCCAATCTTCCCACCCTATCAGAAAGTTGTCTGAATTGTTCCATCATGTCATGACGAAGGAGTCCAAATTTCTCTAACATGGAATCTATTACCATTTGTTTGGTCGGGCCTTCATTTTGAGAAGGAGTGGAAGTTTCAACAATATCTTCATCTCTATGCTTGAACACACAATCCTTTGCATCATAGTATACTCCCATTTTGTTATTCAACACATCAATGGTGATTGCATCTTTCTCTATCATCTTGACCCGAGATTCATCCTTAGTACTAATATCACAATAATTTTATGATGTATTATAAAGTGTAAAGTGTATGATATTAACTACAAAAGTTCAATTTATTTCCACCTTTGTTCTTTTTGTGATATATTTAAACAAATATATTGTAAAGTGTAAAGTGTATGAAATTGACTCTTAATTTTTTTTCTACTATTTCTATTATTTGGATGTGCTTTTTATAAATTTATATTTTGATTCAATATGAAAACAAACTATAAAACTTCTTCTATTATTTGCAAGATGAGTGTATTAAAAAATGTGATCTAAGGTGACATCAAAGGACAAAACAATGCATTTCCAAGTCAATAGTAATGAAACTATTCTATGTTAAATGATAACATACTTTTTATTATAAACTTAAAACATGAACGAATGACATTTTTAAATGCAATGAGACATGAATGGACATCAAAAGAAAATCAATGGTCAAAGTCAACCTTTGATTTTAGCATTCCTCAAACAAGTTAATCAAGTGATGCAGATGAGAGTTTACCAATATAATAATAACATTGACCAAACACTTAACCATAATGGACTTATACAGATGAATTTTTGGTTAATGAAAATGAGCATGATCAAATGCAATGGTCATGTGAATGCAAATGAAAAGAAAATGCAATACAATGTAGGTAAGCCAAAATTGGGGAATGACAAGGTTGTAAAAAAATTTCAATTTTTTTTTGCAGTGTAATCGGATACGCTTTTCATGTAATCGACTACGTGTTGTATATTTTTGAAAATTTTTGGTTTTATACAGAAATTAACTTAGGAGAAATGATACAAACATGGTATAACATACATTTAACACACATTACCAATACATTTAAAATTATATGATCATTTATAATACATTCACAAATGAAATTGTGAATTGATCAAATACCATAATAAAGGATGAATAGCATGTATCTTGAACATTTATTAAAGAATCATAGTCAATCATAATCTTAACATATGCAGTAATGTCTTTGTGATCTTATACATCGTTTTTGTCAAGAATGCCACACTCTCTTCTAATCTTGTAAAAAGGCTCTTTTGCTAAAGGTTTTGTGAAAATATTGACCAATTGGTCATGAGTATCCATAAAGGTTACTTCAACATATCCTTTGAGAACATAATCTTTTAGGAAATGATGTCTAATGTCTATGTGTTTAGTTCTAGAATGCATGATCTGATTCTTTGTTAAGTTGGTGGCGCTAATGTTATCACATCTCAAGGGAATGAATCATAGGTTTAGTCCATAATCACAAATTTTTTATTTTAGCCATATTATTTGTGCATAATAAATTCCAGTCGCTACATATTCTTCTTCTACAGTACTAAGAGCGATATAAGCTCACTTCTTACAAGACCATGAAACTAGGGCATTTCTAAGAATTTGACATGTTTCAGTTGTGATTTTTTGATCCATCTTGCAACCTGCATAATCTGAATTAAAATATCATACTATATCACATATACTACATTTTGGGTACCATACGCCAACACTTTTGAATTTTTTTAGATGCTTCATGATTCCTTCGGACATTGTTGATGTCATGCATATAAACAAACACTAAACATAATGTAAGGACATCTAGAAGCTAGATGAAGTGATGAGTCGATCATACCTTGATATTTGGTAATATCTATTAGTGTACTTGATTCATTTTGATCTATGTAACTACCCGTACTCATTAGAGTTGAAATCTCTTTACAATTCTCCATGTCGAATCTTTTCAGAAGTTCCCTGCAATGTTTTGATTGATTTATGAATATGCCTTTCTTTATTTTTTTAAAATTTGAAACCCAAGAAAGTACTTCAATTTTCCCATCATGGACATATCAAATTCTCCTTGCATCAAGGTTGAGAATTCTTCATATAAGGATTCATTTGTTGATTCGAACTTAATGTCATCAACGTAGACTTGCACTAATAATGTATGATTATTATTTATTTTGGTAAAAAATGTTGTATCCATTTTTCCTTTTTCAAAGCCTTTTTCACAAAGAAAATTGCTTAACCTATCATATAATGCTCTAAGTACTTGCTTTAATCCATAGAGAACCTTTTTGAGTTTCTACACATGAGAGGGATTCTTGAAATCTTCAAATCTTGGAGGTTGACTTACATAAATTTCTTCAATTATGTAACCATTAAAGAATTCACATTTGAAATCCATCTGGTACAATTGAAAATTCAATGAACAAGCATATGCTAATAATAATCTAATAGCTTCTAGTCTAGCAACATGATCAAATGTTTCATTAAAGTCTATAACTTCTTGAATATAGCTTTGGGCCACTAATCTTTCCTTTTTTCTTAGAATGATATCATGTTCATCTAGCTTATTTTTGAAACTCATTTAGTACCAATAATATGCTTATTTTTGGCCTAGGAACTAAGTCCCAAACTTTATCTCTTTCAAATTGGTTTAGTTCTTCTTGCATAATTAGAATCCATTCTTCATCATCTAAAGCATCTTTTAATTTATAAGGTTCAAATTGTGAAATAAAATCCATATTTAGACAAGCATCTTTAAGATTAAGAAGAGTGTATACTCCCTTACTAGTGTCTTCAGTTATGTTGGATGATCTGGATGGGTTCTCCATTTTTGAGGTATATCATTTTGGTTCTGCTCTCATTGAATGACTTCATATTGATATTTGGATGGTTCAACATGACCGTCTTTGATATTTTATTCAATTTGTACTTCTATTATATCAACATCATCATCAAAAACAACTACTTTATCCTCCTTAGATGGGTTGATTCATCAAAAGAAACATGCATGAATTCTTAAACAACAAGAGTTCTTTTATTAAATATTCTATAAGCTTTACTTATATGAGAGTAACCAAGAAATATACCTTCTTCGTATTTCTCATCAAACTCACCAAGCTTTTCTTTTCCATTTTTTAGAATAAAACACTTGCACCCAAATATATGAAGGTGTGAAATGTTTGGCTTTCTTCCCTTGTAAAGATTATAAGGTGTCTTCCTTAAGATAGGTCTAATGATTACACGTTTAAGAACATAACATGACGTACTTACCGCATCCCCCTAAAAATATTTTGGTAGATTTGATTTACTAAGGATTGTTGTTGCAAGTTCTTATACAAACCCGTTCTTTCTTTCAACAACACCATTTTGTGGAGGAATTCTTGTTGCTGAAATATTGTGGGAGATGCCATGCTCATCTTAAAATTCTTTGAAAAATGCATTTTGAAATTCTCCTCCATGGTCATTTTGAATTGACATGATCTTCATGGATTTCTCGTTTTGCCTAAACTTTGCATACTTTTTGAATGTTTTGAATGCGTCACTTTTTCGTACTAAAAATAAATTACAAGTAAATCTAGAAAAGTCATTAATAATAACTAAAGCATAAAATTTACTGCCAAAGCTTCTAGTCATTGAAGGACCAAACAAATCCACATGTATCAATTGGACAGGCCTTGTAGTAGACACAACAATCTTTGGTTTGAAGGAGACTTTGGTTTGCTTTCCCTTTTGACATGCATCACACAACCTATTTTGAAAAAAATTATCTTAGGTAATCCAATAACAAAATTATGCTTGACTAGTTTATTCAAATGTTCCCTATGAGTATATATTATCCTTTTCTGCCAAAGCCATGTGTTGTACCCCAAAATTTGACCAACCTTCTTCTTTACTTGGCTTATGTTTCATTTCATCTTTAGCATTTGCATTTTCATAGCATTGTCCTTTTCAGGGGATGAAGGGAGGTGTGTCATTCAAGATAAATGTTCCAAGGGTTTCAAACTCAAGCATGAGTGCTTATTCAAGCTATCAAGCGATTACAATCAACAAGAAATGGTCAAAGGTCTTTGAAAGAGAAGGTTGATGGTTGTTGCTCATCTCCTATCTTGGGGGTCAACAGAGGATCATCAGGGGTTCACAAGTTCATTTTTATGGATAAGAGATGTTTGAGAAGCTCATTTAGTGCTTTTGAAGTCCTTGTGGAGCTATTCTAAACACTTATTTCACTTGCAAGAGGTTACAGTCAAAGGTTGTGCACCTAGGGTTTCATCTGGTCAGCTCAAGGTCAACTGTGGACTTGAGGGAGTTTGAGACTTGGTTTTAAGTCATGGGAGCCATGGGAAGTTATGTTGAGACATCTAGGATGTTATTTCAAGTTCAAATAAAGAAGAATCAAGAGTTCAAGAGGTTACTAAGGATCTCAGTGTAAAATCCCCTTCTTTAGTGCCTAACTTCAAGGACAAGTTACCTCATGATACAAGTTCAATCTCATTTTCTTGTAAACATTAAACTTTTAGGGCATGTTCCAATCTTTCTTTTTAGTAGTAAAACTCATCCATTGGGTTTGTGTAACTCAATTTATGATGCCAACAAGTTATAGGTCTCAGATGAACATATTTTTTGGTCAACAAAAGTCAACTCACTTCCAAAGAACCTTTGGCCTAGAATCTTGTTTCTCCTCAACTTTTGGTGAATATGAAAGTTTTTCTTTATGATCTTAGCTTTCCAAAAAGTCCTAGAAGTCCTTGATATCATTTGTGGAACTCAAGTTATGGACCTCACAAGGCAAGGGTATTTTGGGAAAGTTTGATTATAGGTCATTTGTTGCATAAGCCATTTTCATGCACTTGTGTACTTCAAATGAACTTTCAACCAACATGAAATTTTCTCCTAAGGACCTCATTTACACCCTAAAACCCATGGATTGGGTGAATTATGATTGATATATGGACTTAGGGATGAAAATTCAAGTAAAAAATGAACTTTAAATCATGGTTTGAATTGAACACATTATAGGTCATTTACATGCCCCATTTTAATTCAATTCTCTTCAAGATGTACTCATTAGTAAAATGAACAAGTTGGTTTTGGTTCATGAAGGAAAAAACACGTGCATTTTGGCATTTCTTCACGAAGAAGTTTCACCTCCAAACTTCAAAATTGGATCAAATACAAAGCCCAATCCAATTCCATTATGAAATTCAACTCACCAGCTGATGATTTGAATGATTTTCATGAGTGTATGCAGCGGTTTTCACGTGTGCATGAGTGGATTCTATTTTTGGGCAATTTGCAAATTCATCCAAACAAGGCTTCACGGGCCTTCCAATTGATCAGAGATCCAACATATATAAGTTCAAAACGTGAATGGAGAGCTCATAAGTGCATTTTGGAGCCAGAGAGAGCAAATTCAGTTTTAAAATTCTCAAAGAAAAGTCCAAATCGTGTTTTCATTTTCACAGCAAATCAACTCCAATTGAGGTGCAATTCATCTTCCTTGTGCAATTTGGAGTAGATCTGGACAATTTAAAGCAAGCTTGCAAGCATCTGAAGCACCAACGAAGTGTCTCCGTTCAGTAAGCTTCTTCTTCACTTTTCTCTCATGTTAGGCCATGATTTAGGTTCATATTGGCTGCATCTGAAGCCCTACCTTGTGTAGGCCATGTTTGGTTGTTTGATTTTCATGTTTGCTTAAGTTTTCAGATGTGCATCTTGAAATTGATTCGTTCGATTCTCTTAATTTAGACATGTTTAAGATGAATGGATCATGGATTTGAAACCTATATAAGCTCAGCTTTCTTTTGATGCGCATTTTGTGAAGTTTGGTGAAGGATTGATCATCTGAGCTCCGGCAAGCTTACCGGAGAAGATGATCGGAGCTAGGGCTATGGGGTCTGGTTCAAAACCCTCATATCTGACGGGTTTTTATGTTGACTTCTTGATTGTGTATGTGTGGCTTCCTGATTGGCTTGACTTGCATTGTTGGCACATTTGACTCTAGGTTGGATTAATGAAATGCTACGTTTCATTAATATGACCTTGGCTTATTGGATTGGGCTCAAACTGCTCTTCGCACCCCCCATTTCATGAGCCCAAATGCGCTACAACTGAGTTGCCTTGTATGCTGAAGTTGCTCATACACCTCCCTTGTTCTTCCATTTATTTTATTTTTTATTTTATTTTCTGTTTTGCTTTTATTTTATTAAAAATACTTCTAATTGTCCTAAAATTCAAAAAAAAATATTTTTAAATACTTTGAGATGTTAAATAATTTTTCATAATTTTTATTTTGAATTTTATTTTATTTTCAATTTAATTTGAATTTTATAATTTGAAGTGTTTTTAATATGGTTTTCATTTATTCTTGTTTGGTTTGTGGACCATTTGCAATCACCTATGAGTAGGGCTTCCTCTCCATTTTGATGATGGATTGAGGTGCCTTTGAGGCTGATTTTAGTCAAGGTTTGACCTATTTGTGTTTGAATTTAGTTTGCATTTGTTTGACCCTCGATAAATATCCTTCAAGGTGGAGCACCCTAGTTGATCAATTCATTTGGTGATGCGTTGAATGGAATTTGGTTTAAATGTTTTGGCCTCTGGTTTCCAACATGTTTGAGAACTTTGTGCATTTTATTTGGCATTTATTGAATCGTTCTCCTATTTTTGGTGAACCTTACAAGTCAAGTCACCCTAGTTGAGGTTCAAATAAACTAGTTGACCTAGTTCTTTTGGGAGATGACCTTTGTGGATCCCATATGCTTCTCATGCCTCTTGATTCACATTCTTGACATGTTTAAGATGTTGGTTTCAATTTTATAGGTCACACACTTGCTTGGTTTGTGTTGCAAGTTACTTTTAATTAGGGCTTTCCATTTGCATTTGAATGTTGAAAGTGTTTTGAACTTTAGTTCTTTACCTTGCCCTACCACTACAAGAAAAAAAGGAGATTTACGACACTTGAGTTACGACAGTTATCACAAAACCGTCCTTATTTCTGGATTGTGACAGTTGTCACGACAGTTAGGATCAACTGTCGTAGATTTTTTGCGACAGTTATCAAAAAACCGTCCTTATTCCTAGAATACGACAGTTCTCACGACAGTTTGAGCCAACCGTCGCAAATTTTTTAGCCATGTTGTATAAAATAATGCGACAGTTACCAAAGAACCGCCGTCTTTCCACACTCGCGACAGTTAAGGCGAACCGTCGCAATTACTTTAGCCAATCATAATCACTATTTTTTTATTCCTTTAATTTTCTATTTTTTTCTTTCATTTTTATTTTTTAACCTTTTAAATTTTATTAATTAATTTAATAAATGATTATTATAATTATTAAAATTTTTATGATAATGTAGCTTAATATTTTTGTCTAAAATAATAGTAAAATATTTTCTGTTTTATTATATAAATAGTTAACTTTTATTAAAATTAATTTTAGTTGTTATTGTTCTTTGCCTCACAAATTGATATTAAATTTTATCGTAATTCACAACAAGATTCACAGTAGTATTAGTATTACTTCTTTGTAATCAAGCTCATATATATTCTATTAGTCATCTAACAATCTTAATCATAACAATTATAATAAATTTTAAAACACAAAAGGTAAAAATATAAAAAATTAATTTTTAAAAATAATTTATATAAAATCATTAGTAATATATATAAGTATGTTTTTCGTAATTTAATTTTTATTAAATTATCATTTTACTATTTTCGTAATTTAATTTTTATTAAATCTGGACACGGCCAAACCATAACCCACCTCTCAACAATGGCGAACAACGAACTTTACTCTCTAGATTTAGGTTACGATCCCAACTTCTTTTTCAATTCCTTCAAAACCAAATCATCGTTCATTTCCTCTTCTCTATATATTTCTTCCACTCTCTATGTGCGCGTGTAGTTAGTTACATAGGTTTATTTGTGTGCAGATCCAGGGCGGAATGACGATGTTGATTTCTTAGCTATCATGGATGGATATCTGAAACCGGATGATAAGATCTGAATAACCTCCTCCAAGGTGCAAGGAGGTAGAAATGCCTGTAATGCTTTAACATGTGTGGCTCGACTCGGTTTGAAATCGAAGCTTATTTTCAATTTTTTAAAATTTGTTTATATTTATTTATTTTCTGATATGCCGAAACTGATTAGGAGTGTTGAGTTTTTATTGAGGTGGTTATTTGTATGTGTTTTCAATTAGGTTACTGATGATACTCAAGTAAAAAGCATATTGGAGAAACTTGAAGTGATAGGGTTGATACTTCCTTTATCGTTGTAAGATTCGGCTTGTGTGTTGTTTAACTATTTCTTTATTGATTTTAGAACTTGGAATGGATAACAGTTTTTTCTCTGGTGTGTGTTCTATGAAATTGGAATGATTATTATGCTAAATAAATACTAAATAATGTCTGCTACTTTGTCTTGGGAAATATGATTAGAAATGTCTGTAGAAAATTTACACAATTAGTGCCATAACCTATTTCTATATTGTTATTTTAAAATTCATGTTAAATAAGTACTAAATAGTGTCTCTTCTACTTTGTTTGTGACTCACAGAGAGTGCTCTAGTTTATACTTGAGGATTAAGTTTAATCCATGAGGCAAGCTATTGGCATTTTTAAAGCAGTGATTAAAAAGGAACATTGAATATATACCTCAATAAGCCAGTCAATCAGTATGGCCCTCATCCTTTCAATAATGTCAAATTGCTCAACAGTATAATTAGGTGAGACACAACCAGTACTCTGTAAGTTGTTAATGTTGTTAGTAATTCAAATTTGATTAGAAAGTAACAGTTAAAAAGTTCATAATGCTCAACCATATAATATTTCTCTTCTCTAGTGTTGATTGTAACTGCTTGTTTCTTTGATATCTTGTGATTAATAAAACATGTTACATGCTTCTCTGTTGCCTCTAATTGTATATAATTTAATTATGTTTTATTTGGATTTTAACTATGACCATTAAGTATTGACCCGTTTTGAATTGCAAGATCCTGAAAATGCAAGGTTTGATTTCTTCTCTGGAATGATGTCGTAAACCTGTGATTACAAGTATGTGCGGAGGTTGCATTGGTGGTGGAACTGACATCATAGCCGAGTGACAATGTTTCTATGTGTTTATCTTTCAATTAACAGCCAAGATGTTGTTTTGAAATATGCCTTAAAGATGGGGACAAGACTTTCATCATCCTTTTGGTAAGTCTTGCATTTTTGTTATCTACACGAACAATTTTTAACTGGCCACTTAATTTGTTTAACTTGCTATGATACATGCTGATATTGTACTTAAATTTATAATGCTTCAAGAGTAAAAACTTTATTATAAAGTTTAAAGGTTCTTTCAAAAATGGAACACGGATTGCTTTGTTTTAGAACATGTTGAGCATGAGATACCTATGGTAATTGTTGAAATTGTCTGTAATTTATATTTTACTTTGAGAAAAGAAAATTATTTTTGGTTTTAGAGCTTTCAACATTTTGATTTAATCAATGAAGAATTTGATACAGATTTGGAATATCTTAGGATGACTTATCATGGGATATCTGATGAGTTGCTTGTAGACGTCTACAACATAACCGGTGGGGACCTGGATGCTGCTGTTGACATGCTCAGCCAACTTGAGGTATAATCTTAAAATTGTTAGCTTTAGGGATTTAACTATGTTGTTCATTCAATGGCTTTCTCGTTCAACATCCTTGTTAATTCATGCATTATAGAATAGATTGGGCCCATTGTAAAATTAGATTTTGCAGAATTTCCTTGTCAATTCATGCATCGTAGATAGATACCCAAAGACAAAATTAATAGACATTCATTCACGGATATCTTCAAGTTTTAACATTATCACTCATTCCTTATCATATTTGTTATTCTTTTTTGTATGATTCTAGATCGGATAGAGAGTTTCTGTATCAAATTCTTGGAGAAGTTATTAAGGTTGGGGATACTACATCCAACATACCTGACACTGTTGGAATAACCACATGCCAAAGAAATTTATATAAGTTATTTAATAAATTTGAAAATCGAGTCTTTGTATATAATAATGATCGGAAGATGTATTATTCTTCTTATGAAGATGAATCTTTGCATGCGACGAAATCTAAGAGTAAAATGTACTTGTGAAAATTCTTACAGGGATTGAAATTGTTGAGAGGCTCTCCACCATGGGGATTGCAGTGAACTTGGTGACATATCTGATGGGAGTCATGCATCTTCCAAGCTCAACTGCAGCCAATATTGTGACCGATTTCATGGGCACGTCGTTTCTCCTTTGTTTGCTTGGTGGTTTTCTAGCAGATTCCTTCCTTGGAAGATTCAAGACTATTGGAATCTTTGCTGCAATACAAACACTGGTTAGTTTAGTTACATATATAGTTAGCCGAAATAAACTAGAGTTTTTTTGAGCATTTTTTTAGCTTCCATTAGCATCAATGTATGTGTTCTTAGCTTTGAGGGAATGGTGATTTCAGGGTATTGCAGCATTAGCAATCTCAATGAAATTGCCACGACTAAGTCCACCACCTTGTCACGCGGGCGAAGTTTGCAAGCCGGCTAATGGAATTCAAATGGGAATCTTATACTTGGCTCTATACCTTATTTCACTAGGAACAGGCGAACTTAAGTCAAGCATTTCAGGATTTGGTTCGATCAGTTTGACGAGAAAGACGAGAAGGAGAAATCACAAATGACTTATTTCTTCAATAGGTTTTTCTTCTTCATCAGTTTGGGAACTCTTGCAGCCGTGACAGTGCTTGTTTACATACAAGACAAAGTTAGTTGAAGTTGGGCGTATGGAATATGTTCGGTTTCTATAATCATAGCCATTTTGGTATTCTTATCAGGAACTAAACGATACTAATACAAGAAGAGTTTGGGAAGCCCTATTGTCCATATTTTTCAAGTTATTATTGCAGCTGTGAAGAAAAGGAAGATGGACCTTCCATACAATGTTGGATCTTTGTATGAGGACACTCCTGAGGAATCTAGAATTGAACACACCGATCAGTTCCGGTGAGATTAAGCTCGTCTTCGTGTAACCTTCTAAATGGTTTCTGTCAAGTTGGTGAAGACTAGTTGTGATTACTATTCTTTTCTTTTTTTTAATATTTTTCAATTTTGTAGGGTTTTGGAGAAAGCAGCAATGACGATGCTAGCAGTGCCAAAGTCTCTGTTTCGAAGCGAAAACGATATCCAGTTTCTTCGAAGGATGGGACTTCTACAGTATCAACTAATCAGTGGAAAACTGTTCAAGCTCCAGTATCTTCTAAAAGTGCAAAGGATGGTGCTAGCATTGAAGAAGTTAAATAAGCCATCTCAGTATTGTTATAATTACCTAATAGTGTATCTAATTTAAACTCTATAGGATGTGATGAATCTGAAGGCAGTGTTAGAAGACCTACCTGGCCTAATCACAACAAGACTGAACCAATGGAAGGCACACTTGGGTGTGAAGAATGTAGAAGAGCAAAGAGACAAAAGTTAAGTGAGGAAAGAAGCTCATTTGTTCTAGGTGATGATGAAACATGGTGGGTGAAGAAGAGTTTGAAATCCTCAGAACCTCTCAAAGTTGACCAGCCACAAAAGACAACCAAGCAGGTTATTAAGAATCGTCAGAAGAATGTGCGTAAAATGAGTCTTGCTCAACTGGAAGCTTCTAGAATTAAGGGTAGTCAAGGGGCATCAACTAGTCATATGTGTGATAACAAGGTAAGCTGCCCTTACCATAGTGTTGTAGACGGAGATGCTCCAAAGTCTGTGGATAGCATAAGAACAAGTAACTCTAGGGATATTGTTTTTGTTGGCAAAGCACTGAAGCGACTTCGTTTTGTTGAGAAAAAGCTTGTAGCAGCTTGGCTTTTTTTTACAAGTATTTTGTTCCTCCGAGTTGTTATGTCTAGTGATATAGTATTTTGGTTTTGAAGCACCTAATATAGATGATGACAGTAGTTTCTAATCATTATAATGACTCTTCAATATCCTTCATTAGCCCTGTTTATGTATGGATCCCTGAGATTTAAATTAAAAAAATTATCATCCTGAGATATGTTGTTTTATCTGTCTCAATTTATCTTTCAAACAAGTTAAATAGAAACATTAACAACTTGTTTTTGCTTACGAGTTGAAATTGTAACAAGGATGTACTTTCTTTTTCAAAGTGTTTTATTTTTTGTCTTAGATATTGTATACAAAACTGATTATGAAGGGCTCATTATGAAGGGCTCATTATGAAGGGCTCATGATGATATTAGAAGACCACAAGTGATTTTCTTTATTGGTGCTAATTGAAAGTAATTTTTAAGCTTTTGTAGATGTTCATGTGTATCCTCTAAGGCAAAATCATACAAAAGAATTCTTCAGCCATCGGTAGAAAATCTTGGATCATCACCACTTGGTGTGGAAAATTGGGCAGAATATCTTGGATCATCATAGGTTGTACAATTATATTGATTATATTGTATATATGAAGTTATAGATTAAGACATTTGATCATTTAGATATTCATAAGTATATATTTAGTAGAAAATATAATAAGTTATTTAGAAAAGTGACATAATGAAATATCAATTATTTTGTAAGTTATATAAATTTATATATTTGTTATATGTGAGTCTTTATATATTTGATATACGTGAGTCATTATATATTTGATATATTACCAAAAAACAATAATAGTTTAAATTAAAAAAAATATTATAAAAAAAATGAGATGAAAGTAATTTAAATAAAAATAGAATATTATAAAAACAATTCTATAGATAAAATTACGACGGTTTAAACCGTCGCAACTAGCATAAATAATATTTAGAATTAGTAAATATAATTATGACGGTTGAAAACCGTCATAATATGGAGATTACGACAGTTAGCTACTCGTCGTGAAAATAAATAATATTTAGAATTAGTAAATATAATTACGACGGTTGAAAACCGTCACAACATGGAGATTACGACAGTTAGCTACCCGTCGTGAAAATAACGACGGTTTGTACGACAGTTTTCACAACCGTCGCAATACAGCCTCGCGACGCACGTTTCCGCGATGGGGTTGAAACCGTTGTAACTTACAAATTGCAACGGTTAAAACCGTCGTAATATGTCAAAATGAACCGTCGCAATTTGCCAATTTTCTTGTAGTGTACTTTGTAACTTGTCTTGGCTTTGTTTCTTCTTTGGTTTGTGAACCTTCTTCTCTTGTTCTCACTTCTGTCCTTTGGACTTTGGAACTCATTCAAGATGATTTGGTACTCTTTGTTTGTACTTTGAGTTTGTCTTGAATGAGATGCCTCTTTGAGAACTTATTTGTGCTTTCTTGTTGCATGATCAATTCGATGCATTTGGTTGAGATTCTTCTTATGTTGCTTGCTTCCCAAGCCTATTCTCCCATCCTCATATTGATCAAGCCTTCTTTATCTTTCTCATTTGTTTGCCTTTTGGTTTGGTGATTGATGCTTGAATGGTTGTAGGAGTTGTGACTTCTCCCATTGCATCTCACTTTTGCTTGGACTTGTTTAAGTCTTTTTGCTTGCATTTCTCGTTTGTTTTGCATATGTTTGCTTGCTTTCAAGAGGTTGAGATGTGCTTGTGATGGTTGCTTCCCCACACATTTTTCCTCCCTCCTTTCTTTGTGTTTCATTTCATGTTTGCATCCCTTTCTTCCTTTTCATTTGTGATTGATTCATCTTGTGTTTACTTGGTTTTCTTTGCCATGATCCCTTAGGATTCCTAGTCCCATTTGTTTAAGATGGTAGAGGAGAGACATTAAGTGTTTAATCCAAGCATGATAACATTAGGATAGTCTTTTCCCTCTTAACCTCAATCATAGGAGCACATTGCATGATAACATTAGGGTTGAGTTAGTTTCCCCTTAGTTGTGTCTTCTCTCTTCTCATCTCAAAACTTCTTTAAAGCATATAATAAAGGATAATGAGTGTTGTACGCTACGAGCCTTAAGAATTTGGGAAATGATGATTAGGGGGCCTCCTCTCAATTGTCTAGAGTGTTTAGCGTATGCCCTTTGGGCGATATGCAACGCATTCACTCCTAAGTCATAGTCTTTAGTGCAACATGAATTAAAAACACAATTCAATTCATTTCTTCTTCATAAAAGACTTCAAAACAAACGTCAAACTTTTTTATCCTTCGGGATTAATTGAAAACCATTTTCAAAGAGAGTGTTGTTAACTCTTGGTTCTACCACAAGCATGTAATGCCTAAGTCTCTAATGGTCGAGCAGCAATACACCTAACTGCTAGAACGAAGGTTTAACCCTACTCGGATAAAACACTTGAACCAACCTGTGGTCGTGTCATCCCGAACTACGTTTGCTCTGATTTCTCATACCAGACGAGGATACGTAGGCACCAGACGGTGATGTCTTGGCGAGCAACCTTCCCCACCTTCACCTGTAGTTTTCTGAACTACGTTGACTCTGACTTTCCCATTGCACGAGGGAGCACATAGGCATAGAGCGGCGATGCTCTATCGAGTCTCTTTTCTTCTCTTTTGTCCCTGTGGTCTGTAGCCTAGATAGATTAACACCTTTTTAGATAGATAACAAGCGTGGATCCCGTTGAGTACAACGGACGTGAGGGGTGCTCATACCTTCCCCTTGTGTAACCGACTCCCGAACCCGAGATTTGGTTGTGATGACATGTCTTTTCCCTTTTCCGTAGGTTTTCTCTGATCGTTTCCTTTCCCTCTCTTTGGGATAAATAATGAACGGTGGCGACTCTTCTGTCTTTGTCGGCCCCTCTTCGCAGCAATACGACAGCTGGCGACTCTGCTGGGGACTCTTCCCATCCCCTATGCGAGTCAATCCTAGCGTTGTGTGTTTATCTTTATTTGTGTATATATGTGTTGTACTTTATTTGCATTTGCATTTTACTTTCCAGCATTTTTATATATCATTATTCCTGTGCTTTTGGGCGGGAATGTTCCACTGTGTGATAAGCTAAAACCCAGGCTTGAGTATAACCATAGCATTAGAAGTGGAATGTAGTGGTGAACCTGTATGTTTGGCATGCACTAGTTCCCACGAAATTCGCGCTCAAACGAGATTCTCTTTGATGACTACCTTTCCATTCTATTTCGGACAGTTGAGAGGATGTTGGATCTGAGGATTGTCGACTCTAGGGACCGATCATTTGGAAGTCAGCTAAGTGAGGACGCTTCGTTAGGCTATGATGCCAAACTAGAAATGGTAAACATATCATCGTTTCTCGAAAGTCTGTGACGCTGATGACCGCATAGGATGCCATACCTTATTAGTGATAGGTTCATACCTGTGAGTGGGGAGGGTTATGCAGGAAACTTTGACCTTCAACCTACCCGGTTTTCTCATCAGTGTGAACTTTTGGTCCTTGATACAGTGGTTCCTTATATCAGTGTTGTGTTATGTTCTCTCCGAAGCGAAGCGCTGGTTCTTCTCAATCAACAGCGCATCAATCTTGATCCTCTATCGCATTTGCATTTTTATTTTCATTTAACATTGACATGTATTTATGTTGTAGGTGTATATTTTCCTCTCGATTCTAGTGAGCTTATTCCACTTCTAACATGGAGCTCAGTTTGAAGAAGACTGTTGTGTACAAGTTTCCTACCCCTGACATAACACCTCTGCTCAGTTTAATTTCTGTTGTTGATCGTAATATAATGGAAGATTTCAAGAATTCATATGGGAAGCTTTTGGGTTGTGTTTGCAAAACCTTAGTGTATGAGTTGGGAGGTCTCCATACCTTACTTCAGTTCTATGATCCACAATTGAGGTGTTTCACATTCCTGAGTTATGTGTTGATGCCTACTTTGGAGGAGTTCTCTATGCTGCTAGGAGTTCCTATTTTGGATCAGATGCCTTTTTATCATACTGAAGCTGAACCTAATTTGACCAAGCTCGCTAATGCTCTTCATCTAGATGCTTCAGAGTTAGAGGGGAAGTTGGTTAGAAGAAATGGGATGCCTGGATTTCCATTATCTTTCCTGGTTGGTAAAGCTCAACACTTTACGAAAGAGGGTTGTTGGATTGCCTTTAATGCCATCTTAGCTCTGTGCATATATGGTGTAGTTTTGTTTCTGAATATTCCTGACTTCGTGGATCTGGATGCTTTCCATATTTTCATCTCAGGAAATCCTGTGCCTACACTTCTAGGAGATGTTTATCATTCTGTGCATTACAAGAATGAGAATCAGAGGCAAAAGAATGTGTCTTGTTGTGTACCTCTCTTATACAGATGGTTTGTGATTCACCCTCCCAAGGTTGGTCCTTTTGTTGACACTGCAGGTACCTCTGAGTGGTCGGAGAGACTTATGGGCTTGACTTTTGAGAACATCATATGGTTTGACAGATATCAGTTGGGCACAATGTCGCTACTGCGAAAAAAGGTGTTGGCAAAGACAGAAGAGTCGCCACCTATCGTTATTTATCCCAAAGGAAGGAAAGGAAACGATCAGGAAAAACCTAGCGAAAAGGATAAGATCGGTCATCGCAACCAAATCTCTGGGTTCGGGAGTCGGTTACACAAGGGGAAAGTATTAGCACCCCTCACGTCCGTTGTACTCAACGGGATCCATGCTTGTTTGTTTATCTGAAAGGGTTGTTTATCTATCTACCTATCAAGGCTGGTTCAAAAGAAAAAGAAAGGACTCGATAGAGCGTCGCTGCTATGGGCCTACGTATTCCCTCGTGCAATGGGAAAGTCAGAGTCAACGTAGTTCGGCTAACTACGGGTAATGGGGGAAAGGTTTCTCGCCAAGATATCGCATCTTGTGCCTACGTACTCTCAACAGATATGAGAGATCAGAGCGAACGTAGTTCGGGATAAAACGGAACACATGCTAGTTCAACTGTTTTTACCCGAGTAAAGTCAAACTACAGTTCCAGCAGTTAGGGACAACGCCTGTTTGTGGTAGAACCAAAGCTTAACAACACTATTTTCATCAAAAAAGGTTTTCCTTGAATTAAGACCCCAAAGGGCAAAAGAAGTTTGATGTTTGTTTTTGTCTTTTATCGGAGAAGAAGTGTTTTTTATGAATGTTTGTAATTTATACTGCACTAGAGACTATGACTTAGGAGCGAATGTGTCGCATATCGCCCAAAGGGCGTATACTAAACATTCTAGACGATTGTGAGGAGACCGCTCAATTATCATTTCCCAAGTGGCTTAAGGCTCGTAACGTACAATACGAACATGCCTTTATTAGATGTTTTACTGTTGTTTGAAGGTGAGAAGAGAAAGAGGAATCTACAGGGGAAACTATCAAGCATCCTACTGTTGTCATGCAATATGGCCCTAATGTTGAGTTTGAAAGGGGATCTACCCTACTGTTATCATGCAAAGGATTCAACCTAGAGTCTATCATCACTCCTTAAACAAGGAAGTGAGGGTCCTAAGGGAACATGCAAAAGGGAAAAAGAAACACAACTATCAAGCAGGTGAAACATAAAGTAATTGGATGCATATGCAATGCAATAGTACAAGCAAGGGAGACAAGCTCAACCTTAGATGCAAACATGGGATGCAATTACAAAAGAGAAAAGAACATACAAGCAAGGAAGGCATCCCTCAACCTTTAATGCAAACATGACAGGTATGAAAGCAGAGAAACAATCAAGCAAAGGGAGATAAGCTCAACCTTTAATGCAAACATGTGCCTAAACAAGAGTATTCTACTCATGCAAGTCTATCCTAATGCAACACAGCAAGCAGACAATAAAATCAATCCAACAGGAGAGAGATAAACTAGATGAGCAACAAGGAAATCATCCCAATGCTACATCGGGTTTAGATGTGTATCAATGCAAGAGTCAATCCCAGGTTCAACCTTTTTATGGAATGTACAGAATTCAACCAAAGGAAGAATTAGGCTCTCACAGGAGGGATCCTAAGAATGTAGGACAAATGAGAATGGTGGGACCTAGATGTCAATCTAAGGTATTTGGTTAATATGTATCAACACAGGATGTCCATCAAAGGCTCGAACTCCTCATGGAATGCACAGAATTCAACACAAAGGAAGAATTAGGCTCTCACAAGAAGGATCCTAATCATGTAGGACAGATAGGAAATGTGCAAAGCACTTGAGTCCTTAAAGGTTCAACCTCTTATAGAATGCACAGAATTCAACCAAAGGAAGAATTAGTCTCTCACAAGAGGGATCCTAAGAATAGGACTAGGAGAAGGAAGATAGTGTAAACCAAAGGAATATACTATGCCATTGAATGTCCATCTAAGGCTCAACCTCTTATGTAATGCACAGAATTCAACCAAAGGAAGAATTAGACTCTCACAAGAGGGATCCTAAGAACAGGACTTGGAGAATGAAGGAAGATAGTGTAAACCAAAGGAATACACTATGCCATTGAATGTCCATCCAAGGCTCAACCTCTTATGGAATGCACAGAATTCAACCAAACGAAGAATTAGGCTCTCACAAGAGGGGTCCTAAGGATAGGACTAGGAGAATGAAGGAAGATAGTGTAAACCAAAGGAATACACTATGCCATTGAATGTCCATCCAAGGCTCAACCTCTTATGGAATGCACAGAAATTAACCAAAGGAAGAATTAGGCTCTAACAAGAGGTATCCTAAGGATAGGACTAGGAGAGATTGGAATGACTTGAACTGATCAAGGCAAAGGGAAGCACAAAGAGGAGAGGAATCATCCACCAAAAACTTCTAAAGCACCCTACAAGCAAGGCTCTAAAGGACATCCATCCTAAGGGAGCTAATGACATTATAAAGACTAGAAAACTATCCTACTAAGGTCTCAACGTATGTAATAAGGATTCATGTAATGATTTAGTGCTTAAAGTTTGCTAAAAGTTCACTTAAAGGCAAGACTTGGTGGAATGCTAAATTGGGAACACCCTAACATCAGTTAGAATATAAAATCTAGGAGAAATAGGAAAACAAGTCCTAAAATCCTAATAAAATTTCTAAGAGATCCTAAATGTGTTAGGAGGCTATAGTCAAAATTTCAGGTCAAGATTCTAAAACTAGGGACACTAACAGAAAGCTAAACCATAATATGTGCTATGGGGGATGCAAATGGGGAAGGTGCTAAAAACCTAACTCAAACCCTAATTAAACAGCTCCTAAAAATCATGATAAAAATACTACAACACTCTACAATGTGTCTAGAGCCAGCATGCAAAAAATTAGGCATTTATTTGAAGTATCTATCAAGAAATAAAATCAGCAAGATGAACATGTCAATTTCACATTTATTAAAAACACATAACATGGAAAATATGCAATTAAATTGAAAAAAGGCTCCAAAATTAATCCAATAGCATGTAAAATTACTTAACACATTAAAGAATCAGAGGAAAAAATTCAAGAATTATTGATGTATTTTACTATTTTTTATGAATTAAAATGAAACATGCAATAAACCATAAAAATAAAGAAAAAGATGGAAAAATGAATAAATCTGAGGTATGAATAGCAATGAAAATGCGTTTAAATCTTGGGCTTTCTAAGAAAGAGGGTGCGGATATCAATCCATCCCATGGGCCAAGTCAACTAAACTGATGTTCACATGCGCTTCAGTCAAAGTGAACCTATGGTACGTCTTAATCACGCGCGTACATTCATTAAGTATTCAGATCCTACTCATGCTATAGCGCCACGTCAACAGTTAATGGTCAACTTAACCAAAACTCACTCACAGGCGTTGGATTAGGATACTAAGTCAAGAAAGTCGTCAAGATTCAATGGTTACCGAGTCATCTTCCTCATTTGAATCATCAAACGGGAGGGAAAAACCAGTGGTGGTCGGAGAAGACTCCGATCATCTTCTCCGGCGAGAGCTACAGTAGCTTTGTTTCCAAACTTCATGAAATCTCAACTTATTGGTATCCATCGACTCCTTACACTCCCTAGATCACTAATCCACAATCAAAACTCATTTTCATCCATGGAATCATCCAAACCGAATCCATCTAGTTTTCATGCTCTGGTAAAAATTATCACAAACAGTCCTCAATTCTATCCTAAATCCATCTAGGAGTCACCAAGATCCTAACCACATACGAAACAAGTCCTAATTCCTCCTAAATCGCGAGCAATTTTGAAAGTTACATACCTCTGAAAAAGCTTCAACACAGCCTTCAAAATCCATTGAATCTTGATGCTTCTTGCCCAGAATCACTCTATGCAACCTTCTGAAGCTTTTGCAACTCCTGATTTTGATGGAAATTGGCCAATTCTTCATATATGATTTCCCCCTTCAACCACTTTCCTGCAACTGCCTCTAACCGTTTCTGGCGCCAATTCTCATCAAAACTTCATCTGAAAATGATCTAGTGTTTATATAGGATTGATTTGGAATGATTTGGGGGCCCAAAAGTGGTTGTTTGGCCCAAATCCAAAATTCACTTTTCATCACTTCTTCACTTTGCCATATGCACAAAAACAGAGCTAATTCACTTTCAAATTGATCCATTTTGCTTACTGGTGATGTAATGAGTGTGGATGGATAGGATTGAGCCCTTGATTTTTGATCAATGGTGGATATTGATTTTGTTTCTTCAAGCTTAAGAAACATGAAAAATGGGGTGTAAATGACTTCAAATATCAAATGTACCAATGCCAATGTTCTTAGAATGTGTTTTGTGCACAAAATATGCACAAACATGACTTGGAATCATCCATTTTGCACTTAATTGAATTTTTGACATTAAATGCCTTTAAAGTTTCTTTTTGTGAAATTTTCTTCAATGAATCCTTGGTGTTTGATTAAGTAAATAACCCCACTTTGAGCAACTTTCAAGTTGGACAAATTTGCATTTGAGGTGTCAAAGGTTGTGAAATGGACCTATAACCAAAATGGCCTACAATCTTACTTTCCCAAAATGCCCTTGCCTTGCAAGCTCCATATTTTGAGTTCTACAAATCCAATCAAGGATTTCTAGTACTTTTTAGAAAGCTAAGAAGATAAGGAACAATATTCATGTTTGGGTCAAGATGGGGAGAGACATCCTTCTAGCTCAAAAATGGCATGGAAGTTAGCTGACTTTCAAGTACCAAAATCACATTCATCTTATGACCTGTAACTTGTCTGCTTAATAACTTGAGTTCTAGAAATCAGATGAATGACTTCTAGTACTCAAACGAAAGCTAAGAGCATGCTATACAAGTCTCATGTTGATATCAAGATGAGATGAAACTTGTATCTTGAGGTATGTGGTCTTGAAGCTAGGCACTGAGATAGGGGATTTTACACTAACAAAGCTTAGAAACCCTAGCTCAATAACTTCTCACACTCTTGAATATTGATGAATTGATCTGGAAATGATATATGACATGTCTCAACACATCATTCCATGATCATAGTTTCTTGGAATTGAGTCTTAATCTCCTCAAGACTCACAGTTGACTTAGGGTTGACCAGGTGGAAACCCTAGCTGTAACACCTTTGGTTGTGGCTTCTTGCACTTTGCATAATGGCTTATCCAAACTCCAAAATAACTCTCAAGACATCCCATGAACTCTTTCAATGTTTTACACCCACATCCATGGATTCAATATCACTTTATGACCTTCATAGACCCCCAAGATAAGAGATACACCATTATTAACCAACCATTTCTTCAATGAGCTTTGACATCTTTCTGAGGATAATAGGCACCTGCTAGCTTGAACACAACCCCTTTATTAAGATTAGAACTTGATATCTTTCTCTTGATAGGCACATTTCTTGATCCCCTGCATAAATGACAATGCAATGCCTATGCTAATGCTAGAATGAATGCAATGAAACATAAGCTAGGTAAAGAAATAGGTTGGGAAAATTTTGGGGTGCAACAGCTGCCCCTATTCAAACGGCTTGGACCTGACTGGGTGAGAAGCGAACGGCTCTCAACCAATCAAGGTAAAAGACGGTTGAATACCAATAAACCCGAAAATTTGCCAACCGCAGAAATAAACTGCAAAGTAATTGGTAAAAACTTTCCGGAGAAGGGCTGAAGGGTAGAATGTCAAAGTGTCAGAATCTGGATATTCAATGAACACAACGAATCAACGAAATCTGTCGGAGCCTAGATACTCAACACAATGAGGAATACATCATCAATTGGAACTGGCCGGAGTATGGACACTCAACGAGATAAACTGGAACAAACCGGAGCCTAAACACTCAACACGAGAACGACCGGAGCCAAGACGCTCAATGCGGTAAACGAATGAAACGAACCGGAGTCAAGACTCTCAACGCGATAAATGAACAAAACAAACCGGAGTCAAGACACTCAACACGTTAAATGAACGAACGAACCGGAGCCAAGACACTCACGCGATAAACGAACAAACAAACCGGAGCCAAGATACTCACGCGAGAAACGAACGAACAAACCGGAGCCAATATACTCACGCGAGAACGAAAGAACAAACTGGAGTCATGATACTCACGCGAGAAACAAATAAACAAACCGGAGCCACGATACTCACGCGATCGAACAAACAAACCGGAGCCATGATACTCAGGCGAGAAACGAACGAACAAACCGGAGCCACGACACTCACGCGATAAACGAACGAACAAACCGAAGCCGTGATACTCACGCGAATGAACAAACAAACCGGAGCCATGATACTCACGCGAGAAACGAACAAACAAACCAGAGCCACGATAATCACGCGATCGAACAAACAAACCAAAGCCATGATACTCACGCGAGAAACGAACGAACAAACCGGAGCCATGATACTCACGCGATAAACGAACGAACAAACCGGAGCCAAGACACTCACGCGAACAAACAAACAAACCGGAGCCATGATACTCACGCGAGAAACCAACGATACGAACCGGAGCCACGATACTCACGCGATCGAACAAACAAACCAAAGCCATGATACTCACGCGAGAAACGAACGAATAAACTGGAGCCACGATATTCACGCGATAAACGAACGAACAAATACTCACGCGAGAAATGAACGAACAAACCGGAGCCACGACACTCACGCGATAAACGAATGATACGAACCAGAGCCAAGGCACTCACGCGATAAACGAACGAACAAATTGGAGCTAAGACACTCACGCGATAAACGAACGATACGATTCGGAGCCAAGACACTCACGCGATAAACGAACGATACGAACCAGAGCCAAGATACTCACGCAAGAAACGAACAAACAAACTGGAGCCACGACACTCACGCGATAAGCGAACGATACGAACCGGAGCCAAGACACTCACGCGATAAACGAACGAACAAACTGGAGCCAAGACACTCACACGATAAACGAACGATACGAACTAGAGTCAAGACACTCAACATGATAAACCAGGTCCGAGGTACTCAATGGAGAAAATCAGAGGTGTAACACTCAATGAAACAAATCAGACGCGGAACCCTCAATGCAACCAATCAGAGGCGGAACCCTCAATGAGACAAATCCTTACTTGGGATTTACCGGAGTCTGGATAATCAACGGATACAGGGATACGTCATGAACTGGACACTCAACAGAATCTAACTATTCAACGGAGCAGAAGTACCATCACAACATTCATTAGGGTCAAACTAACCAATCGGAGTCTGGGCACTGCACGGACAGAACAAAACGTCTCGAACTGAAAATTCACCGGAATCTGGATGTTCATCGGAGAAGTCAGGGCCTGAACACTCAACGGAAAGGTCAGAGTTTGAAGATCGCCCGTAGGAGATAACAATTACCTGTAATCTGAAAGGTAACAATCTAGCTCATGTTTTAAAATGCTGATGTTTGCAAATGGCGTAATGCTCCATACGAAATGGCAATGCTACGCATTTGGGTAGAGGCTATGCACAATGCAAAATGCAAAGAAACGGCTCCAACAAAGTAAATGCTGGAGAGACGAAGCTAACTCCGTTGGGGAAGAAACAATCCTGCTGGGAATAGCTTATATGTGCCAACAACGATTTAACTTATGCTGAGGATCGAAACCTGACCGGTTAACTCAGCTGGGGAAAATGCCATGAACGAATTTCCAAAATACAAACTCTTCTGGGAATATAGACGAATCCGCTAGGGAGAAAAAACAACATGCTAAATAGCCACTCTCACCTACTGAAGAGAAACAATGCCACGACTGGCCTTCTGGGATATGACCCTCTTGGGGAACTGTAAACTCGGCTCAGGATAGATAACCAGACGCTGGAATTGATCATACCTGCCAGGAAGAATACAACACTGCGGGAAAATCAACTATGTCGGGGCCCTCGGTCCGAACTGCCGAGAGTTGAATGCTTACAGACAATTGGCTGGAGAAAACTACGTGCTAACTCACTGCTGGGAATAATATCACCCCTGCCTGGTGGAAGGAACCCTGATCTCGACTTGCTGGGGAGTAAGAATATACCTGCAATTTGTGGGGGTTAACTGTGTATCGACCAACTGCCAGGGACAAAGGGTACATACTTGACTGTCCTTGCTATCTTGCACATAAATCTACTGGGAGTATGAGATTCCAGCTCCACTGCTGGGGAATGGACTCTAGTTAGGGAGAATCTATCTCTGCTTGTGGAGACAACTCAATGCTCACAGTCCCTTGCTCAGACTCTGCGGGGAAACATTCCCAAAGAGGGATTGCTGCACACGATTCAGCTAAGGGTATGATGATTCTGCCGAGGATACATCTCTGACAACGTGCCCCGAAGGTCACCACCCTGCAACAAAGTGAACAAACAGACAAGATACCCTTCACAAAGGGACCTACCGAGGTTATCATCTGTGACAATGTTCAAGTAATTCAAAGTTTTAACAATTATTGGCCTAGGCCAGCAAGTTTATGTATGCGTATTTTAACAAAAACATCGGGCGTTTTTCGCAAACAAAACAGATAAAAGCTAAAACAAACACAAGGTAAACAGAGTAATGAATAGCATGTTTATTTATGAATGGGCCTATAAATGGGCAAAACATTTTACAACGGGTGCAAGCTCCTGAAATGAGGAAGCTGCGCAAATATGTACAAAAATATACAAAAACATATACAAATATCGGTGATGTGGTGTAGACGAACACCATGAGTTGATCCCTCTATGACTCACTCGACTTCGATACCTCTCTGACGCTTCGACTTCAGAAGAGATTGACTTGGATAAACGGCCCTCAGGTCTCCCCAAACCACTGAGCAATGAAAGTTCACATGCGGACCGCAGTCATTTGCTTTTTTTAATCCCTAACTTTTTCCTGAACCGTCCTTTCGGGTTTTCGATTCACCGGGATACCCTTTTTTGCTAAAGCCGCCTTTTCAGGTTTTCGACTTTGCGGGTGTACATCTTTTCATTTATATCCCTAACTTTTTCCCGAAACTATTCCTTTTTTATGGTTCACCGGGATGCCCCATTTTTGCCTGGATATTCTTTTTTCTTTCCATCGGGTCATTTTAAGCAAAGTATTTTTTAACTGTGTCCGCGTTCACAGAGGATGCGAAATCTTCGCCATCCATCATGGATAACAGCAAGGCTCCTCCCGAGAAGACCTTTCTGACGACATATGGACCTTCATAGTTGGGAGTCCATTTGCCCCTGTGATCGGAGTGTAGTGGGAGAATCTTTTTCAGCACAAGATCGCTCGTTTGAAAGCTTCTAGGATGCACCTTTTTATCATAAGCTTTCTTCATTCGGCTTTGGTATAATCGATCGCATGCAATGGATTCCAACCTCATCTCATCCATCAGGCTCAGCTGATTCAGCCTATTCTTTATCCATTTTGCCTCATCGAGTTTCACGTCGACCAGAACTCTTAAAGAAGGAATCTCGACCTCCAGCGGTAGGACAGCTTCCATACCGTATACTAGTGAGAAAGGAGTTGCCCCAGTTGATGTACGTACCGTCGTACGATAACCGTGTAGAGCAAATGGCAACATCTCATGCCAATCTTTGTATGTGACAACCATCTTTTGCACTATCTTTTTGATATTTTTATTAGCCGCTTCGACAGCGCCATTCATCTTCGGCCGATAGGGTGATGAGTTGTGATGTTCTATTTTGAAGTTCTGGCATAACTCCTTCATCATCTTATTGTTTAAGTTCGAACCATTGTCAGTAATGATTCGCTCGGGAATTCCATATCTGCAGATGATGTCCTTCTTTAAGAATATGGCTACCACCTACTTGGTAACGTTAGCGTACGACGCTGCCTCCACCAACTTGGTGAAGTAGTCGATGGCTACCAAAATGAAGCGGTGTCCATTAGATGCGGTGGGCTCGATCTTGCCGATCATATCGATTCCCCACATGGAGAACGGCCACGGGGACGACATAACATTCAACGGGCACGGCGGCACATGGATTTTGTCTGCATAAATCTGGCATTTGTGACACTTCTTCGCGAATTTGAAACAATCTGACTCCATTGTCAGCCAGTAATACCCTGCTCGTAATATCTTCCGAGTCATGGCATGTTCGCCGGTGTGCGTACCAAATGTGCCTTCATGGACCTCTTCCATAAGCAAGCCTGCTTCTCTCTCGTCCACACATCTGAGTAGCACTAAATCATGATTCCTCTTGTAGAGAACCCCATCTGGGTTGAGGTAGAAATTTCCAGACAACCTCCTAAGAGTCTTCTTATCCTGGGTCGACGCCCCCACCGGATACTTTTTGGTCTTGAGGAAGTTCTGGATATCATAGAACCACGGCTCGCCATCAGAGGCTTCCTCAATTGCAAATACAAATGCAGGTCTGTCGAGACGAGAGATGACAATTCTAGGAGCTTCATTCCAAAAATTGACCTTGTACATAGAGGACAAGGTTTCTAGAGCATCGACCATATGGTTCTCCTCTCTTGGCACGTGGTGGAATTTTACCCGATCGAAGAAGGATAGAAACCTCGTCGCATAATTCATATAAGGGACCAAGTTTGGTTGCCTGGTCTCCCACTCTCTTTTGATCTGGTTAACAATGAGTGTTGAGTCACCGTATACATCCAGGTTCTTGATTCTCAAATCAATGGCTTCTTCTAAACCCATGATGCATGCCTCATATTCTGCTTCGTTGTTGGTGACCGGAAAAGTTAATCTGGCAGTGAATGGAATATAGGACCCCTGGGGAGTCGTAATGATTGCCCCGATACCACTTCCATAAGAATTAATTGCACCTTCGAATATCAACTTCCACTGGGAGCCAAGCTTTGGCCCTTCATCGGGCAGTGGTTCATCACAGTCCTTCATCTTGAGGAACAAAATATCTTCATCGGGAAACTCGAATTTCATCGGCTGATAGTCTTTGATAGGTTGTTCGGCAAGGTACTCAGACAAAATACTTCCCTTGATGGCCTTCTGGGAAACATATTGAATATCATACTCTGTCAGTACCATTTGCCACCTGGCAATTCTGCCCGAAAGGGCTTGCTTCTCGAAGACATACTTGATCAGATCCATCTTCGAAATTAGCATGGTTGTGTGATTTAGCATATACTATCTTAAACGTTTGGTAGCCCACGCGAGTGCACAACACGTTTTCTTCAGCATTGAGTAACGGGACTCACAATCTGTGAACTTTTTACTCAAATAATATATGGCATGCTCCTTTCTTCCAGTCTCGTCGTGTTGACCGAGAACGCAACCCATGCTATTCTCAAGAACCGTCAAATACATAATTAGAGGCCTTCCAGCGACTGGGGGTATCAAAATTGGAGGTTCCTGCAAATATTGTTTTATTTTGTCGAATACCCTCTGGCAATCCTTATTCCATACAACCGCCTGATCTTTTTTCAATAGCTTGAACATTGGTTCGCATGTGGCTGTGAGCTGAGATATGAACCGAGCAATGTAGTTCAATCTCCCCAGGAAACCACGAACTTCTTTTTCAGTTTTAGGTGCTGGCATGTCTTGTATAGCTTTTATCTTTGCAAGATCAACCTCAATGCCTTTTTCGCTCACGATAAACCCCAGTAGTTTTCCGGACCGTACCCCAAAAGTAAATTTGTTAGGATTCAGCCTCAACCTGAACTTCCTAAGCCTCTCGAACAGCTTCAGCAAATCGACCAGATGTCCCTCCTCCGTTTGGGACTTTGTTGTCATGTCATCAACATAGACTTCAATCTCATGATGAATCATATCATGAAACAAAGTGACCATTGCCCGCTGGTAAGTTGCCCTTGCGTTTTTCAACCCAAAAGGCATTACTTTATAGTAGAACGTCCCCCAAGGTGTAATGAACGTGGTTTTCTCCATGTCTTCCGGCGCCATCTTGATTTGGTTGTAGCCCGAGAAGCCATCCATGAACGAAAACACGAAAAATTGTGCAGTATTGTCGACTAATACGTCAATATGAGGGAGCGGGAAATCGTCTTTAGGGCTCGCCTTATTCAAATCTCGATAATCCACACACATTCGCACCTTACCATCCTTCTTCGGTACAGGTATTATGTTGGCGACCCACGGAGGGTAAGTAGTCACGACCAAGAATCCAGCATCCAACTGCTTTTAGACCTCTTCTTTGATTTTAACGGCCATGTCTGGTCGTGTCCTTCTAAGCTTCTGCTTAACTGGAGGACAATCTTCGCGCAATGGTAGGTGATGAGCCACTATGTCAGTGTCAAGTTCGGGCATATCTTCATAGGACCAAGCAAAGATGTCACTATACTCTCGAAGCATCTCGATCAGTCTTTGCTTGATGCCATTCTGCAATGCAGCCCCTATCCTGACATTTCTGACAACTTCCTCAGACCCCAGATTAATAATCTCGATAACTTCCTCGTGAGGCAGAATGATCTTGTCTTCTTATTTCAATAGTCGAGCCAACTCTTCCGGAAGGTCTTCATCCTCCTCGATCTCTTCTTCAGCTTGATATATTGGGCAATTAAAGTCGAAGTGAGTCATAGAAGGTCCTGGATCGGTGTCATCTGTAGTGTGATTCCTGCAGTGAAAATGGTTAAATGCTTAAAAATAATGTGCAGGTCAGCACGAACCATATTTCCATTTTATTGTTTTTAAAACAAACATAAAACGAGAATAACAGAGATCACAAAATTTGAATGCAAAGCAAACGCCCTTTGATTTATTGATAATATGTACATGCATAAGCAAGAAAGGCCCTGACAATAAAACCGTTATGCCCCGGGTAGAGCATAAGGTTGTACAATAATTGGAAAAAATAAAGCATTACTCTTTGCGCGTCACTTGGATGAAATCCTGGATGGACCAGTTGCTGAGGCTCTGGCCTGGCTTGCACGGTTCGATCCACGCATCCATATCACAATCACTGTCTCCTTCCCCGTCAGAAACATTGTTGACGCGTTCAAATATGACTCCGCCCTTGGTGAACTGCACCGGCCCCTTGTATTGGGGTGCATTCTGAGAGGATGAAGCAGAAGAAGAGGGATTGTACCCCAAGCCAAACTTATCTTGTTTGTTGGGGATATCCAGCACCTGCCCCCAGTCTTGGGTTGAACTGGTCTGTACCATAACTTGAGCTTCCTTGGAGGAAGAGAGAGTCACCTCAGGCATTTTGCTTACCATAGGAGATACATCATTGATCTTGACAGTTTCGAATGCCTGGCACAATGTTTCGTGGATCTCGCCATCCACCTCCACATACTTGAAAGACGACAAATGGCTCACCATAATATCTTCCTCCCCGCAGATGGTAAAAATGTTGCCACCCACAGCATACTTCAGCTTTTGATGCAGCGTAGAGGTCACAGCTCCCGCTGAATGGATCCAGGGCCGGCCTAGCAAGCAGCTGTAGGCGGGCTGGATATCCATGATATAAAATACTGCATTGAAGGTTTCTGGACCCACCTGAATGGGTAATGTTACCTCTTCGAACACGAACCGCTTGGTCCCATTAAAGGCCCTCACCACTAGATCATTGGGTGTGTACAACAGCCCACGAGTGTCCAACTTCATAAGCGCCTTCTTCGGCAATACATTTAAGGAAGAGCCGGTATCCACAAGCACGTGTGAAATAACAGTTCCCCGACATTCTAGTGATATGTGCAGCGCATTATTATGGTTCCTGCCCTTAGGCATCAAGTCACGATCAGTGAAGCCCAAAACATTACCTGCATTGACATGTGCAACCACCCCTTCGAGCTGGTTGACAGAAATTTCGTGAGGTACATACGTTGCGTTCAAGATTTTCAACAAGGCGTTGCGGTGTGCTTCGGAGCAAAGCAACAAGTTCAGTATAGAAATCTTTAAAGGCGTATGCTGTAAGTGGTCAACTATCTTGTAGTCACTCTTCTTGATAAGCCTCATGAACTCTTCAGCATCTTTTACCAGCAAGTCTTTTTCTACCTCCCGAGAGGTCTCTTCAACGACTGCTTTGCTTTTACCCTTATCTGTTTTGTCAACAGCAACTTCAGGTGGCGAAAATACTCTTCCACTGCGAGTAATCCCTCCTGATCCGACCATATTATCCACAGATTCCACAGGTGGGCCTTTCAGGTCCAGTTTCTGCCCATTGCAGTAAATCTCCGCCCCATAGTTCCAGGGGAAAGCTGTTGCACCCCAAAATTTGACCAACCGGGTCTCGTATCTGGCTCGAGGTTTCGGCGCATAATCGCATTCGCATCTGCATATTGCATACAGTGCATTTTTTCATTTGTTTTGATTTTATTGGGATCACAGTTCTCGTCTCGTGTTTCAGGTGTTTTTTAATCGGTTTAGATAGGTAGAATCGTATTTTTGGGATATTTCGGTGCCCGTTTATCTTTACCAGCTATTTTGGTGCGCTCTCGCGGTGTTATGTGTCGTTCGGTGCTTATTTTGTTCCTCTGGGAATTATTGGGATTTTTCTGGATTTTGTTGGTCATTTTTAGGGTTTAAATAGATTTTTAATCATTTTAGATAATATAGAGTAATATAGTTTTTAGAATTTTATAGAAATAAATAGCTTAAATCATTTTTAGAATATTAGTATGGTTTTTTAAATAGTTTTAATAGCTTTTTAATCTTTTTTAATATAGATTTTTCCTTATTAAATAAATAGTTTTTTTTGGGATATAATGTTTTAGAATAATAAATAATAGGGTTAATAGGAACTAAATGTTTTTAATTTTAGATATAGAATAATAATAGATTTTTTCTTTTATTAGTAAATAGAAATTTAATAGAATATTAGGTTTTATTAGATTTTCTTTTAAATAGAGTTAAATAGATTTTATCATTTTCTTAATAGAATAATATAGATTTTTCATTTTTAAGTAGATTTTTTCTTTTAATAGTTTTTATTAGGTATTATAGGGATTTTATAGAATTTAATTAATTTTTAGATTAATTAGGTCTTAGTTAATTAGGATTAATCACTTTAGTTAATTAGTAATTAGTCTTAATCATTGTCCATTTTATCAGATTTTAATTAGTGTTTTCTTTTCAGTTTGAGTCATTGCAGTTTTTGGATTTTTGGTGCCATTTTCGTGTGGGCCCAATTCAATGCAAGGCCCATTCGCAGTTTTTTTTCTAGAATTTTGTCCAAGTCTCCAGCAATTTCCAGAAGAATCTGGAAGCGTCCAGAGAAGTCTCAGCAGTATAAAGCAAGCAGCGCCACGTGTAGCACGGGAGAGGCCCCACGTTTCATCTTCATCTCACGCCACCTCACATTCCGCTTCCTCTCTCCATGCCACGCGTGGGACACGCGTCTCACATGCGTGCACCCCCCCCTCCACCATCACTGACACGTGCCTCCACACTAGCACCTCGCCTGAAACCGTCACCGGCCGGCATGCATGGCCGGCGACCACCGCACCCTATCCCTCCGGCCACTGTGAACTTCACCAGAACGCCAACAACCCAGAAAAATACCAGAATCCACCTCCAACCGATCATCATCTCCGATCGTCATCATCAATAGCCGCCGGAGATACCGCCGGAAAATTCAAGTCACCACCGGAAAACTCATCAATTCATCATTGAGTTTCCAGTTGGCTCAACATTCATCACTGAGAATCATCCCTCCGACGTCAAGTTGCACCGATCTTCTTCGTGAATTCTCCAGGTCGTCACCAGAATCAACACCAACAGTTCTTGATCTCCATTTGTTCGGCGATTCCCAGAATCCTCAAGATTCATACAAGACCTTCAAGTGATCCAGAAAGAAGACTTTCGAGAACTTCAGAACATTTTTCCAGAAAATTCTTCGCGAGATCGCCATCAAGCTCCCTGCTCCTTCAACAATCAATCGCCAATACAACGAACGAAGGATCTTCGTCATCAAGAATCTCCCCCAACGAACAAATCCATCACCGATCATCAACCTATTTCCAGATTCACGTGCAAGATCTTCTTCTTCTTCCGGAGACTTTGAATCTTCAGCAACACCTTCAAGAACACCTCGACGATCTTCACCGAGCGCTGAGATCTTCGCTAAACTCTAAATCAGAACGCCCTAGAACTTCATCACCAAGCATGCAACGTCACCGGAGGAGGCTTCATCCGTGAATCTTCATCAACTTCCAGATCAGCGATATCTTTATTCGGGTTCTTCTGGTTGAACGGGGAAAAAAAGGTTAAGTGGGATTGAGGAAGACAGAGGAGGTTGAAAGAGAGGGAGGTTGAGAGGAGAAGAACGAGGAGGTGACGGCGGAGGGAGAGGGAAGATAGAGTTAGGGTTTCAGAAAGGGAGTTGAGAGAGTGAGGAGGAAGAGAGTGGGCCTTAGGGCCCAATTCCATTTTTTGGGATCAACACCCCCCTCTAGTTTTTGGACGAACTCTGGGCCTGAGCCCAATGTTTTTCTGGTTGCTACTTCCCATTTCACAACATACACCCCCCCTCCGTTTCCTGTGTTATTAATTGGGCTGGGCCCAGATTTTATTTTTCTGCTGGATATACCCCATAACTGAAACATACCCCCTCCCCTTATTTTTCTTTTCTTTTATATTTTTTGCATATATTGTTTCATATGAAAAAATAAATAGAAAAAACATATTGAAAAAAGAATAGTAAGAAAGAAATATGAAAAAAATAGTGAGGAAAAATGGAGAAAAATAGTGAAAGAGATATTGGAAAATAGAAAAAATAGAGAAAAATAAAGAGAAAAATATATTGAAAAAGGAGAGAAAATATTGTGAAAAAATATATAGAAAAATATGGAAAAATATGTTGAAAAGAAAGGAAGGAAAAAAGGAAAAAATATTAAAGTAGATTTAATATTTTTTTAAAGCGCATTTTCTTTTAGGATATATTTTCATAGAGATTATTTTACGATTTTTGAGGTAGTTTAGAAAGTCCACTTGTTAGGGGACTTTTTCATTCGATTTTTCAGGATAGGATAGGACAGTATTTCCTAGGGGATTGTTTCTCAGTATTCAACTCATTGTAACCATTTTTCAGAAGATTAATAAAACGAGATTTGAGTTGTGGTCCCGATAGTAGCCGAACTACAGCTGCTCTGATTTCTCGTACCATACGAGAATATGTAGGCATAGGATGCGATATCCTAGCGAGCACACTAACAACTGACTTTCGTTCTCTCGCTGCTGTGCGATCGAGACTTTCCCGCTGACGACTAATTGATTACCCTTTTTCTCTCTTGCCCGAGTGCATTTGAGACCAAACCATAGTTTTGCCCATAGGTTCCCGACCCTGTGAAACCAGTTGTTTTTCTCACTGCTGTGTGAGAATACCCTGTTTAGCCGTAGTTAGTTTGAACTACGTAAAGCTCTGATCTTCCATGCAGTGTGGAAGTACGTAGGCACAAGACGCGAGGTCTTGGCGAGCCAATTTTCCCTGTAGTCCCGAACTATGTTGACTCTGACTTTCTCTCTTGAGAATACGTAGGCATAGAGCGCGATGCTCTATCGAGTCAATTCCCTTCTGTTTAGATTTAGCAGCCGTAGATAGATTGTTTTGCATCCTTTAGACAACCCAAGCAAGCGTGGATCCCGTCGAGTACGACGGACATGAGGGGTGCTAATACCTTCCCCTTGCGTAACCGACTCCCGAACCCAGGTTTTGGTTGCGATGACCATACCTTTCCCCGTTTTTTGCGAGGTTTACTTCGAGCGTTTCCTCTCCCTCTGTTGGGATAAATAACACACGGTGGCGACTCTTCTGTCAGCCGGCGCCGATTTTCGCAGTAGCGACAGCTGGCGACTCTGCTGGGGACTGCGATAGTTCCCTATGTGAGTCTGCTGGGGATCCAACGTCCCTGGCTGCTAAGGACTGCGATAGTTCTTATGCATGTGGGATCCAACGTCCCCTAAGAGAGAGTCAATCCTAGCGCTTGTTTGCTCGTCTATTGGGGCTTATTTATTGATATTATCTGTTGCTGTTGGGGTGTTACGGGTGTTCTGTGATATTGAGAGAAGCCGGACCTGGGCTTGAGTGCACCATAGACTTAGAGTGGAAATTAGTGGGCGCGTGCTTGCTTTGCAGACACTAGTGTCTCATGAAATCCACGCTCAGACGAGGTTCATCCGGTTGGATTCACTTTCAACCCCTTGGGTTGAAACGGTTGCTGGTTTGGTGGACTGTCGACTCTGGGGACCGATCATTTGTGATTCAGCTAAGTGAGGCCTCTTCAAGATTTGATGATGCCACTCCTTCTGGGAATCGTATCGTCAGTTTTGAAAGTCTGTGACGCTGATGAACGCATAGGATGTCGTACCTTGTCAGATATAGGTCCACACCTGTGAGTGGGAGGGTTTTTTGTGCAGGAAACTTGACTTCCAACCTACCCGTTATTCTGGTCTTCTCTTCAGAGCAACCGTACTCTGTCAGCAGTGCAACAGTATTTAGATTGTGTGGGGGCTGTGATCCCGTGTTTGTTGCATTGCATTGCATTTGCATAGGCATCTTCGCATCATATTGCATACCATTCGCCAGTTAGTCAGAGCTCTTATCCAGCCGTTATTTTGATTCTGAAGGTGAATATTGAAGACGACCAAGGGGTTGAAGCAGATTTAAAGCAGCTTTGATCAGAGTCAAGCAGTGAGGTCAGCTGACAGTTGTTGGTAGCTATGTCAGAGAGCAGCTTCCAGTTTGTTGATACCTTGTCAGGTTTCACCGTGACGTCCAATCCTCTGTATGGATCTCCGCACGACGAAGACTTTCCGCAAGTAAACAACCTTACTGCAGCTCAGATTGTGCAGCCATCTGTTGAAGACCAAGGTCTGCGTGAGCAGTTTGTTGCCCGAGGTGAACGTTCTCCTTCTGTTGATGTCTCAGACTACCAGGGTTTTGCCTTCCCTATGCCAAAGTCCCGAAGAGAGGTCCCAACAGCAAAGAATGAAGACCCATTAGCTCCCGTGTATGCTGAAAGGTTTCGTGCATTAGATGAGAGATTCAAAGCCTTGAAGGGTAAAGACGCTGTTACTCCTAGTGCTGCAGATATGTGTCTGGTTCCTGGCCTAGTGTTACCTCCGAAGTTCAGAATGCCGAGGTTTGAAAGGTACAAAGGAGATAGTTGCCCGAAGCAACATTTGGTGATGTTCTGCCGAAAAATGACTTCATTTGTGCACAACGACAAGCTGATGATTCATTGCTTTCAAGATAGTCTGACTAGGGCGCCTCTGAGTTGGTATATGCAGTTAGAGCGTGATCAGATCCGATCATGGATGGACTTAGCCAATGCCTTTCTGAAGCAGTACGACTATAATCTTGACGAAGCTCCTACTCGCGTGCAACTGCAAGAATTGTCTCAAGGGAACAATGAATCTTTCAGAAAGTATGTTCAGAGATGGAGAGAATTTGCTGGTAGAGTGCAACCACCGCTCCTAGACCAAGAGCTGAAAGGCATGTTCGTAAACTCCTTGCAGAGCCCGTACTTCGAAAGAATGTTTGAAACCGCACCAAATTTCTCTGAGTTGGTAAGGACGGGAGAGCGCATCGAGTATGGTTTAAAGACTGGAAGAATCCCGAATATTTCAAGAGGTCAGGCCAGTGAAACTGAATCTCTCTATAGCTCTCAATCTGAAGATGAAACTATGATCGATGCGGTCCTGACAGATGTTGGATATCCTCAAGTCGAATCGGTGAAATCTGTTGGTTCTCCGTCTTCTCAGCGGTCAGTATCTTCTGCGTCTCGTTATTCTGGACAGACAACTGTGCCTGGGGCACCCCATCGGGAACCTTATGTCGCTCCTCTTGCAAGTCCACGAGCCCGTGGCCGAGTTTATCAGAATCAGCGTCAGAACCAGAACCGACCTCGTAACAACTTGGAACGAAGGAACGCTCCTTTCCATCCAGTACCTGTGCCGTATAGCCAGATTCTTCCGCGTTTGATTCAGAATTCTTTGGTGGAACCAAAAGCTCTCAAGCCCGTGCCAGAGCCTTACCCTCCAGGATACAATCCCCACGCTCAGTGTGGTTATCATGGTGGATCTCCAGGGCATTCAACTGAAGATTGCAAAGCTTTCCAGGCGAAAGTGCAGCAGTTAATCGACAAAGGGTGCATTTCCTTTCCAGATGGAGTTTTGGTTGTGCATGACAACCCCTCAGCTGTCTGAGCTCGCAGATTCAGAAGGGTATTTCCAAAAGCTAGTGATCCAGACAGGCAGACGTCCTCAGCATTGGCAGTCCTCGGACTTTTTACCATTTGCATTTGTAGTTCCTTTTCTGTTAGTTACTACTTGCATTTAAACATTGTATGTTTCGAATGGTGATATTAATAAAGTGACTATGCATTCTTCTGAATTAGTTATGTCGTTGTCACTCATTTACTGCATTGCACTGTGTAACACGGTGGGAGAACTGACTTTAAACAATGTTGCGGATAGCAAGAGTCGCCACCGACTTTTATTTTATCCATAAGGAAAGGTTATAAAAGAACAGGAAAGACCTTAGAGAATATTTTGGGTCCGGGGGGTAGGTTATGAAAAGGGAAGGTGTTAGCACCCTTTTCATCCATGGTTATCCATGGGCTCTTAGGTACTTAAGCTCACTTTTGAATTGTTTTGAAATTGTAATGTGTGAATAGAAAATTTTCAGAATAGTTAATAAATAATCCATGTAAGGATGTGTTAAGAACTTGTTTGAAAACTTGTTGAAAATTTGTTTAAGTGTGAAACAATTTTGAAGTGAGCAAGCACCTAGGAGTAACCTACCCTAATGTTTAAAGGTCTTTCTTATTCTTCATTCTTTCCTTTAGTAAGACTATCCCTACTATAATGGAGTAGGTAGTCCTTACTTTGGATGTTAAGGGGTATGTGAGGGACAATTTGACTTTGAAGGCCATTGTGGGATGTAATAAGCACATATAAGGGACCATCATCATTTTTCGAAAGGGACTTGATTCGTAAAGGCAACCATAAGGGACTTTGATGATTTTTTTATTTGAGGGACTTGCTTTATACACCCCACTTAACCATTCTTCGTAGGCAACTTGAGGGATATCCTTAGGAAGTGAGACGGCGATTAAAATCGACTTACGTGTGTGACGTGTTTATTTTAATTATCTTTATTTAAAAGTGATCTAAATTTATTTTAATATTACATACATGTTGTTACACTCACTAATTACTAACCATAATAATAATTAAATAATTAAACAACTTTACATCCAAGAAACAATTACAAAATAATAAGCAAAATAATTAAATAGCAAAGATAAATAAAATATAAATAAGCAATAATAAATAATAAAGGGGGTTAATTCTAAGTTTACTCGGCAAGACATCGCATCTTGTGCCTACGTATCCTTACGGGAGTGGAATCAGAGTAATCGTAGTTTCCCTCAATAGGGAGGTTAGAAACTTCTTGACTGTGGTCAAGGTCTCAAGGGGAATAAACGCATCTTAAGGACACGCTTACGTGGAGTGTAGAAACTCCAAATCTCTACGTTGAAATGTTAAGTTGTAATTAGGGTTAAATTAGGGATTCCACGGCGGGAAACCCTAAAATGAGCGCGGCGGCTCTTTGACCTAATGCTAAGGGTAAAATTGTAATTTTGCCTGCGGCGAGGCATTTGTGAAAATTAGGGTTTGTAGTTTGTAGTTTTGAGGATTTGAAATTGAATGTGTGAAGTTTTACGGACTATTGGCGCGGCGGCCAAACAGTTAGACCTAACCTTCGGATATGTGCAATGTGACAGAAATAATAGTAAACGCGTGAGATAATTGAATCATGCAAACAGAGAGATAATGTCATAATTTAAACCATGCAAGCAGAAATTTAAAGGCAGAATTTAAAGAGCGATTGTTAAGTTCGCGAGATTACATGAGAGGAGCAGATACAATATGATAATGAAATTTGAATTGAACAATAATAAAATAAAATAAATAACGGTTCTAGTTATTATTTTTAAAAAAAAAAGATTTTAGTTATTATTTTAAATTTATCTAAAAAAAAAAGTTTTTCTTAAAAATAATAGGTTTTCATATTAATTTGGAAAAGATGTTAATGTTATTTATTTTAAAAAACAGATTTTTATATTATAACAAATTTTAATAAATTAATGATAACAATAATAATAATAATGGTAATAATAATGATAATAATGATAATAATAATAAATAATGATAATAATAATAATAATAATAATAATAATAATAATAATAATAATAATAATAATAATAATAATAATAAAGCAATAATGAATTTTAAATGTACCAAATAACCCAACAATGTTGCTAACGCAGAAATGCGCTCATCGCAACCAGATCTAAATCGGACGAAACAAAATTTATCGCAAAGAAAAAGAAATTAAGCAAAAAATAGTATTATTGCTCACACAAAAATGCGATCATCGCAACCAGATCGAACTAACACAAATGTCACGCGTCATGCACACAAATGTGCAAACATCGTATCGACATAATTCGATCAAAAATCTTATATATATAAACTCTAACAATTTAAAAATTATATATATATAAACGTAACAGTAATAGATAAAGAAAAAGAAATAACGGTAATAGATGAAGAAAAAGAAATAACGGTAATAGATGAAGGAAAAGAAATAACGGTAAACGATGAAGAAAAAGAAATAATAGTAATGGATGAAGAAGAAAACTAAATAACGGCAAACGGCACTCACTCCTCTTAGGTTTTTTTCATTCTCCCCTCTTTTCCAACAAGGCAACACATGTATATATAGGGAACAAATTAGGGTTAACACCAAATTGTCAATAATGTCCCTAAAGCCCATTTTAAAGCCCAAACTAAATAATTAGTTAGGAAAAAATAAAATTTAAATAATTTAAAATAATTAAAATAAACTTAAAATAAAAACTAATAATCCTATTGATTCCTAAAATAAAAAATATTATAAAAAGAACAAAATTTTTTTCAATATTTTTTATTTTATGATTTTTTGGATATTTTTATGAATAATTTAGAAAAAAGTGAAAAAAAATAATATTTTAAAAAATGATTTAATTAAAATACGAAAATAATAATTAAATAATAATAAAAAACTATTTTTGTTATTTTTTTAATGAAAGATAGAAAAATTTAGAGTAAAAATAATAAAAAACAAAAAAAATGACAAAGGTGAGATTCGAACTCTCAACCTCTCACACTCATAACTCCTTACACATGTCCTCCTACCAATTGTGCCATTTTTACTTTTTAGACAAAAAATGCATGCCATATGATATTTACCTGCAAAAAGTCAAACGACTACACAAATTTGTTAGTAATTGATTAAATGCAATGAAATGCGACGACAAATCTTAGGGCAAAATTTGGGGTATTACAGTTATTATGATAATATTTCTCACCCAACCTCTCTTTGATGTTGGCAAAAAAAATCATGAAGTTTGACTTTGGTTTGACCACAGTTGACCTCAGTTTGACCTTTTAACTGCATTGACTGCTTTTGACTTATCTGATCATCTGACTGAGCAAACTTTTGAGAAAAGTCTTGAAACTTGACATGGGGGTTCTTATACACATATAAGATGTTATGAAGCTCACTTGAAGTCTTGGAAGTCCATTTAGCCTGATTAAAGTCAAAACCCTAGTTTTGGATGCACTGCTTAGGAGGTGCATTGTCTGAGGGAATTGTCAACTCTTCTGACCAATTGTGAATTTTGTGAACCTTGTGAACCTTCTTGGAACACAAAGTCTTGTATTGTGAGGGCAAATTTTGGGGTGCAACAGCTGCCCCTGTTCAATTTTCTGAAACCTGAGGGGTTAGATTGGTATATTTGCCAGTCGTAACCTGGAAGGTTGAAGGGGATTGAACACAAAAGCCCAAAAATTTGCACTCACCAGTGCATGGAGTGATATTGATGGTTGGTTGAACATGATTGAGTGGGCTTAAAGATGCCACTAGGGGAAAGTTCTTCAGTAGTATAATGAGAACTGTCAGGAGTCTGGAGTAATACTGATGTAACAGCATGTCTTCATGAGGATAGAGCAATCAATAATGATAACCCTAAAGCAGTCTTGAAGTGATAAATCTGACCTCAGGAGGATAGAGCAATCAATAGCTCTAAAGCAGTCTTGAAGTAATAATGGCTTCAGGAGGATAGAGCAATCAATAGCTCTAAAGCAGTCTTGAAGTAATAGAATGGCTTCAGTAGGATAGAGCAATCAACAGCTCTAAAGCAGTCTTGAAATAATAATGTGATATGTCTTCAGGAGGATAGAGCAATCAATAGCTCTAAAGCAGTCTTGAAGTAATGATTTCAGGAGGATAGAGCAATGGATAGCTCTAAAGCAGTCTTGAAATAATAATGTAATTTCAGGAGGATAGAGCAATGGATAACTCTAAAGCAGTCTTGAAGTAGTAGTATGACCTCATGAGGATAGAGCAATGAATAGCTCTAAAGCAGTCTTGAAGTAATAGGATGATTTCAGGAGGATAGAGCAATGAATAGCTCTAAAGCAGTCTTGAAGTAGTAATATGACCTCATGAGGATAGAGCAATGAATAGCTCTAAAGCAGTCTTGAAGTAATAGGATGATTTCAGGAGGATAGAGCAATGAATAGCTCTAAAGCAGTCTTGAAGTAGTAATATGACCTCATGAGGATAGAGCAATGAATAGCTCTAAAGCAGTCTTGAAGTAATAGGATGATTTCAGGAGGATAGAGCAATCAGTAGCTCTAAAGCAGTCTTGAAGTCATGAGAGGCTATCAGGAGGATAAAATAACCCTGAGGTTAAATAAAGCAGTCCCAAAGTAATAAGAAGCTCATCAGGAGGATAAAGTAACCCTGAGGTTACAATAAAGCAGTCCCAAAGATCATAAGATTGTTTGTTGGATAATTAACCTGAAAACAAGGTAGCATTCTGTATAACAACATTAGTTTATGCTTTATGTATGCACGTATGACATGATGCACTTAGGTAATGTACTATAGACATATATGTTATGGTATGATGTAAATGATGTATGTATGCTATGACACTGCTGGAAGTGTCTGGATATCCTTGTATAACAACTGCTGGCCAAGAAAAATAAATCCCGATTCGTTGTTGAAGAATATATAACCCTCCGTCTGCTGGGGATAACAAGGTATAGATAACCTCCCGTTGTTGGGGATAACAAGGTATAGATAACCTCCCGTTGTTGGGGATAGTAGGGTATAGATAACCTTCGTTTTCGTTTGATAGTAGGATAAGTATAACATCCCGTCTTCGTTCATCGTGCCCTTATTGGAAAGTAATTTCCCGTATATCCGTATGAGGATAAAAGAGATGGATATAAATTCCAGGGGAGATTAGACTTTGTGAAAATGGATTAGTCCTACTGATGGTTTGTAACTGTCTTGTAAAGATGAACCGGCGAAGCTTCGTTGAAATCCTTCCCTCGTTCGTCCTTAGTAAATACTATTACTGCATTTTCATGCATTTCTGGTAAACATCAATCATATTAAAAGCATACATGCGTTTCTGGTAAACATCAATCATATTCAAAGGCATACATACATTCAAACACAACCAATGGACGTTTCGCTTATGTAAATAGGGTAAAAGTGAATCTGGATTCAAAAGATGGAATTTATTTATATCAAAAGTGACCCATACACGGGTAAGTTTGTACAAGGAGACATAAACCCTAGTAAGAGAATTTTGTCATGAAGTTTTACAAAAAGAATCAGCTATGTGGGAAATAATCCTATTGAGTTTCAATTCTACTATTGCCACTCAAGTATCTCATCTTCTTGCTGTTGAGACGGAAACGATTGGATTGAGCTTTATCTGTTTGAGCTTGAGTAAGTAGTACAACTGGTTGCAGTTTCATGAGTGATCCAAACGAGACATAGTCATACGCTTTAATCCCTAACTTTTGCCTGGATTGCCCTTTCAGGTTTTCAATCCACCGGGATACCCTTTTTTGCCCAAGCCGCCTTTTCAGGTTTTCGACTTGCCGGGTGTACATCCTTTTATATATATATCCCTAATTTTTGCCCAAACCCTTTTGGTTTGCCGGGATGCCCTTATTTTTGCCTAGGCCTGTCAACCTAGCGGGTCTCTTTTTATGCGTAGTATTTTTTAACTATGTCTGCGTTTACAGGTTGTGGGAAGTCTTCACCATCCATTGTAGTCAGTATCATGGCACCTCCTGAGAACACTGTCTTGACTACAAATGGTCCCTCATATGTTGGAGTCCACTTGCCCCTTCAGTGTCAATCTCATTGCAGTATGCAGGCTTCTCAAATCTATCAATGGTAATCTTGGGAGCTTCATCATCCCAGCTTATCTCAAACATAGATGCCATGGTGGCCAATGCGTCTGCCAACTGATTCTCTCTTCGTGGAATATGTCCAAAAGTAATCTCTTTGAAATGTGGGATCAAAGACAACACATGTTCTCTGTAAGGAATGAGATTATCATGCTTTGTATCCCAATCTCCTTTAATCTGACTTACTACCAGAGCTGAATCTCCATACACCTCAAGGAACTGAATCTTCATATCAATAGAAACTTGCATACCCATGATACATGCCTCATACTCAGCCATGTTATTGGTACAATAGAAACAAAGTCTGGCAGTAATCGGGGTATGACAACCTTCAGGGGAACTAATCACAACACCAACACCATTACCATGTGCATTGGAGGCACCATCAAAAACCATAGTCCATCGGGATCCTTGTTCAGGTCCGTCATATTGTCCAGGTTCTTTGGTAACAGACATAATGTCTTCATCAGGGAACTCAAAATTCATTGACTGGTAATCACATACTGCTTGATGAGCCAAATGATCAGCAACAACACTCCCCTTAATGGCCTTCTGAGTAGTATACTGTATATCATATTCCGTCAAGATCATTTGCCATCTTGCAATTCTTCCGGAGAGAGCAGGTTTCTCAAATATGTACTTGATTGGATCCATCTTCGAAATCAACAAGGTAGTATGGGTCAACATATACTGTCTTAGTCGGCGAGCAGCCCATGCCAAAGCGCAGCAAGTTTTCTCGAGCAGTGAGTATCTTGTTTCACAGTCGGTAAACTTTTTGCTAAGGTAGTATATTGCCTGCTCTTTTCGACCAGACTCGTCATGTTGCCCCAATACACACCCCATTGAGTTGTCTAATACTGTTAAATACATAATCAAGGGTCTTCCATCAACTAGTGGCATTAAAATTGGAGGTTCTAGCAAATATCTCTTGATTTCATCAAAGGCAGTCTAGCACTCATCATTCCATTCCATCACCTGATCTTTCTTCAACAACTTGAAGATTGGCTCACAGATGGTAGTTAATTGGGAAATAAATCTTGCAATGTAGTTCAATCGTCCCGAGAAACCTCTAACCTCCTTCTCAGTACGGGGAGCTGGCATCTCTCGTATAGCTTTCACTTTTGCAGGATCCACTTCAATACCTTTTCCACTGACAATGAAACCCAGGAGCTTTACAGATCTAACTCCAAAAGTACACTTGTTTGGATTTAATCTCAACCTGTATTTCTTCAACCTCTCAAACAACTTGTGCAGATGATCAAGATGTTGTTCTTCATTCTGAGACCTGGCTATCATATCATCCACATATACCTCTATCTCATGATGAATCATATCATGAAACAAAGCCACCATAGCACGCTGATATGTTGCCCCTGCATTCTTCAAACCAAATGGCATTACCTTATAGCAAAAGGTGCCCCACTGTGTCACAAATGTAGTCTTCTCCATATCTTCAGGTGCCATCTTGATTTCATTGTAACCAGAGAAACCATCCATAAAAGAGAATACCTTATGCTGAGCAGTGTTGTCTACCAGAATATCAATATGAGGAAGTGGAAAGTCATCTTTAGGGCTAGCCTTGTTCAGATCTCTGTAGTCTACACACATACGTACCTTACCATCTTTCTTAGGAACTGGTACCACATTTGCAACCCACTGAGGATAAGAAGTTACGGCCAAGAACCCTGCATTGAACTGTTTCATTACTTCTGCTTTGATCTTTTCTGACATTTCAGGACGCATACGACGAACCTTCTGCTTCTTTGGACGACAATCTTCTTTCACTGGCAAACGGTGAACCACAATGTCTGTATCCAACCCTGGCATATCTTCATAAGACCAAGCAAAGATCTCCACATAGTCACGTAGCATCTGAATCAACCTGCTCTTGACACTGTCCTCTAAATCAGCCCCTATCTTGACCTCTTTTCTGTTTTCTTCAGTTCCCAGATTCACAACTTCGACTGGCTCTTCATGTGGCTGTATAGCTTTCTCTTCTTGTTGTAACAACCTAGCAAGCTCTACAGGTATTTCACAATCGTCCTCGTTTCCGTCTTCAGTTTGATAGATCGGATTCTCGAAATTGTAATTGGCAATAGTAGAACTGTTATCAACTGGATCCAGAGTGGATGAGGATCTGCATTTTAGTGACGTGGGTGTGTGTAAGAACACATAGCTGATAAAGCAAAAATAAAAGAAAAAGAAAGACAAGGAACACAATATTTACGAAAACGAAACGTCCCCTGATTTTATTGAATGAAGTATGCAAATGAAATGACAACCCGTAACAAGCACACCATTGTGCCCCGGGGTAAGGCACATGGCTTGAAAGTTTTAATTGTTCCAGAAATTGCAAATTTAAAAACATAACACAGTAATAGTATTTACTCCTGACTAAAGGAGATAGGGATAACATCTTCAGCTTTCCAATTATTGAGTCCAGCACCCACAGTAGGAAAAATCCATGCCTCCAAGTCGTAGTCTTCATCTTGATCTCCCACAGCATTGATAACCCCTTGATTGGTGATACGAACAGCACGAGCACGTCGAACAGCCTTCTGGGACTCTGCAGTGAAACCCAAACCAAACTTGTCAGACTTGTATGGAATATCAGGAAGCTGACCCCAAATAGTACAACCACCTTCTTCCACCACAGCTTTTGCATCATTAAGGGAGGCCATTGCCATTGTTGGAGGGTTTCTGATGACCACAGGAACCTTCTTCACAGCAGGAGGAGTCACACAATCCTTAACAGCCCAGGGAACCACTTCAAATGACTGACATGGAGTTTCAATGTATTCACCTTCTACTTCCAGATACTTGAAAGTGTTTACATGGCTGACAAAGTATTCTTCCTCTCCAAAGACAGTAACAACTTTTTCATTCACCGGATATCTCAACTTTTGATGTAATGTGGAGGTCACAGCACCTGCCCCATGGATCCAGGGACGACCAAGCAGACATGAGTACGAAGGACGAATATCCATCACATAGAATGTAGCAGTAAACATCTGAGAGCCAACCTTGATTGGAAGATCAATTTCCCCATGCACTACTCTTCTAGAACCATCAAAAGCCTTTACCACAATATTACTGGGCTTCAATACCGTATCTTCAGGACTCAGCTTGTTCAGGACTTCCTTAGGCAACACATTCAGAGAGGAACCATTGTCTATCAGCACATGAGACAGGGTAGTGCCCCTGCATTCAATTGAAATATGCAAGGCCCTGTTATGATCCCTCTTGGCAGGGGTCAAGTCAGCATCAGAAAATCCTAACCCATTGTCATAGGTCAGGTGAGCAACACAATTCTCAAACTGGTCCACAGAAATTGCACTGGGTACATGAGCCATCTTTAGAAACTTGATCAATGACTTGGCATGAGCCTCAGAACATAATAACAGGGAGAGCATAGAAATCTTTGAGGGAGTATGCCCCAGCTGATCAACAATATCATAATCACTCTTGCGAATGATTTTCAATACTTCTTCCATCTGCTTAGAGAGGTCATCAGCAGCTGGCACATCAGTAGATACAGGCTAAATAACAGGACCCTTGCCCCGAGCATCAGTGGTGGAAGTAACAGCAGGAGTAACCGCACTCTTAGAAGCAACTGGAGGAGAGAAGACTCTTCCACTACGAGTGATCTTGCTAGATCCGGCAATATTATCAATGTCAACAGGCATATCAGGTAAAGGCTCCTGTTTGACACCATGGATGTAAACATCAGACCCATAGTGCCAAGGCACAGCTTTGTCAGATGTATAAGGAATAGGACCAGGAGTGGTAATGATCAGAGGAGCTACTCTGGCTTCAGTGACAACTTTCACAGGACCTTCAGCAGTAATCTTGATTGGGCCCTGATGAGTGATTTTAATGGGACCCTTTGAAGTGATTCTTAGTGGTACTTTGTCAACCATATCAACCTCTTCAATCTTCTTACCCTGAGTCAGATGATCTACCATACTTTCTACAGATGCTGGTCTTCTTTCAAACACTATAGTATACTTATCCATGAGACGTTGAATCCCATCTCTCAAAATGAAGCAACTATCCGGCTTATAGGTACAATACAAACAATCTTCACGACAACCTGGAAAGATCCCAGCTTGTACTAACCTCTTTTTGATAACAGACAATGGTGTGCTCAACTACATAACCGAATAGACATGCAGATCTTCATCAATATCTTCATCAATGGCGTTGACAGTCTTCTCGTGATTTGGCATTGGAGCTGTAATCACATTTGGAGTACCTGGTGGATCAAACTCAATTTCTCCAGCATCAATCATATCTTGAATTTTGTTCTTCAAGACCCAGCAGTTATTAGTATCATGTCCTGGACAGTTTGAATGATATGCACATCGTGCATTGGGATTGTACTTGGGAGAGGTAACATTGGGATTCTGAGGGGCCTCCCTCAGGGTAATAAGTTCAGCTTTCAACAAGTGTTGCAATGCCTGAGCCATTGACATGTTGATCTTCGTGAACTGTCTTCTAACCCTCTGTTGGTTGCCTTGAGGCTGCTCTGTTGTTGCAGGAGTTGGATTTGAAATATGAACTGCACTAACAGACTGATGCCTTCTGTTACGATCAGGCTGACCATACACAACATTAGATTCTTTCTTCCCAGTGGGAGGCTTCTTTGCAGCACCTGATGAAGAAGTGCCCACTTGGATCTTACCACTCTTGATACCATTCTCTACTCGCTCTCCTGTCATGATCAACTCAGTGAAGCCAGATGATGAGCTTCCAATGAGATGACTGTAAAACGGACCATTCAGCGTACACATGAACATATCAACCAACTCCCTATCAGTCAAAGGGGGTTGAACTCTTCCAGCTAAGTCTCTCCACTTCTGAGCATACTCCTTAAAGCTTTCTTTGGCACCCATAGACATGCTTTGAAGCTGCATGCGAATGGGGGCTAAGTCAGCATTGTATTGATACTGCTTGTAGAAAGCTTCAGCAAGGTCATTCCAATCTCTGATGTTGACACTCTCCAACTGATAATACCACTCTAGCTGAGCTCCAGATAAACTCTCTTGAAAGAAATGGATCCACAACTTTTTATCAGCAGTGTGGGGTTGCATTCTTCTGACATAAGACCTCAGATGCAATTTGGGACAAGAGACCCCATCATAGACAACAAATGTAGGAACTTTGAACCCAATGGGTATGACCACCCCAGATATCAAGCTCAAATCCTCAAAATCCAGCCCAGATGATTTCTGTAATTCCATAGCATCCATTCTATCCACCAGCATCTTGAATTTGTCTTCATTAGGCTCATGGTAATAATTAGCCTCAGAATCAGAGTCCCCCATAGTGTTGTGGAGACTGCCTCTCTCTTTCTCAGATTCCTCAGATTCATAGTCTTCAACCTTTTCCTTGGTCTTGACAGGACCTTTGAACCTTCTTCCCATGTTGAGCAACCCAGCAGACCTTCTAGTCTTCTTAGTCTTCTTGGCCAGCAGTGTCTTCAATTCATCCTGCCCCTTAGATAGGTTCAGGATCAGCTCTTGGAACTGTGCATTCTGTGCCTGGAGATCCTTAACTGATTGTTCAAGAGCCATTGCTGAAATAAACAGCGAGAAGATGAGAAACCTGTACACAATTATAAACCTGTGATGCAATGATATGGGAATGCATATGCAATGTTTTCAAGGACCGCAGGATTTAAATTTGCTTAAACAAACAAGAAAGTAACTTTTTATTAGTAATAACTTGTTTTGCCTTTTAGGCTTACAAAAAAATGAAAACGAAATAAGTACAAAAGATGGGGTTTTAAGTCTCCCATGGACGTTTCCTCTTTGTGTTGAGGTATGAGTTGAGGTTTCGTTCCTCATGAAGTAGCTTTGTTAGCTCTAGGATCCTTGCTTGGCTTGCTTTGTAATGAGCCTCGAAAGTATCCCTTTGCTCTTTCAGTTGGATCCATGATCTCTGCAAGTCTTCCATATCAGTAGGCATGTCTGGGTGAAGGATGGTATAAGCTGTGTCTCCTTCAGCAACAGGTTCCATGGTAACTGGTAGGATGGCAGGATATGGCATCATGAGTGTCTGAGCACGAAATCGTACCCATCTGAGATAAGCCTCCATAGGAATGGTGTACTTAGGCTCCAGTGTCTTGCTGTCAATCCTGTTTACCTTTCCCCAAGCTCGTATGAATCTCTGACGGTATCCCTGAAGATCGTTGTCATAGTCAAACACAATGCCCTGAATCAACATGTCATGTGGACCATCGCTCCGGGCGTAACCAAACTGTCGTAAAGCTAGAGATGGGTTGTAGGTGATGCCTCCTCTTATGCCTAGAAGTGGCACATTAGGAAACTCCCCACAATGGTCAATGATGGTGACATTCTCCATAGATCTGGAGCACCAATGGATGTCTGAGTGAGAAAGTGACATGATCCTCTTGGACCATCTGAACCCTTGCTCATTCTTCATTACTGAGCGAGGAAGGTGAGAAATAAACCACCTAGAAAGTAAAGGTATGCAGCACATCAAAGTTCCTCTCGCCCTTGTAGTACGGGTGTGAAGAGAATGTAGGATGTCTCCAAGTAAGGTAGGCACTGGATTGTGACTCAGGAATATGTTGATGGCATGAACGTCTATGAACTGATCAGGATTGGGGAACAACACTAAGCCATAAATCAATAAGGCTAAGATCTCCTCAACAGCACCGTAGCTCATAGCCTTCAAGAACATTTGAGCTTTATCCACTAATACCTTGGCAAGAATACCTTTAACTCCACTTCTCGTCTCTAGAACAATGTCAGACTTCTTCAGATGTAGAGCTGCAGCAATAACTTCTGGTTTAAGCTCCTTCTCTAAGCCTGTGAATGGCTTCTGATCAAGAACAGGTATACCCAGAAGTTTAGAGAACTCCTCCATGGTTGGAACCAGCTGATAATCAGGAAGTGTAAAGCAATGGTGCTTAGGGTCAAAGAACTGAAACAGCACACTCATCATGTCTTCACTGAACCCTGAAGTAACTAGATCCAATAAGTGACCATGTCTCTTGTTGAACTGGGAATGATCAAGCACTAGGGAAACCAACTCCTTGAGCTTAGCAGGTATCCCTACAAAGTTGATCCTGATGGTGTTTCTACGAGCAGAAGCCATGACCTGCAACAAAGAACAAAGATAAATCCTTTGGTCCTTGAAATGGTTAGGGAAAATGATATGCTTATGATGCATGATGATGTCATGATGTCATGCTCAATCACAAACATGTGGCACACACAAACAAGTCACACCATAGCCCTAGGTTTAAAGGCTTGCATGAGGTTCAAAGGCAAGTACCCTCCCCTGAAGTTAGATGGTTCATCCTGTCCTACAAAAGTAACCAGGTTCTAAGGGATCTCAATATCATTGATCCTTCACAAGGGTGGTTGTTCAGAAGGCAACTTACTTGCCAACCAAAACCCTCCAAGTTTAAGATCTCAATGAGCGTAGTATCGAGTGTCAACCAACTTCAGTCTGCACCAAAGCCGGTTACCTCACTACTTTCTAAAGGCCAAGATGAGTTAACTAGGGTTCTAAAAGTCAGTTAGTGCATTGACAACATATGGCAGCCTCAATATTATCCTCAACTTGACTTAAGGAATATAAGCACCAACCAAGAAGTCGCACTAACTATGGCCACCAGATCAACCGTATCGATATACGTCGTACAGTTTCCTTGGTCTATTGCCATTTACCTAAGGTACACTAGATCCGGGTTAGGACCTTTCACACATAAGAGCACCCCAACAATATAATAATAAAGCAAACAAGGCAAACAATTTAAAGTGATCTTAATTCCTAAGGGTACCCCTCTTAAATAGGTCCCCAGCAGAGTCGCCAGTTCTGTAACACGGTGGGAGAACTGACTTTAAACAATGTTGCGGATAGCAAGAGTCGCCACCGACTTTTATTTTATCCATAAGGAAAGGTTATAAAAGAACAGGAAAGACCTTAGAGAATATTTTGGGTCCGGGGGGTAGGTTATGAAAAGGGAAGGTGTTAGCACCCTTTTCATCCATGGTTATCCATGGGCTCTTAGGTACTTAAGCTCACTTTTGAATTGTTTTGAAATTGTAATGTGTGAATAGAAAATTTTCAGAATAGTTAATAAATAATCCATGTAAGGATGTGTTAAGAACTTGTTTGAAAACTTGTTGAAAATTTGTTTAAGTGTGAAACAATTTTGAAGTGAGCAAGCACCTAGGAGTAACCTACCCTAATGTTTAAAGGTCTTTCTTATTCTTCATTCTTTCCTTTAGTAAGACTATCCCTACTATAATGGAGTAGGTAGTCCTTACTTTGGATGTTAAGGGGTATGTGAGGGACAATTTGACTTTGAAGGCCATTGTGGGATGTAATAAGCACATATAAGGGACCATCATCATTTTTCGAAAGGGACTTGATTCGTAAAGGCAACCATAAGGGACTTTGATGATTTTTTTATTTGAGGGACTTGCTTTATACACCCCACTTAACCATTCTTCGTAGGCAACTTGAGGGATATCCTTAGGAAGTGAGACGGCGATTAAAATCGACTTACGTGTGTGACGTGTTTATTTTAATTATCTTTATTTAAAAGTGATCTAAATTTATTTTAATATTACATACATGTTGTTACACTCACTAATTACTAACCATAATAATAATTAAATAATTAAACAACTTTACATCCAAGAAACAATTACAAAATAATAAGCAAAATAATTAAATAGCAAAGATAAATAAAATATAAATAAGCAATAATAAATAATAAAGGGGGTTAATTCTAAGTTTACTCGGCAAGACATCGCATCTTGTGCCTACGTATCCTTACGGGAGTGGAATCAGAGTAATCGTAGTTCCCCTCAATAGGGAGGTTAGAAACTTCTTGACTGTGGTCAAGGTCTCAAGGGGAATAAACGCATCTTAAGGACACGCTTACGTGGAGTGTAGAAACTTCAAATCTCTACGTTGAAATGTTAAGTTGTAATTAGGGTTAAATTAGGGATTCCACGGCGGGAAACCCTAAAATGAGCGCGGCGGCTCTTTGACCTAATGCTAAGGGTAAAATTGTAATTTTGCCTGCGGCGAGGCATTTGTGAAAATTAGGGTTTGTAGTTTGTAGTTTTGAGGATTTGAAATTGAATGTGTGAAGTTTTACGGACTATTGGCGCGGCGGCCAAACAGTTAGACCTAACCTTCGGATATGTGCAATGTGACAGAAATAATAGTAAACGCGTGAGATAATTGAATCATGCAAACAGAGAGATAATGTCATAATTTAAACCATGCAAGCAGAAATTTAAAGGCAGAATTTAAAGAGCGATTGTTAAGTTCGCGAGATTACATGAGAGGAGCAGATACAATATGATAATGAAATTTGAATTGAACAATAATAAAATAAAATAAATAACGGTTCTAGTTATTATTTTTAAAAAAAAAAGATTTTAGTTATTATTTTAAATTTATCTAAAAAAAAAAAGTTTTTCTTAAAAATAATAGGTTTTCATATTAATTTGGAAAAGATGTTAATGTTATTTATTTTAAAAAACAAATTTTTATATTATAACAAATTTTAATAAATTAATGATAACAATAATAATAATAATGGTAATAATAATGATAATAATGATAATAATAATAAATAATGATAATAATAATAATAATAATAATAATAATAATAATAATAATAATAATAATAATAATAATAATAATAATAATAAAGCAATAATGAATTTTAAATGTACCAAATAACCCAACAATGTTGCTAACGCAGAAATGCGCTCATCGCAACCAGATCTAAATCGGACGAAACAAAATTTATCGCAAAGAAAAATAAATTAAGCAAAAAATAGTATTATTGCTCACACAAAAATGCGATCATCGCAACCAGATCGAACTAACACAAATGTCACGCGTCATGCACACAAATGTGCAAACATCGTATCGACATAATTCGATCAAAAATCTTATATATATAAACTCTAACAATTTAAAAATTATATATATATAAACGTAACAGTAATAGATAAAGAAAAAGAAATAACGGTAATAGATGAAGAAAAAGAAATAACGGTAATAGATGAAGGAAAAGAAATAACGGTAAACGATGAAGAAAAAGAAATAATAGTAATGGATGAAGAAGAAAACTAAATAACGGCAAACGGCACTCACTCCTCTTAGGTTTTTTTCATTCTCCCCTCTTTTCCAACAAGGCAACACATGTATATATAGGGAACAAATTAGGGTTAACACCAAATTGTCAATAATGTCCCTAAAGCCCATTTTAAAGCCCAAACTAAATAATTAGTTAAGAAAAAATAAAATTTAAATAATTTAAAATAATTAAAATAAACTTAAAATAAAAACTAATAATCCTATTGATTCCTAAAATAAAAAATATTATAAAAAGAACAAAATTTTTTTCAATATTTTTTATTTTATGATTTTTTGGATATTTTTATGAATAATTTAGAAAAAAGTGAAAAAAAATAATATTTTAAAAAATGATTTAATTAAAATACGAAAATAATAATTAAATAATAATAAAAAACTATTTTTGTTATTTTTTTAATGAAAGATAGAAAAATTTAGAGTAAAAATAATAAAAAACAAAAAAAATGACAAAGGTGAGATTCGAACTCTCAACCTCTCACACTCATAACTCCTTACACATGTCCTCCTACCAATTGTGTCATTTTTACTTTTTAGACAAAAAATGCATGCCATATGATATTTACCTGCAAAAAGTCAAACGACTACACAAATTTGTTAGTAATTGATTAAATGCAATGAAATGCGACGACAAATCTTAGGGCAAAATTTGGGGTATTACAGTTATTATGATAATATTTCTCACCCAACCTCTCTTTGATGTTGGCAAAAAAAATCATGAAGTTTGACTTTGGTTTGACCACAGTTGACCTCAGTTTGACCTTTTAACTGCATTGACTGCTTTTGACTTATCTGATCATCTGACTGAGCAAACTTTTGAGAAAAGTCTTGAAACTTGACATGGGGGTTCTTATACACATATAAGATGTTATGAAGCTCACTTGAAGTCTTGGAAGTCCATTTAGCCTGACTAAAGTCAAAACCCTAGTTTTGGATGCACTGCTTAGGAGGTGCATTGTCTGAGGGAATTGTCAACTCTTCTGACCAATTGTGAATTTTGTGAACCTTGTGAACCTTCTTGGAACACAAAGTCTTGTATTGTGAGGGCAAATTTTGGGGTGCAACACACTGACACTTGCATTTTTTATTCACTCCACTTTATCCCTGTGACTAGCAAAGATTGGAGAGAGGATGATGAAAATGAATACTCATAACCGATGATCGTATTGCTTTCAGATAAAACCTAGCCGATGACGTACAAGGCATTGTTTCAAATCCCCCAAACACTGGAGATATAAGGAGTTAGTCCCTTGTTAACCACTTCGAGCCAGGAAGTAGAAGTTTTTAGGACTTTTAAACCCTCGCATCTTAACCCGGGGCAGGGTAGTTGTCAGTTAGCTTGACCGAGCATTCAAGTCTTACAGAGGAGTGTTGTCTTTCGAGGACCAATCAGTTTATACCTCTCAAAAGGTCAAACCTCACCAATCAGGAGTGAGACAGTTACAATTCTTTCGGAGCAATCAAGACAACCAGTGTCACACGACTTTGTTCCAAAAGAAAGAAGAAAGAAAGCCCGCTAAGTAAAAATAAAGAAAAAGCTAGAAAGCAAATACTTAGGCAAAAATCAGGGCATCCCGCTGGACTTCAAAAAGAAAAATCGAAAAGAACTCAAAATGAGTCAGTCCAGGCAAAAGTTAGGGAATCAAAAGAACGAAAAAGAAGGGATAAAAAGAAATTTTTCCCCAGCAAATCACAAAGTCGTGTATACAGGCACCGAAAGCGAAGAAGGAGTAACTACCACTCCAGAAAAGCCTTGTGAATTCCTTAGTTGTGGTTCTTACCAGTCAACATACCTCTCGAAGAGGCGAGCGCTCGTGCCAGGTTAACTGAACCTTAGGATCGGAGATCATCACGCAGAAGGGGTGGGTAAAAATCAAAATTTGAGCCGAATATCCTTTGTTTCACGAACCGTGAACCCGACCACGATACAGCCCTTAAAAGACCTAATTGAGGTAAGGTTAGTCTGAAGCGCATTACGATAAGGTTGAGTAACCTGACTCCTTCTTGACTTGCTAGTCACATCCTTGTTGTATTTTTCACTGACCACGTAAGCACTACGTTTGAACTTAGGTTCATTCGTCACTCACAATCATAGCATGTAAATGAGTGACATCTCAAATTTTTTCAAAATCTGAACCACTGCATTAAGATTACCATTCGTGAATAGACAGTTTTTAATTGCAGGTTAGTAGTTGGCATGAAAAAAATTCCAACAGGGAATCGTTGAGCAGGGCTGAGTAATTCAGTAGTCTGAGCCAGAATGGTGGATGTTGTGAAGCCCAGTGAATCCGGGGCATTGACTTCCAGTAAGTTCAGTATCAGTCAGTCTGAGGACAAGTCCCGAAGCTTCAGTTGATTCAGGAGCATTTTATTTGAGAAGCAGTTGATCAGAAGTGAGTCTTCTCGAGAGCCAATCAGGGGCAATTAGGCAGAGCGTTGAGATTTGAAAGCGGATACTTCAGGTGGATAATCAGATCAGGTTAAGTCGCTAGAACGCTCATTCAGGGGCAAGTCACCGCCAAAGAATGTTGAAACCAACGGGTTTGAAGGAGATTGAATTCTGTTGTCGTATGGATACCGGGGCAAATATTCTCGAAAGTCTTCTCGTAGCAAGCTGTTCAGAGCAAGTACTCCCAAGAGTTAGATTGGGGCAAGTTGAATTGTACTGGGGCAAGTTATGCAAGCCAGTTCTTTTATCCCAGCTGAGTGTATTGGGGGCAAGTCATTCAAGCCAGTTTGTTTATTCCCAGCCAGAGTTGAGTATCGGGGAATCATGTCAAATACCCTTATCAAAAACCTTAGCATTTCAAAAGAAGAACCTTGCTGTCATTGGATCATTATCCTGCAGTCTAAACCTGTTGCGTGTCAGTAACCAGTCGTTTCCAAAGTCCAGTTCTCGTCTGGCCCACCCTTCCGTAAGCATCAGTTCCCGTCTGGTGCAGTTTATTGTAAGCATCAGTTCCCGTCTGGTGCAGTTTATTGTACCAGTTCTCGTCTGGTCGCCGTTTCTTCAAGTATTGTATCAAGTTCTCGTCTGGTACATGTCGTCCTCTCAGCAGCAACCAGTTCTCTTCTGATCATCGTGTGTTATACCAGTTCTCATCTGGTATATGTCAGCTTTCAGCCAGTTCTCGCCTGGTTGTCTATGCCTCAGTCTGTTATCCAGTCAGCCCCGTCTGATGTTCAAAATACAAGAATCAATTTTCGTTCAATTTTCCTAATCGATTTTGCTATCAGCTCTCGTTTGGTAGTCCACCCTGAATGCTAGTTCTCGTCTAGTATTTCATATATCTCCCACTGTGTACATAATCCGTGTTTACCCTAAACCAGAAGAAAAATAAAAAACCTAAAGGTATCTGACACAGTATTTCCCAATGACCCGCATGTTGTCATGTTCCCCGATACGAAGCTCGACGGATGCCAGCGCTCTGAGTAATGTTTGAATTCCTTGTGGATGTTGTTAAATCAGAATTGCCACTCTTCAGCAGATGAAAGTTGCTTATCATCCCCGGAAGAGTCGAGATCGTATTTTACCCCGTATCAGAGTAGGATCAGAAGGATCCTCAGCAGATTAAGATCGACATCCTTGATAGTAGGGGCATTGCCAGCAGTGTGCCGCGCGCAATCAACCTCAGTTTAGGTCAATCCCCGCAGAGTACAATCAGTTGTCAATGGTTTGAAGGAAGCATCCCCAAGCAGAGTTGTTTTCTTTCCCCAGTAAAGTCACCGAAGCAGGATTCTTTCCCCAGCACCGGGTCACAAGTGCAGGTTTTGCCGGAAGGTATTCTTACGCCGAAGGATGCAGTAACTGATGGTGCCATACTGAAGTCTCCCGCGGAATTGAGATTCCCCACCAGAGTCGTATTCTCTCCCGAAGTCGGATGATTCTCTCTTCCCCAGTAGAGTATTGGAACAGCTGACGTTGTATTCCCCTGCAGAGTTGCACTCTCCCCCGAAGTCAGATGATTCTTTCTTCCCTAGCGAAATTGAGATTCCTCATCAGAGTCGTACTCTCCCGTTGAAGTGGAATGATTTCTCTCTCCCCGGCTGAGTCCGCAAACCCCCGGGAGGGCCGAGTCCTTGAAAGCAGTTGGGACCATGAGTGTATTTTCCCTAGCAGATATTGAACAGCTGATGCTGTATTCCCCACAGTCGCTTGGCTCAAGATGATTTTTGAGATCCCCAGCGAAGTCTCCAGTTCAAGACGATTCTTGAATTCCTCAGCAGGGCCGTTTGCTTAAGGTGATTCTTAAGACCTCAGCGCAATTTTCCGAGTTGGTTGCTTAGGATGATACTTGAGCTCCCCAGTAGCGTACCCAGCAAGAGTTGCCCAGGAAGATTCCTGGAATACCCAGCAGAATGAAGTCTCCTGAAAGGTTATCAGTTCAGGATGATTCTTGAAGGTGCCCGACGGATTTGTTTGTTCAAGATGACTCTTGAAGTCCTTAGCAGCGTGATATGTCTGCTCCAACAGCGATGTCTAATCTGAAGATCGACTTCGTAAACGCCTGAAGGCGATATCAGAAGGTTCCTGTGAGCTCAGATGTCCTTGTTGATGAATCAACGTGTGGCTGAAGACAAGGTTCCAAAGTCTGTAGATATACCAAGATGATCCGTGTTGGTCTGAAGACCAAGTCAGTTGTCCTGAGGAGATGATTGATTGCGATCAAGTGGACAGTTTTTCTTCTGACTGAAGTCGAAGATGTTTCTCCAGCTGAAGCGGAGTTTTGCCTGAAGGCAAAGTGTTTGAATCCCCGTAGAGTCATGAATGGCTCAGGATACCATTTCTTTGACTGAAGTCACAGATTTCCCAAGCTGAAGCGAAGGTGCCTGAGGGCAAGGTTATCCCCAAGGTCATGAATGACCTAGGATTCATTTTTTCGGACTGAAGGCCGAAGTATATCCCTGACTGAAGTCTCGGATGCTCTATAGCAGAGGCGGAGTTGCCTGAAGGCATATCCATGTATCCTTGAAGGCCAAGGACCATTTCTTCAGACTGAAGTCGAAGATACCTCCTGCAGAGTTGCCGACAGGCAAAAGTTTACATCCTTGAAGGCCAAGGATGCTTATCTTCAGAAGTACTTGAAGATCTTTTCTAGCTGAAGCTGGAAGTGGCCAGGGGCCAGGGTTCATCTATCTTTAGAGGGACTTGAAGATTTTTCTAGCTGAGGCTGGAAGTGGCCAGGGGCCAGGGTTTCAAATATCTTTAATGTTGAAGTTCTACGGTGGGCAGTGTGCAGTAGTATGCCGATGTTCGTTATGGTCCTGAGGGTGAACCCCAGATCAGAGTGTGCTCGGTTAAGTCTCTCATTCCCAGCGGAATAGTTTCAAATACACAAGTGTACCTTTTGTTCCATTTACCAGGGGTGAACCCCAGGTCAGAGTTGTTCAGGGTTGTATTTTCTCCAGCGGCGAGGTTGGATGTTTGTTCGATGGCGAGGTTGAACGTTTGGATGTGACGGCGAGGTCAGATCATCAGTTGTCCGACGGCGAGGTTGGATGTTTGTTCGACGGCGAGGTTGAACGTTTGGATTTGACGGTGAGGTCAGATTATGTGTGTTCGACGGCGAGGTTGGATGTTTATTTGACGGCGAGGTCAGACTCTTTAAATCCCCAGCAGAGATGATGTTTGTACGACGGCGATGTCGAGTGTCTCTCAGAGCGATGTTTGTTTCCGACGGCGATGTCAGATGTAGTTCTCCAGCGGCGATGCGGGGTATTTTGTTCAGTATTGTATTTTCTCCAGCGGCGATGCGGGGTATTTCGATTATTCGACGGCGATATCAGGTTTAGTCTTCCAGCGGTGATGCGGGGTGTTGTGATTGTCTGAAGGCAATATCAGAAGAATTTAACGTTGATAACTGACGGCGATGTCAGATCAGTATTTCTCCAGATAGTTGTCGTGCGGCTATTATTCCAGTGATCGACAAGTTGAGCAGTTGGCAAATTTTCGGGTTTACCGGTATTCAACCGTCTCGCACCTTGATTGGCTGAGAGCCGTTCACTCCTCACCCAGTCAGGTCCAAGCCGCTTGAATAGGGGCAGCTGTTGCACCCCAAAATTTGACCAACCGGGTCTCGTATCTGGCTCGAGGTTTCGGCGCATAATCGCATTCGCATCTGCATATTGCATACAGTGCATTTTTTCATTTGTTTTGATTTTATTGGGATCACAGCTCTCGTCTCGTGTTTCAGGTGTTTTTTAATCGGTTTAGATAGGTAGAATCGTATTTTTGGGATATTTCGGTGCCCGTTTATCTTTACCGGCTATTTTGGTGCGCTCTCGCGGTGTTATGTGTCGTTCGGTGCTTATTTTGTTCCTCTGGGAATTATTGGGATTTTTCTGGATTTTGTTGGTCATTTTTAGGGTTTAAATAGATTTTTAATCATTTTAGATAATATAGAGTAATATAGTTTTTAGAATTTTATAGAAATAAATAGCTTAAATCATTTTTAGAATATTAGTATGGTTTTTTAAATAGTTTTAATAGCTTTTTAATCTTTTTTAATATAGATTTTTCCTTATTAAATAAATAGTTTTTTTTAGGATATAATGTTTTAGAATAATAAATAATAGGGTTAATAGGAACTAAATGTTTTTAATTTTAGATATAGAATAATAATAGATTTTTTCTTTTATTAGTAAATAGAAATTTAATAGAATATTAGGTTTTATTAGATTTTCTTTTAAATAGAGTTAAATAGATTTTATCATTTTCTTAATAGAATAATATAGATTTTTCATTTTTAAGTAGATTTTTTCTTTTAATAGTTTTTATTAGGTATTATAGGGATTTTATAGAATTTAATTGATTTTTAGATTAATTAGGTCTTAGTTAATTAGGATTAATCACTTTAGTTAATTAGTAATTAGTCTTAATCATTGTCCATTTTATCAGATTTTAATTAGTGTTTTCTTTTCAGTTTGAGTCATTGCAGTTTTTGGATTTTTGGTGCCATTTTCGTGTGGGCCCAATTCAATGCAAGGCCCATTCGCAGTTTTTTTTTCCAGAATTTTGTCCAAGTCTCCAGCAATTTCCAGAAGAATCTGGAAGCGTCCAGAGAAGTCTCAGCAGTATAAAGCAAGCAGCGCCACGTGTAGCACGGGAGAGGCCCCACGTTTCATCTTCATCTCACGCCACCTCACATTCCGCTTCCTCTCTCCATGCCACGCGTGGGACACGCGTCTCACATGCGTGCACCCCCCCCCCCCCTCCACCATCACTGACACGTGCCTCCACACTAGCACCTCGCCTGAAACCGTCACCGGTCGGCATGCATGGCCGGCGACCACCGCACCCTATCCCTCCGGCCACTGTGAACTTCACCAGAACGCCAACAACCCAGAAAAATACCAGAATCCACCTCCAACCGATCATCATCTCCGATCGTCATCATCAATAGCCGCCGGAGATACCGCCGGAAAATTCAAGTCACCACCGGAAAACTCATCAGTTCATCATTGAGTTTCCAGTTGGCTCAACATTCATCACTGAGAATCATCCCTCCGACGTCAAGTTGCACCGATCTTCTTCGTGAATTCTCCAGGTCGTCACCAGAATCAACACCAACAGTTCTTGATCTCCATTTGTTCGGCGATTCCCAGAATCCTCAATATTCATACAAGACCTTCAAGTGATCCAGAAAGAAGACTTTCGAGAACTTCAGAACATTTTTCCAGAAAATTCTTCGCGAGATCGCCATCAAGCTCCCTGCTCCTTCAACAATCAATCGCCAATACAACGAACGAAGGATCTTCGTCGTCAAGAATCTCCCCCAACGAACAAATCCATCACCGATCATCAACCTATTTCCAGATTCACGTGCAAGATCTTCTTCTTCTTCCGGAGACTTTGAATCTTCAGCAACACCTTCAAGAACACCTCGACGATCTTCACCGAGCGCTGAGATCTTCGCTAAACTCTAAATCAGAACGCCCTAGAACTTCATCACCAAGCATGCAACGTCACCGGAGGAGGCTTCATCCGTGAATCTTCATCAACTTCCAGATCAGCGATATCTTTATTCGGGTTCTTCTGGTTGAACGGGGAAAAAAAGGTTAAGTGGGATTGAGGAAGACAGAGGAGGTTGAAAGAGAGGGAGGTTGAGAGGAGAAGAACGAGGAGGTGACGGCGGAGGGAGAGGGAAGATAGAGTTAGGGTTTCAGAAAGGGAGTTGAGAGAGTGAAGAGGAAGAGAGTGGGCCTTAGGGCCCAATTCCATTTTTTGGGATCAACACCCCCCTCTAGTTTTTGGACGAACTCTGGGCCTGAGCCCAATCTTTTTCTGGTTGCTACTTCCCATTTCACAACATACACCCCCCTCCGTTTCCTGTGTTATTAATTGGGCTGGGCCCAAATTTTATTTTTCTGCTGGATATACCCCATAACTGAAACATACCCCCTCCCCTTATTTTTCTTTTCTTTTATATTTTTTGCATATATTGTTTCATATGAAAAAATAAATAGAAAAAACATATTGAAAAAAGAATAGTAAGAAAGAAATATGAAAAAAAATAGTGAGGAAAAATGGAGAAAAATAGTGAAAGTAGGGATGGCAACGGGGCGGGTCGGGGGCGGGTTTAACTATACCCACACCCGCACCCGCCTCCATGTAACAGACCCGCCCCCGCCCCCAAATCCAATCGGGGGTGAAGATTTACCACCCAGACCCGCCCCCAGTAGAAAACGGGTGCACCCGCACCCGCCCCACCCCCAGCCGCAAAAAATTATTATTATTTTAATTATAATAAAAATTAGTAATTTAATTAAAAAATTGATTATTTTAATAAATTAATTAATTGTTTAATTAAAATTTTAATTAATAAATGAATATTAACTTGATTAATTTTATTATTTTAATTGCAATAAGAATATTAATAACTTAATTAAAAGTATAATTAATAAATAAATATTAAAATAAATAAAATAAGGAAATCAAAATAAAATATATTATTTGGAGCGGGGCGGGGGCGGGTGCGGGCGGGTCTTAGTGTCTACCCGCACCCGCACCCGCACCCGTAGTTAAGAACCGGGTTTCACCCGCACCCGCACCCGCACCCAATTAAATCGGATTTCCCCCGTTAATTTCGGGGCGGGCCCGGGCGGGTGTGGGCGGGCCCGGGTTTGTTTGCCATCCCTAAGTGAAAGAGATATTGGAAAATAGAAAAAATAGAGAAAAATAAAGAGAAAAATATATTGAAAAAGGAGAGAAAAAATTGTGAAAAAATATATAGAAAAATATGGAAAAATATGTTGAAAAGAAAGGAAGGAAAAAAGGAAAAAATATTAAAGTAGATTTAATATTTTTTAAAGCGCATTTTCTTTTAGGATATATTTTCATAGAGATTATTTTACGATTTTTGAGGTAGTTTAGAAAGTCCACTTGTTAGGGGACTTTTTCATTCGATTTTTCAGGATAGGATAGGACAGTATTTCCTAGGGGATTGTTTCTCAGTATTCAACTCATTGTAACCATTTTTCAGAAGATTAATAAAACGAGATTTGAGCTGTGGTCCCGATAGTAGCCGAACTACAGCTGCTCTGATTTCTCGTACCAGACGAGAATATGTAGGCATAGGATGCGATATCCTAGCGAGCACACTAACAACTGACTTTCGTTCTCTCGCTGCTGTGCGATCGAGACTTTCCCGCTGACGACTAATTGATTACCCTTTTTCTCTCTTGCCCGAGTGCATTTGAGACCAAACCATAGTTTTGCCCATAAGTTCCCGACCCTGTGAAACCAGTTGTTTTTCTCACTGCTGTGTGAGAATACCCTGTTTAGCCGTAGTTAGTCTGAACTACGTAAAGCTCTGATCTTCCATGCAGTGTGGAAGTACGTAGGCACAAGACGCGAGGTCTTGGCGAGCCAATTTTCCCTGTAGTCCCGAACTACGTTGACTCTAACTTTCTCTCTTGAGAATACGTAGGCATAGAGCGCGATGCTCTATCGAGTCAATTCCCTTCTGTTTAGATTTAGCAGCCGTAGATAGATTGTTTTGCATCCTTTAGACAACCCAAGCAAGCGTGGATCCCGTCGAGTACGACGGACGTGAGGGGTGCTAATACCTTCCCCTTGCGTAACCGACTCCCGAACCCAGGTTTTGGTTGCGATGACCATACCTTTCCCCGTTTTTTGCGAGGTTTACTTCGAGCGTTTCCTTTCCCTCCGTTGGGATAAATAACGCACGGTGGCGACTCTTCTGTCAGCCGGCGCCGATTTTCGCAGTAGCGACAACAGCCTTGGTACTTTCAAACGGTATGAAGCCAACCTAAGTTATAGTAATTGTGAGTGGCCTGGGAGTAGAAATGGTGACGGTCTTATACAGGATGGTGATTGTAGCAATCACATCCTTTTTCTTGGCTTCACATCTCCGAATTTGTTCTCAACCTTCCGATCAAATTGTAGGACCCCTTGGTCGATCAGACTCTGAATACCGGTCTTCAGTTGATCACAACCATCCAGATGCCTCGCACATATAATACAGAACTCCCCGCAGCCCGGGAACACGCCCCTTTTCAACAACTTGGCTTTGACAAAACTCAGTGGCGTCTTCAGATCATTGACATTCTTCACCGAATTCAAGTCCTCCTCTTCGACAATTGCATTAACCCCAGCCTATCCGGGATTAGGCATTAGGTTCTGAATGACATTTGGCACGTTATCGGAGAAATTGATCGCTTTGTTGTCCAACAGGTCCTGGACCTTGTGCTTGAAGGCTTTACAATCTTCAATGGTGTGACCGGGTGCCCCGGAATGGAACTCGCAGTGAGCGTTCGTATCGTAAACAGGTGGAGGTGGTCCGGTCGGTGGAGCCAGCGTCCTCTTCTGAACGAGTTGTAATTGTAGTAACGCTTGAAGTAGCTGAGAATATGGCATTGGTCGTCTATTCGCTGGTCAGACTGGGTACTTTCTATACCCCTGCTGATTTTGATTCTACGGTTGCTGCTGCTGCTGTGGAGCTATAGGGATATTAATACTAGCGACCCTTTGTTGCTGATGGTTCTGTGTCGGCTTTCTATTCCTTCAGGAATCAGATACAGAGTTGGCTTCACCCTCTCTCTTCTTTCCTCCAAACACTTTCTTTCCTCCAGCTGAGGAACCTTCACCGGCCTGGATCTTACCCAGCTTAATCTCGTTCTCAACATGCCCACTAGTGATTATTAAGTCAGAGAAGCTTCCTGACATGTTGCTAATTAATTTTTCATAATAAACACCCGGAGGCGTTGCTACAAACAAATCCACCAGTTCACATTCAACCATCGGCGGTTGTACTCGGGCTGCCAACTCACGCCACCGTTGGGCGTATTCCTTAAAGCATTCCCCATTCTTCTTTAACAGATTTTGCAGTTGGACCCGGTTGGGAGCCAGGTCACTATTATACTAGTAATGTCTTATGAAAGCTTCAGCAAGATCCTTCCAGCTACGTACACTTGTAGGCTCCAAGCCCATGTACCATTCCAGTGAAGGTCCTGACAAACTATCTTGAAAGAAGTGCATCAGCAACTTCTCGTCGTCGGAGTACGCCAACATCTTCCTATAATAAGATCTCAAGTGGACACGAGGACAGGTGATGGCCTTGTACTTTTCAAAATCTAGCACTTTGAATTTTGGTGGTATCTTGAGGTTGGGGATCAGCCCCAAGTTGGCCATGTCGAGACCTATGGAATTCAGATTCTTGAAGCTCTTCATCTTATCCTCGAGCATTTTGAATCTTTGGCTGGCCTCAGAAGGTAGCTCAGCCTCGTCACCTCTTATTGAGAATACGTCAGCTTGACGATCCTCATTCCAGGGTTGATGAACATTTCCATGGACGATACCCACAACTTCAGGTCCATGGAAGTTTCCGGTGTTACCAGCATTAACTCCGGCGTTGTTACCACTTGTACCAATGTTACCATTAGCAGCTCCGATGGTGCCATTACCAGCCCCAGCATGGCCAGTACCCATTCTAGTGTTCCCATTGCCCACAGTGTTGGGAATGACCACAGTTGGTCCAGAGTTGTCAGCCCAGGGAGTCTCAGCATGAGGCGCGTTGGTAGTTTCACCTCCGTGCAAAACCCCATTGGTGTCAACGCGTGCAATTAAGGGCTGCACGAGGTTTTTGAGTTGCTCTTGCCCACTGGAAACCACTTGCATGATGTCCATGAACTGGGACATCCTCTCCCTGAATTCTTGCATTTCAGCCTGAACTTGCTCCATAGCTCTGAGTTGGTTAGCTCGGGTGGAGTAACGATGAATTGGTCTGCAATCAATCTTGAAACACAGCTCTGTAGAAAAACACAAGGGGTTAGATAAACATGCTTAAGGTACCTGCTATGCAAAATGATATGCAAATGCAAACGTGTGTCTGTGCCTAGGGAGAGATTCCCCCCGATTCTAGTTCCAGAATAACAGTGAGCCAGAATAAGAAGCCAATCACGGAGATGAACAATGTCTGATATATATATATATATATATATATATATATATATATATATATATATATATATATATATATATATATATATATATATATATATATATATATATATATATATATATATATATATATATATATATATATATATATATATATATATATATATATATATATATATATAAAGATCCCACATAGGCAGCATACAGGAGTAATTGAGTACAACGGAATCGATAATAGGGTGACCTCAGCCAACAAGCCTGGTGATGGTCAACAATACAACAGTGAATGAAAGCTACAAAGAAATACAAAAAGAAATCAAGTGTGAAAGCGGGCACATAAATCTTCTAATAGTTCCTTTGTCTCGGGGTGATCAGGCCTGGTAAGCAATCCTCGAATAAGCAAATCTCTCTGTCTGACGGTGCTCTGGATATCTTTAACAAAGTCTTCCCAGGCTCCCTTTCCGAAGCAATCCTCCAGTTTGGTTCTCTTGGAATCGTCCCTTAGTTTGCAATCCTTCAGGTTTGCCTTAACTTCTTTCAACTCTCGCTCAGCGTTACGCCTGAGTAATGTTTCAGCTTCAATCTTTTCATGCTGGGCCTCAAGATGAATCATCAGTTTGGAAATTTGTTGCTTCATCTTCTCTTCCCGCTCCTTGTGATTGGTCAAAGTAGCGTTCCACATTGCCTCGAATTTGGAGATAGGCTCTGTCCAAGTCTTGCTTCTTGGTGGCAAGAACGCTATTAACAGCTTTGAAGTCCAACCCCAGACGCTCTCGAGCATCAGTCTGCTTGGTTACCTCTGCACCCAAATGGTTTATCAACTAGGGTTGCTTCTTGCAGGAGTACGCATCTTCACTCTTCTCGTTTCGGAGTTGAGCAATTTCTTTCTCTAGCTCTTCGTTGGCTTTCTTCAACTCTTCCTTTTCTTGCAGCACCTAGTTATATTTCTGAATATCAACTGTGGTTGGTTCTTCGACCACGGAAGGATATAATGGCTCAACTGCAGGGAATGGCATCAGGAACTTGGCGGCTCTCTCTTAGATCCAGGCTACATATGGATCGAAGGATTTATTGTTGCTCTTTCCTAGCAAAACTTTTCCTTTTCTATGAATTTTTCTCCAAGCTTTCTCTACTTTAACCAAAGTGTCACCTTCAAGCAACCCTGTGAGATACAGAGATTCCTGTATCTCTTCTTCTACAGGAGGACCTCTTAGCGCATATCCAAATTGTCTTACCAGCAAAGAGGGATTATAGTTGGTACACCTGTTCCTTCTGACCAGGGGGACGTTAGGAAAGCCACCACAACTATACACAATTTCTTTGCCTAGCAAGTCTCTATCAAACCAAGTGATATTGTTAGCAGACAAACCAATCAAACATGCAGACCATGTTGAAGTCTCAGCAGAATCAATAAATGGACCCGTTTTAGGAAGATGGCTGGCGAACCATTTGTACAGCAAAGGAGCGCAACACGCCACATTCTTCCCTTTTCTGTTTTCATTCTTACTGTGAACCGAATGATACACGTCTCCGAGAAGAGTGGGCACCGAATTCCCAAAAGCAAACATGTAGCAGACATCTATACATATGAAATCCGGGTGACTAGGGAATATCACGATACCATATATGCAAAGGGCTAAGATAGCATTGAATACAACCCAGCAACCTTTCTTGGCAAACCTTTGGGCCTTCTCCACTAGGAAAGGCAAAGGGAAACCAGAAACTCCATTTTTTCTAAACAACTTCCCTTTTAGCTTTGAGTCATCTAAATGAAGGGCAGCAGCCAACTTACCCAAGTCAGGTTCAGCATCAACACGATAATAAGGCCCCTGGTTCAACAAAGGTATCCCTAGCAAGTCAGAATACTCTTCTAGGGTTGGAGCTAGGACATAATTTGGAAAAATAAAGCATCTGAGTTGCGGGTCATAAAACTGCAGAAAAGCGTAGAGGTCATTCAACTCGTACGCAGAAAGTTTACACACAATATTCAGAAGTCTCCCCTAGCTTTTCTTGAAGTCCTCCATCACTTTTTTATCAGCTAAAGAAATCAAACCTCGTAATTCTCGGATATCAGGTGTTGGTAGCTTGTAAGCCACTGTTTTCTTCAAAGACGCCATGTCAGCAATAAGGATCAAGACCACTAGAATCGGGGGAGAAATATGCACCTGCAACACAGACACACGTTAATGAAATGCGGATGAGAATGCAAAAAAAAATGCAAAAATGAAAACATGTGGTAGGAGATCAAGATGGTTGTGCTGTTGATTGAGAAGGACCAAAATTCTGCTTCAACAAAGACATAGCACTGTTCTGAAGATAAGGACCCCTGATACCAATACCACTGATTCATACTGTTAAGAAACCGGGTAGTCTGGAGGTCAAATTTTCCTGCACAACCCAAACCCTCTCACAGGTATGAACCTATCCACTGATAAGGTTCGGCATCCTATACGTTCATCAGCATCACAGACTTTCGAGAAATGATGATACGTTCACCATTTCTGGTTTGGCATCATCCTCTCCTGAAGAGGCCTCACTTAGCTGAATCACAAATGATCGGTCCCCAGAGTCGACAATCCTCAGATCCAAAATCTTCTCAAGTCCAAAGGACCGATAGGGAAATCATCAAAGAGAATCTCGTCTGAGTGTGGATCACATGGGAACTGGTGCGAGCAAAGCAAGCAAGTCCGCCACTATCCACTTCTAGTGCTATGTTTGTACTAAAGCTTGGGTCTGGCTTATCACTCATCAGAATCAGTCCTCTCCCACAACAACACAATAATGATATAATACTGAAATATAAAATGCGGGAAAATAAAGTGCGAAAGCAGATAAAGTACAACATGTATGTACAAACCTAAAAAGATAAGCAGACAAGCGCTAGGATTGACTCGCATAGGGAACCAAAGTCCCCAGCAGAGTCGCCGGCTGTCGCTACTGCGAAAAAAGGTGCCGGAAAAGACAGAAGAGTCGCCACCTATCGTTATTTATCCCAAAAGAGGGGAAGGAAACGATCAGGAAAAACCTAGCAAAACGGATAAGATCGGTCATCGCAACCAAATCTCTGGATTCGGGAGTCAGTTACGCAAGGGGAAGGTATTAGCACCCCTCATGTCCGTTGTACTCAACGGGATCCACGCTTGTTTGTTTATCTGAAAGGGTTGTTTATCTATCTACCTATCAAGGCTGGTTCAAAATAAAAAGAAAGGACTCGACAGAGTGTCGCTGCTCTGGGCCTACATATTCCCTCGTGCAATGGGAAAGTCAGAGTCAACGTAGTTCAGCTAACTACGGGTAATGGGGGAAAGGTTGCTCACCAAGATATCGCATCTTGTGCCTACGTACTCTCAACAGTTATGAGAGATCAGAGCGAACGTAGTTCGAGATAAAACGGAACATAGGATAGTTCAACTGTTTTTACCCGAGTAAAGTCAAACTACAGTTCCAGCAGTAAGGGACAACGCCTGTTTGCGGTAGAACCGAAGCTTAACAGCACTCTTTTCATCAGAAAAGGTTTTCCTTGAATTAAGACCCCAAAGGGCAAAAAAATTTTGATGTTTGTTTTTGTCTTTTATCGGAGAAGAAGTGTTTTTTTTATGAATGTTTGTAATTCATATTGCACTAGAGACTATGGCTTAGGAGCGAATGTGTCGCATATCGCCCAAAGGGCATATACTAAACATTCTAGATGATTGAGAGGAGACCGCTCAATTATCATTTCCCAAGTGGCTTAAGGTTGGTAACATACAATACGAACTTGCCTTTATTAGATGTTTTACTGTTGTTTGAAGGTGAGAAGAGAAAGAGGAATCTACAGGAGAAACTATCAAGCATCCTACTGTTGTCATGCAATATGGCCCTAATGTTGAGTTTGAAAGGGGATCTACCCTACTGTTATCATGCAAAGGATTCAACCTAGAGTCTATCATCACTCCTTAAACAAGGAAGTAAGGGTCCTAAGGGAACATGCAAAAGGGAAAAAGAAACACAACTATCAAGCAGGTGAAACATAAAGTAATTGGATGCAGATGCAATGCAGCAGTACAAGCAAGGGAGACAAGCTTAACCTTATATGCAAACATGGGATGCAATTACAAAAGAGAAAAGAACATACAAGCAAGGGAGGCAACCCTCAACCTTTAATGCAAACATGAAAGGTATGAAAGCAGAGAAATAATCAAGCAAATGGAGACAAGCTCAACCTTTAATGTAAACATGCACCTAAACAAGAGTATTCTACTCATGCAAGTCTATCCTAATGCAACACAGCAAGCAGACAATGAAACCAATCCAACAGGAGAGAGATAAACTAGATGAGCAACAAGAAAATCATCCCAAGGCTACATCAGGTTTAGATGTGTATCAACGCAAGAGTCAATCCCAGGTTCAACCTCTTTATGGAATGCACAAAATTCAACCAAAGGAAGAATTAGGCTCTCACAAGAGGGATCCTAAGAATGTAGGACAGATGAGAATGGTGGGACCTAGATGTCAATCTAAGGTATCTGGTTAATGTGTATCAACACAGGATGTCCATCAAAGGCTCGAACTCCTCATGGAATGCACATAATTCAACCATAGGAAGACTTAGGCTCTCACAAGAAGGATCCTAATCAGGTAGGACAGATAGGAAATGTGCAAAGCACTTGAGTCCTCAAAGGTTTAACCTCTTATGGAATGCACAGAATTCAACCAAAGGAAGAATTAGGCTCTCACAGGGATCCTAAGAATAGGACTTGGAGAAGGAAGATAGTGTAAACCAAAGGAATACACTATGCCATTGAATGTCCATCCAAGGCTCAACCTCTTATGGAATGCACAGAATTCAACCAAAGGAAGAATTAGGCTCTCACAAGAGGGATCCTAAGAACAGGACTTGGAGAATGAAGGAAGATAGTGTAAACCAAAGGAATACATTATGCCATTGAATGTCCATCCAAGGCTCAACCTCTTATGGAATGCACAGAATTCAACCAAAGGAAGAATTAGGCTCTCACAAGAGGGATCCTAAGGATATGACTAGGAGAATGAAGGAAGATAGTGTAAACCAAAGGAATACACTATGCCATTGAATGTCCATCCAAGGCTCAACCTCTTATGGAATGCACAGAACTCAACCAAAGAAAGAATTAGGCTCTAACAAGAGGTATCCTAAGGATAGGACTAGGAGAGATTGGAATGACTTGAACTGATCAAGGCAAAGGGAAGCACAAAGAGGAAACGAATCATCCACCAAAAACTTCTAAAGCACCCTACAAGCAAGGCTCTAAAGGACATTCATCCTAAGGGAGCTAATGACATTATAAAGACTTGAAAACTACCCTACAAAGGTCTCAACCTATTTACTAAGGGTTCATGTAATGATTGAGTGCTTAAAGTTTGCTAAAAGTTCACTTAAAGGCAAGACTAGGTGGAATGCTAAATTGGGAACACCCTAACATCAGTTAGAATGTAAAATCTAGGAAAAATAGGAAAACAAGTCCTAAAATCCTAATAAAATTTCTAAGATATCCTAAATGTGTTAGGAGGCTATGGTCAAAATTTTAGGTCAAGATTCTAAACCTAGGGACACTAACAGAAAGCTAAACCATAATATGTGCTATGGGGGATGCAAATGGGGAAGGTGCTAAAAACCTAACTCAAACCCTAATCAAACAGCTCCTAAAAATCATGATAAAAATACTACAACACTTTACAATGTGTCTAGAGCCAGCATGCAAAAAATCAGGCATTTATTTGAAGTATCTATCAAGAAATAAAATCAGCAAGATGAACATGTCAATTTCACATTTATTAAAAACACATAACATGGAAAATATGCAATTAAATTGAAAAAAGGCTCCAAAATTAATCCAATAGCATGTAAAATCACTTAACACATTAAAGAATCAGAGGAAACAAATTCAAGAATTATTGATGTATTTTACTATTTTTTATGAATTAAAATGAAACATGCAATAAACCATAAAAATAAAGAAAAGGATGGAAAAATGAATAAATCTGAGGTATGAATAGCAATGAAAATGCGTGTAAATCTTGGGCTTTCTAAGAAAGAGGGTGCGTATATCAATCCAGCCCATGGTCCAAGTCAACTAAAATGATGTTCACATGCGCTTCAGTCAAAGTGAGCCTATGGTACGTCTTAATCACGCGCGTACATTCATTAAGTATTCAGATCATACTCATGCTATAGCACCACGTCAACAGTCAATGGTCAACTTAACTAAAACTCACTCACAGGCGTTGGATTAGGATACTAAGTCAAGAATGTCATCAAGATCCAATGGTTACCGAGTCATCTTCCTCATTTGAATCATCAAACGGGAGGGAAAAACCAGTGGTGGCCGGAGAAGACTCCGATCGTCTTCTCCGGCGAGAGCTACAGTAGCTCTGTTGCCAAACATCATGAAATCTCAACTTATTGGTATCAATCGACTCCTTACACTCCCTAGATCACTAATCCATAATCAAAACTCATTTTTATCCATGGAATCATCCAAACCGAATCCATCTAGTTTTCATGCTCTGGTAAAAATTATCACAAACAGTCCTCAATTCTATCCTAAATCCATCTAGGAGTCACCAAGATCCTAACCACATACAAAACAAGTACTAATTCCTCCTAAATCGCGAGCAATTTTGAAAGTTACATACCTCTAAAAAGCTTCAACACAACCTTCAAAATCCACTGAATATTGATGTTTCTTGCCCAGAATCACTCTATGCAACCTTCTGAAGCTTTTGCAACTCTTGATTTTGATGGAAATTGGCCAATTCTTCAGATACGATTTTCCCCTTCAACCACTTTTCTCCAACTGCCTCTAACCGTTTCTGGCGCCAATTCGCATCAAAACTTCATCTGAAAATGATCTAGTGTTTATATAGGATTGATTTGGAATGATTTGGGGGTCCAAGAGTGGCTATTTGGCCCAAATCCAAAATTCACTTTTCATCACTTTTTCACTTTTCCATATGCATGAAAACAGAGCTAATTCACTTTCAAATTGATCCATTTTGCTTGCTGGTGATGTAATGAGTGTGGATGGATAGGATTGAGCCCTTGATTTTTGATCAATGGTGGATATTGATTTTGTTTCTTCAAGCTTAAGAAACATGAAAAATGGGGTGTAAATGACTTAAAATATCAAATGTACCAATGCCAATGTTCTTAGAATGTGTTTTGTGCATAAAATATGCACAAACATGACTTGGAATCATCCATTTTGCACTTATTTGAATTTTTGACTTTAAATGCCTTTAAAGTTTCTTTTTGTGAAATTTTCTTCAACCAATCCTCAATCCAATCCATATCAATGAATCCTTGGTATTTGATAAAGTAAATAACCCCATTTTGAGCAACTTTCAAGTTGGACAAATTTGCATTTGAGGTGTGCAAGGTTGTGAAATGGACCTATAACCAAAATGGCCTATAATCTTACTTTCCCAAAATGCCCTTGCCTTGCAAGCTCCATATTTTGAGTTCTACAAATCCAATCAAGGACTTCTAGTACTATTTGGAAAGCTAAGATAAGAAACAATATTCATTTTTGGGTCAAGATGGGGAGAGACATCCTTCTAGCTCAAAAATGGCATGGAAGTTGGTTGACTTTCAAGTACCAAAATCACATTCATCTGATTACCTGTAACTTGTCTGCTTCATAACTTGAGTTCTAGAAATCAGATGAATGACTTCTAGTACTCAAAAGAAAGCTAAGAGCATTATCTACAATTCTCATGTTGATATCAAGATGAGATGAAACTTTTATCTTGAGGTATGTGGTCTTGAAGCTAGGCACTGAGTTATGGGATTTTACACTGACAAAGCTTAGAAACCCTAGCTCAATAACTTCTCACACTCTTGAATATTGATGAATTTATCTGGAAATGATATGTGACATGTCTCAACACAACATTCCATGATCGTAGCTGCTTGGAATTGAGTCTTAATCTCCTCAAGACTCGCAGTTGACTTAGGGTTGCCCAGGTGGAAACCCTAGTTGTACCACCTTTGGTTGTGGCTTCTTGCACTTTGCATAATGGCTTATCTAAACTCTAAAATAACTCTCAAGACATCCCATGAACTCTTTCAATTTTTTATACCTACATCCATGGATTCAATATCACTTGATGACCTTCATAGACCCCTAAGATAGAAGATACACCATTATTAACCAACCACTTCTTGAACGAGCTTTGACATCTTTCTGAGGATAATAAGCACCTGCTAGCTTGAACACAACCCCTTGATTAAGATTAGACCTTGATATCTTTCTCTTGATAGGCATATTTCTTGATCCCCTACATAAATGATAATGCAATGCCTATGCTAATGCTACAATGAATGCAATGAAACATAAGCTAGGTAAAGAAATAGGTTGGGAAAATTTTGGGGTGCAACACACAAAGATTATCTTTAGCTGTGGTGGTTTTCCTAATGTCCCGTTGATTGGAAGGAAAGGAGGTGTTAACCACAACCCAGCTCTTGCAGTGAGGCAATTTGGGTATGCTCTGAGGGAACCTCCGAAGGAAGAGGAAATACAAGAATCTCTGTATTTCACTGGTTTTCTTGAGAATGAGACCCTGACCAGAATGGAGAAAGCTTGGAACAAGATTCACCATAGAGGGAAAGCTTCCTTGGGTAAGAGCAACATTAGAGCTTATGAGTCCTATATGGTTTGGATTCATGAGAGAGCTAGGAGATTATTGATGCCATTTTCGGCTTGTGAGCCTTTATATCCTTTGTTGATTGAGGAGCCGACTACTGTTGATATCCAGAAATATAATCAGCTATGGTTCGAGAAGGAGGAGTTGCGTAAGGCAAACGAGGAATTGGAAAAAGAGATTATTCATCTCCGAAGTTAGATAAATCAAGCCACTTTTTCATCTAAGAAGCAAACTGAATTGGTGAATAAGCTGGGTAGAGAGCTAACTGTAGAGATTCACGCTCTGGAGTGTGTGGGCTTAGATCTAGAGAGTGGCAGTGATGTTCTTAGTTCCAAGAATAAGGAGTTGGATAAAGCATATGTAGAGATCTCCAAGTTTAATGACCAATGGAATGCCATTCTAACTAACAATAAGGAGCGAGAAGACGGATTGCGACAACATATTGCTAAGTTAAAGGCTCGGATCCAGGTGAGAGATGAGAAGGTTATAGCTGAATCCTCGCGCCGACGTGAAAGTGACCGCAAATTGAATGAAGCTCTTGCAACCTTTGAGGACAATAAGGCAAGAGCATATGTGAAAAGATCTAAGCTTGAGGAAGTGTTTGGTGAAGGCGCTTGGGAGGATTATATTCAGAGCTTGCAGATCATCATCATCCAGAGAGAGTTGCTCATCTAAGGGTTGGTAGACAGGACAGATAATTCAGATACGAGAGAGTTATGGGAGGATTTCCAGGCTCGCCATTGTATTTGATGTTTTCTCTCTTCGTAGTTTATCGTTATGATGTATCTTGACCATCACCAGATCTATTGGATGAGGTCCATTTGATTCCCTTGTATTCAGTGTTGTGTTGTACATTGACTCTTGGCTCATTTTATTTATGAGGGGTTTGCTATGTTTATCTGTTGGCTTACCATTGTCTTGTTGTTCTCGCGGAACTAGAATCGAGGGAAAAATTTTCCCTAATGCATATTTACATGTCTGCATACTGCATCATTTCTCATTTTTGCATCGCAGGTGCTCCGAAACAGTTAACCTTATCTTTGTGGTTTATTCAATTTGTTTCAGGATTGACAACCAAGCGACTCATCGCTACGCTACTCGGGGAAATCAACGCAGGATTATGGATCAGATTCAGGATGAACTTCAGGAATTTCGTGACAGGATGGCCCAGTTCATGGATGTGATGCAAGGGGTCGCCAATGGCCAAGTGTTGCACCCCAAAATTTGCCCAACCTTTTTTCTTTGCCTGGCTTGTGTTTCATTTCATTTCTTTCTAGCATTTGCATTGCATAGCATTTTTCATTGAACAGCAGATCAAGAGGTTGTGCATAACAAGAGGAGTCTACTCAGAGGTTTGAGCCTAAGCAAGGGGTGTTACTCAAGTGTGGATGATCAGCAAGTCATCAGGAAGTGGGAAATAGTCTTGTGAAAGGATTGTTGGGTGTATGTGGGTCAGCTCCTAACTTGGAGCCCAATTAAAGAGCATCAAGGGTTTGTAAAGTCATGATTATGGGTATGAGATGTTGAGAGATCTTATTTAGTGCTTTGAGAGCTATTTGGAGCTTATTCAAGTTGTTGTGTGAAGTGGAACAAGCCCCAGTCAAAAGTGTGGCATCTAGGGTTTTCATCTGGCAAATCCTCAGTTAACTGTGAAATTGAAGGAGGTTACAATTCAATTCCAAGTCTCTATGGTCATGGGATTTTGTGTTGAGATGTATAATATATCATTTCAAGATCAATTCATCAGGAATCAAGAGTGTGAGAAGTTACTAAATTAGGGTTCTTACGGTAAAATCCCCTGTTTAGTGCCTAACTTCAAGACCACCTATCTCAAGATACAAGTCTCATCTCAACTTTTGGCCAACATGAAACTTGTAAAGCATGTTCTTAGATTTCTTTTGAGTACTAGAAGTCCTTGATTGGATTTATAGAACTCAAGTTATGATCCAGACAAGTTACAGGTCATCAGATGGATATGATTTTGGTTAACAAAAGTCAACCAACTTCCAAGCCATTTTTGACTTAGAAGGATGTTTCTCCTCAACTTTTGGCCAACATGAAAGTTGTAGGGTATGGTCTTATATTTCCAAAGAGTGCTAGAAGTCTTTCATCTGATTTGTAGAAATCAAGTTATGAGGCTTGCAAGTCAGGGGTATTTTGGGAAAGTGAGATTATAAATCATAAAATTATAGGTCCATTTCACCAACTTGCACACTTCAAATGGAAATCTTTTCAACACGAAACTTGCTTCAAATAGGGCCATTTGCATCACCAAATCATCTCTTGTCATGGTTGGAGCTTGGATTGAAGAATTGGGATTTGAATTTTTCATAAAGAAGGCTTAAAATGAGAAAATGGGAATTAAATGATTTGAAACTTTCTCAAGGCAAATTTATACTTTTTTGAGTGCAAATGATGTTGTAAAGACAATTCCAATACTGAATTTGAAGTTTGAGCTCATTTGGATAGCCATTTCCATGGTTTCTTCACCATAAATTAACATATTTGAAATTCACCATGGGATCAAAACAAGGGAAAATTATGGGCCATTTGATCACTTCAGGCCATGTGCAAGTGATTGGAAGCAAGAAAGAAGCATGTGCAGTGTGAAATTCATGGGTTATGGCAAGCAAAAAGTGAAGGAAAATTGAGATTTCATTTTCACAAATTGGCCACATTTAGGCCTCAATAAGTTGCTAAACCCATCATATATAAACATTAGGTCATGTTTGGATGCAGAAAGGAGCATTTTCGTGCAGAAGGAGCAAGAACAAAGTGTGAAAAAGTGAGAGCAAGGTAAAATACGAATTCTGAGATTCATCCATTTTCAGACCAAATTGAGCATTCAAACATCTTTAATGAAGTTCATGGAATGATTATGGGCATCTTTCTTTAAGCTTCAGCAACATTTCAAGGCCCAGTGGAGGCTCTCCAATAGGTAAACTACTTTTCAACTTTTCTCTCAATTCATGATGCCATTTCTTGCCATTTTTGTGTATTTATGAACTATGAACATGGTAGATCGTTTCTGGTATGATTTGGTAGCTATTTGTGAACTTTCATGTTGAGAGCACCAAACTTGTTGTTTGCTTTCTGGCTTATTCTTGGGGTTTTAAGCTTAATGATTCATGGATTTGAATTCTACGCAACGTGTAGATGATTTTTGGGCTCCTTTGGTTGATGATTATGAGCATTCCAGTTTAACCACGTTTTCTTTTTCTCTTCGTGTTGCTTTATATGTTGCTTAAAAATGGAAATCAATGTCGGATTTGTATTCTCCATGAATTGTAGGTGAATTTACGTATAAGATTTGTTGATTTTGGTTCAGTGTAGCTACATGTGTGGTTATGTTTACTATTCACAGCGGTCAGAAACTTGGAGAAGATGATCGGAATTTTTTCCGGCCGACACATGGTTGTTGCCACGTTTTGTTGACTTCTCAATGCAATTTGCTTGCTTCCATTTTGATCCGCGAGATTAAGAAACACGGTACGCTTGTGTTGACCGCGTACCATTAGATCATGTTTGAAAATTCATTAATGTGTTGGCTTATTTTAATCCACATGATTGGATTACCACTTAATCAAGCAGCTCACGTCTTTCCCCACCATATGCACATGGTTGACTGGTTTCATGTGATATTTGTTTGGCTGATTTGTTGTTTGGACGCCTTGGGCCGTTGCTGTTCACACCCCCACTTGGCCCGGTCTGTTTAATTGAACGTATGTGGGCTGCTATTGGCACCACGGTTTTGTTCATTTTCTTTTATTTTCATTTCTTTTTTTGTTTATTTTCTTGTTTCAATTTAATTCATTTAAATAACTTCTCCAATTAGTAAAATTCTTCAAAAATATGTTTTGAACTCCTTGGAGTGTCCTCTATTTTATAGGTTTTTATTTTATTTTATTTTTTTAGTTTATTTTGCATTCAAAAATGAATTAATTGATTGGAGAGGTTTTATTTGAATTAAATAATGACATTGTTTGATCTTTTATTGGTTTCTTCCTTTTCCCTTTGGTCCAATGAATGAAAATTGTTCCTCATACTCTTGATGAGTTGAAAAAAAATTTAGGACCATTTTGCCCCTGGTTGGTTGACTTTAGGGTTGACTTTTGGTGCTTACCTTTTGACCCTCTATTTTTCCATTTCAAAGTGGTACATCTTGAATTTAATTTTCTTTTGATGGTGCTTTGATGGGATATTGGCCTTGTGCCCTTGGCTTATGTTTGCCAACTTGTGCATTTTATTTGGTAATTGTTGAGCCTTTGTCCTAATTTTGAGATGACTTGCAAGTCAAGTCATCTCCAAGGGAGGTTCCCACACACATCTTGACCTAGTTTGACTTGGATATGACATTTTTGGATCCCTTGAGCTTTCAATGCCTTGTAATTCATGTTGCTAACATGTTAAGGATGTTTTTGGTTCAATTTTAGGTCATGACAATTCTTTTTGCTTGCTCATTTGTGTTCCTCTTTTGGGTCTTTTAATTAGGGTTTCCATGTGGAGCTTTCTTGCTTTTCCTTTCTGCATATGCTTGTTTTCTCTCGTGATGTTTTTTCTTTTGCATTTGTGAACTCTTTCCTCATCCTCCATTATGTACCATGACTTTGTAATGTTATTTAAGGTGGCTTGGTCCCTCCTTAGGAGGAACTTGAAGCTTACCTAAAGTAATGAATCCATGAGGACTTTTTCTCATTGTTTTTGTCATACTTTTTTGTTTGCTTTTGATGCATCTCTCTCCCTTTTCTCTTTGCATCCTCATATGCATGCTTGGTTGATATGAGCTTGTGGTGGCTACTGCCCCACACATGTTTTCCTCCCACTTTCATCCTACTTGTGCATTCCATGTAAGCATTCTCTTATTTGCATGTTTCATTTTGTTCTTTCTTCTTCTTCTTTTGTCTTCCTTCCCTTAGGACATCTAACCTCTCTAGAGAGGTTATGATAGACATTAGGGTTCTAACCATGCATGATAACATTAGGTAGATGTTTCCCTTTTGTAATCCCAACTTTAGGTGCACTTTGCATGACAACTTCTAGGGTTTGGTCTAGTCCCCCTTTAGTTTGTCCTTTTCTCTTCTCATCTTCAAACAACTTCAATCCATTTAATAAAGATAATGAATGTTGTGCCATGAGCCTTATACTTGGGAAATGGTGATTGAATGGCTACCTCTCAATTGCCTAGAGTGTTTAGTATACGTCCTTAGGACGATATGTGATGCATTTGATCCTAGGTTTTAGACTTTGTTACAACATACATTATAAACACTCATGACTCAAAACACTTCTTCTCTAAAAAACACTTCAAACCTTTTTATCCTTCAGGATCTTAATCAGGAAAACCTTTTCATAAACAAGAGTGTTGTTAACTTTCAGTCCTATCGCAAACGGTAACGCCTAAGTCTCCAATGGTCGAGCTGCATACACCAAACTGCTAGAACTGTTTGTTAACCCTACTCAGGTAAAAACTTTTGAACAGCCTGTGTTCTTGTTAGCCCGAACTACGTTGCTCTGATCCTTCATACCAGATGAAAGTACGTAGGCACGTGACGCGATGTCTTGACGAGCAACCTTCCCCCTTCTTTAGCCGTAGTTAGTCAAACTACGTTGACTCTGACTTTCCCATTGCACGAGGGAGTACGTAGGCACAGAGCGGAAATGCTCTGCCGAGTCATTTCTCTTTTCTTTTTCTGTTGTCCCTAAGCCTTTAGCTAGATAGTTTCAACACACCCTTTTAGATAGACAGCAATGCATGGATCCCGTCGAGTACGACGGACGTGAAGGGTGCTAATACCTTTCCCTTGCGTAACCGACTCCCGAATCTAGACATGGTTGCGATGACCTTGTCTTTCCCTTTTTCTTTAGGTTTTTCCGATCGTTTCCTTTCCCTCTCTTTGGGATAAATAACGAAAGTGGCGACTCTTCTGTTTTTTCTGCCGGTGGTTTTTCGCAGTTGCGACACCAAGAGCAGCTGAGAACTTTGGTACAACCGTTAATTGCTAGAGTTGACGGGAGTGGTGTGCTTCATGGAGGAACTGCTACTATACCTCCTACTGCTGACAATGTCACTCCACATGCTAATACTGGTCCTACAGTTGTGATCCCTCCGGGCAGAGGAAATCAGACATGAGTTCATATTCTTGGACCTACGTGTGCTTCTCATGGGAATAATGCCCCTCGGTGGGAGGAAGATGATCAAGAGGATGTGTTCTCTATGAGGGATGTTGGTGCTAGTCTGCCATCTGACGCAGACAGGAGGTTTAAGCTGCTCGAGGAAAAGATGAAGAGTTATGAGAATCAGAATTCTATGGGGTTGGATATGGCAAATTTGGGGTTGATTCCAGATTTGAAGGTTCCTATGAAGTTCAAAGTCCCGGGCTTTGATAAGTATAAGGGGACAACCTGTCCAAGGGTTCATCTTCGTTCTTACTACCGCAAGATATCCGCCTATTCTGACGATGAGAAGCTGCTTATGCACTTTTTCCAGGAAAGTCTTTCTGGTTCGTCGCTGGAATGGTACATGGGGCTAGATCCAGTTAACATCCGAAGCTGGAGGGATCTAGCTGAAGCTTTTGTCAAGTATTACCAATACAACAGTGATCTAGCACCGAACAGGGTCCAGTTACAGAATTTATCTCAGAGGAATAATGAATGCTTCAAAGAGTACACCCAGAGATGGTGTGAATTCGCTGCTAGAGTGCAACCTCCTATGGTGGAGAGGGAGTTGATAGACATGTTCGTTGCTACATTGCCAGGGGTGTATTATGAGAAATTGATCGACAACATGTCAGGGAGTTTTTTAGATCTAATCGTTACAGGAGAAAGAGTTGAGAACGAAATCAAATTGGGTAAAATTCAAGCTGGTGAAGGATCCTCAGCTGGAGGAGTTAAGAAAAGCTTTAGCAATAAGAGGAGAGAAGGGGAAACTAATGAAGTCTCGGGTTCCCGAAACAGAAACAAGGGTAGAGGACAGTAGTACCGTCAACAGCAACCTCAGGTTGCTAGCATTACAATTGCCGCAGTACCACAACCACAGTAGCAGCAACAAAATTATGCCCCTCGCAGATTTCAGGATCAGGGCAGAGCAGTAAACAGGCAGTTTGATGCACCACCGATGCCATACTCGCAGTTGCTTCAACACTTGTTGCAATTACAATTGATTCAGAAAAGGACTCTGGCTCCTTTGACTGGTGTACCACCACTCGGATATGATGCCAATGCTAGATGTGATTTTCATTTTGGTGCTCTCGGCCACAATATCGACAATTGTAAAGCATTCAAGCATAAGGTGCAAGACCTTATAGACAGCAAAGCCATCAATTTCTCTCATGATGCGCCCAATGTCGTGCAGAATCCCATGCCTAATCATGTGGAAGCGGGGGTTAATGCCATTGTTGAGGATGAGGGTTTGAACTTGGTAGCTGATGTTGAAGATTTGAAGACTTTGTTGAGTTTTGTAAAGGACAAATTACTGAGTGGAGGGGTGTTTCCTGGTTGTGACCGAGCTTGTGTAGAGTGTTTGATCCATCCTGAGGGATGCGAGAATTTGAAGAGTCATATTCAGAAGTTGATGAATGACGGTATTCTACAATTTAATAGAGCGTCGGAGAAGAAAGATGAGGAAATAATTGATGAAGAAAAGAATGAAGTTGCAACAATTTCGATTCCTTACAAGACAATCACTATTTTTACGCCTCCAAGGCCGCCCACTATCATAATTACCAAAGTTGGACCCATACCCTATGAGAGCACTAAGGCTATTCCGTGGAATTATGGAGCCGAGGTATACTGTAATGGTCAGAAGCAGGAACTGAAAGGTTCACCGTTAGATTCTATTGACAATCTGGTAGGGACCGGGGGAATAACCCGAAGCGGAAGAGTATTTTCACCTCCCGAAGTGAGTGCTGAGAAGGCTGATAAGGGTAAAGGAAAAGCGGTGGTCAAAGAGAGTTCTCAGGCTGGTGAGAAAGAGTCCTTGTTGAAGGAAGCGGAAGAGTTTATATGGTTGATAAGGAAGAGTGACTACAAGGTCGTAGATCACTTACAGCAAATGTCGTCAAAGATCTCCATTTTGTCATTGTTGTTGTGTTCTGAGTCACACAAAAATGCTCTCTTAAGAATCTTGAATACAACATACGTGCCACAGGAGATATCTGTGAATCAGCTCGAAGGAGTTGTGGCACACGTTAATGCGGGTAACGGGCTGGGCTTTACTGATTTGGATTTGACGCACAAAGGAAGGAATCATAATCTGGCGCTGCATGTATCCATTGAATGCAGAGGGTTTGTCTTGTCACACGTGCTGGTAGACACCGGGTCATCACTGAATGTGTTACCCAAGAAGGCTTTAATGAAGTTGGATACCAGAGGGATAATGTGCACCCCAAGTGACTTGGTGGTTCGAGCTTTTGATGGGACCAGAAGGTTCGTATTTGGGGAATTGACTCTTCCGATCCAGGTTAGTTTGAATGTTTTTGATGTTGTGTTCTATATCATGGATATTCAGCCAACATATAACTGTCTGTTGGGACGACCCTGGATCCATTAAGCAGGCGCTGTTACGTCAACTCTGCACTAGAAGTTGAAATATATGGTGGGTGGCAGTGTTGTTACTATTTGTGGGGAAGAAGATATTATGATAATTCATTTGTCTTCATTCAAATACGTTGAAGTTGACGGTGAGATCCACGAGACGTTATGTCAGGCTTTCGAGACTGTGCAGATTAAAGAGAAAGCACCGGCTGTAGACAAAGTATCTGAGGTTGCCATGTCATCTTTTAAAGAAGCACAGACAGTGGTGAAATTCGGAGTATCTCAGGATTGGGGTCAAGTTCTGAGTATCCCCAACAAACAAGACAAGTTCGGACTGGGGTACAACTCATCCTCCTCTTCACGGAGCGCGTCACGCTACAAGGGACCCGTCCAATTCACCAGCGGTGGGGTGATCTTTGAGCAGATCAATGATGTGTCCGACGAAGAAGGGGATAGCGACTGCGACATGGATTCATGGATTCAGCCATGTATTCCGGGTCAGAGCCTAAGCAACTGGACTGTCAAAAAAGTCATCCAAGTGACTAGAGAAGAGTAATGATTTATTTTTTTGATTATCTGTAGCCTTGTGCTCTACCCGGAGCATAGTGGTCTTTGTATGCAGGGTCTAATCTTTTATGTTGAACAATCATTTTATCAATTAATCAAAGGGCGTTCTTCTTGCATTCAAATATTGTGATCTCTGTTTTTCTTGTTTTATTTTTAACAATAAAATGGCAATGTGGTTTGTGCTTGTTTGCATATCATTTTAAGCATTAAATCATCATCATTGCAGGTTTCACACTGCAGATGACACCGCTCCAGAATCGTCTGACTTGCTTTGACTTTGATAATCCGATCTTTCAAGCCGAAGAAGAGATTGAGGAAGATGAAGACCTACTTGAAGAGTTAGCCAGGCTACTGAAACAGGAAGAAAAAGTCATTCTGCCTCACAAGAAGAAATTGAGATCATCAACTTGGGTACTGGGGAAGCCAGAAAGGAAGTCAGGACAGGGGCTGCATTGCAGAGTGATGTCAAGCAAAGATTGGTTGAAATGCTCTGAGAGTATAGTGATATCTTTGCTTACTCATACGAAGCTATGCTCGGTCTTGACACAGATATCATGGTTCATCGCTTGCCTTTGCGTGAAGAGTGTCCGCCTGTCAAGAATAAGCTCAGAAGGACTAGACCAAATATGGCAGTGAAAATCAAAGAAGAAGTCTAGAATCAGTTGGATGCAGGATTTCTCGCTGTGACAAATTACCCTCCGTGGGTCGCTAACATCGTACCTATGCCTAAGAACGATGGTAAGGTAAGGATGTGTGTTGATTATAGAGACTTGAACAAAGCGATCCTGAAGGATGATTTCCTGCTACCCCACATTGACGTACTTGTTGATAATACTGTGCAGTATTCAGTGTTTTCCTTCATGGACGGTTTTTCCGGATATAATCAGATTAAGATGGCGCTAGAGGATATGGAGAAAACAACTTTTATTACACTGTGGGGGACTTTTTGCTATAAAGTTATGCCTTTTGGATTGAAGAATGCAGGGGCAACCTATCAGCGGGCAATGGTGATGCTCTTTCATGATATGATTCATCATGAGTGTCGCGGTGAAAATCGGATACCAAACTATTGGTTAGTTTGAATATTTAATTCAATTTGCAACCGATCTTTGATTTGTCCAAAGGAAGGGATAAATATCGAAATTCCCACAATGCAATGCAAATGCAAGGTTTACATTGTTTTAGGTTCGGGGGTTGGTTAAACTTAGGGAAGGTACTAGCATCCTAAGTTTCTGTAGTACTCTACAGGAACCTCTTGTTTTATGTTGTTTATTGCTAAATGTTTATCTGATTAATAGTTAAAAAGACCTAGGGGTTTATTTCTAAGTATACTCGATAAGATATCGCATCTTATGCCTACATATCCTTACGGGAGTGGAATCAGAGTACTTGTAGTTCCCCTAAAGGGTTTGAGGAGCTCTTTGACTGTGGTCAAAGTTCCTACGGGTTTAGGGTAGTTGTTTTGAATGGGTTTAGGAGAAGAGACGAGTCTTCATGTTAAGGGAGATATAACCACCACAAATGTAAGAGGGGTTGTAGGAAATGGTCTTTGCATCGTCTTAAGAAAAGGTCTTAAATACTCGGATGGTCGCCAAGTATGCCTTTATCGCTCTTAAGGCAAAGTCCCTACATGTTTGATTGTATTGTTGTGGAGGTGGAGATTATATCTCACTTAAGATGATTAACATCTATTCTCTATTTGTGTTTGAAAAGTTTGTATTGTTGTTTGTTTGTTTGTCTAAGTTGTAAAGATAAAGACAAGGTCCTTCCTATGGGGTAGGATCTATCTTAATTGATCAACTTGAACGGGATCAAGGATCGAAGGGAATATGATGCAAATGATGTGCACTACGCACAAGTGTTGACTTATGCGTAGGTTTTTCCTTTGGACGGATGCGATGCATAAGTATAAATTGATAATGTAAATTGCGGTAAATAAATTGCGGAAATGTAAACCATACATATACGCATGAAAGTGCTGAAGTGTAGGTGAATGTGTCGTGAGTGGGTATGCATGATTAGATTATTTGCGATACTGACGGATTTTAATTGGTCAATTTGATCTTAGTTTGAATTTAAAAAAGTTGATTTGATTTTAGTTTTGTCTATTTAAATTAAACATATTTTCCTAAAAGAAAAGGTTTTAAGTAAGAAATTAATATTAAATAAGAGGTTTTATTATTATTACTACCAAATGTCATTTATAAAAAACTTATTATAAAGGTTTATTAAAATTGTAAAAGGTTTATTTTTATTAATAAAATAAGTAGATCATGAAGTGGAATTCTTTAATAGAATGGTTCTAATATTATTAATTATAAAATATCTTTATTATATTATAGATTTATAAAAACAAGGACTTTTAATTATTATAAAAAAAGCTAACAATTAAATTTGATTAAAAAGGGGTTGCTGTAATTTATTTAAAACAAAGAGGCCTATTATCTTAATAAAAAAAGTTTATTAGTTTGATTTTAAAGGTTGATTAAGGTGTTAATTGGTGATTAGCAGAGGGTTAAAGGTTAATGTGTGTGGTTTATGTGGTTAGTGTGTGTGGTGATTCATTTTACGACCAAAACGAAAACAAAGTGAAAGCAAAACGACAGAAAAAGAAAAAAAATGAACCCTAATCCCCAAATCAAACCCCTCCCTCCGTTGATCGCATCTCCGCTTCTCATCTCTCTCGTTCTCTTCATTTCTCCTCCGATGCTCTATGCTTCTCTCGATCGCCATTCACCATTGCTTCCGTTTCTCTCTCGTTTGCGGCCCTACTTCTTCTTTCCTGAAGACAAACACAAACCAATCAAATTTTTCTACATATTTAAAAACGATAGTTACCGTGAGGTATTGGTGACGGCGATGGGTTCTGATGCGAATGAAGGTTTGCTTTGGCTTCCCGGCGGATCGGTGAAGTTCACGGTGGAGCTGATGGGTTGTTGGGGTTTCCGGCGGGGGTTCGAGATGACGATACAGATAAGTCTTTTATTCTTTTAGGTTTTGCATCGGTTCTTTGATTTGGGATTTAGGGATTCTCTGTGTAAGCTGTAGATTTTGTGCGTGCTGTCCTTTTTTCATTCCCTCCCCTCATCTCTTTATATAGACCTTGGATTGAAAAACGATTTGAATGCTGATTGATTGTTGATTGGGATTTTCCTTATTGGGACCAATCTGACTTGAAAATATTCCTCTTTCGTGTAGACAAATATTTGAAAATTTTCCACTTTTGTGCGATTGTTTAATGTCATGGTTTATGGAGATCCCAATCTATGATATCTTGTATCAATTTGTTTAATATCGTCCAGGTTCAATGTCCCAACGATTTGGATTAGATATTCTCTTTTTTGATCGGTATATTCCTCAATAGCTTGCTAACTTGTATCTTGATGTTTGATAGGTGTGGATAACAGTTTGATTTGGGCCAAGAGATGGATTAGAAGCCCAGAGTAGCAACTTGACATTTGATGTAGTGAGCCACGATTTTTCTTGGTGTTCTCCGGTGTAGACTTACGTGGAAGTGTTCAGCGTTCTCTCTTGCGAACAAAAGAAAAGGTACAAAAAGGTTATTGTTTTGCTTTTCACTCTTGCTTTCGAAATAAGTTGATGTGTATCTAATGCTGTTTCTTTCTCATGTGCTTCAATGATGGTGTTTGGGGAGTTGGAGCAACGCATCGGATTCTCAAAGGTATCCTAATCCCCTTCTAGCATCTTGTTGATATCATAGTGTTGCAGCATACTCATGGTTCTGTTATCATCTTGTCGGCATTGTCTTCAATTGCAACTGTAGTCAACATCTTAAGTTTAACCCCTTAACGCAGGGTGGCGCATCGTAAAACGTTTGTGGCCTGAGATAAAATGTGAGGGATAAGGTGAAGACATTGCTTCCACAGAAGGCTTTCAAGTGAAACACTTAGCTTCGCACGGCCTCTAGCCGGTGAGTAACTTTATCTCAATTTCTATCATAGTTAAAAGAATTTCCATGAGGTTCTCTTTGGCTTTGACTTGAATTACGTCAATCCCACCATGTAATCTTTGAGGTGTTTGGTTGTACTCTCATAAACTTCGAATTCTTTATGTCTGCTCTTTTCTTGTAGAATTGGCATTGGTTGTAGCGGCATGATTGGCGTGAGTTGAACGGCTACGATTACCGGTGTGTCCAGGTATTTATGTTGGTTCTTTTGCTGCTTTGAATTGTGCCAGGAGGTCCATGCTATATTTGTTATCATTTAGTCCAATATACTTCTCATTTCCAGGGTCAGATGATTTGGAAACGGTGACAACTTTACGATGTTCGAGCAGACTGGAGCTGGAGTATGTAAACGGTTAACGAGTCCTGCGAGTTCTTTGACAGCATCGGCGACTGTTGTTGGCATGTCGTACGTAAACTTCCTCAAATGGCTACACCAATTGGCCTCTCGAGATAAGTAAGCCAGCCTTCAATGTTAATGGTTCATCGTGTTGGATTACTTCCAAATTTATCACGAGTAAGTCTTCCGGGCTTACGAGTTTGTATATTGAAATGTTCCTTCTCTAATTGTTTCTTCTCTGTGTGTAGTAGTCTAATTTGGTCTGGTAATGCGCGATTATTCACGGGATGCCTAGAGAAGTTATGGTGCAAGGAACGGTATGGAGGTGGAATCAAGACGAAGCAGCCACGATGCGTAACCTCTGCATGGACTGTGGTGGCGAATTTCGGCTGGGTATAGGCCGTCCTATTTCGAAGTGTTCTAAAGCTTAAAAGTTGTAGGGGAATAAAGGTTTAGGAGGTCCTTGAACCAGGTTATTTGCTCTGTGCACAACTCCAACTAAACAAAGCTCCTAGTTTCGCTTTAGATTCATTATGTTTTTGTTTGATACCTGTGCATCTTGATGGATCTTGGGATTGTTGTAAACACTGAGGCTGACTGAATGTTCCGTCTAACAGACCCAACATAGAAACTACCACGAAATGCTTAGGTATATATCTTGTTAACTGGTTTCCTTCTGGTGCGCATGGTTTTCTAGTCATGGTTTTGCAATGAAAATTGTGAGCTCTGCATTTAGCTGTATGGATCTTGTTTGGATTTGAGGTGTTTGATTAGGTTTGTGATCTTGTGAATCGGTTTTGGTATGGTCTCGCCTGGGAAATGAACCTGGAATTAATCCTGTTTCTATTGTTGTCTTTTCGAATCCAGTCATGATGTAGTGTATTTCATATGCAGGTTCTGATTTGTTCCTTGTAAAGTTCAACAGATTTGCCTGAAGCGGAGAGGCAGTCCTTCAATTATGTGGTTTATGCGGATCGCTATGTAGGCCGGGAAAATGGCAATTATTGATGTTGGTCTCAATTTAATCGGAGCAGTACGTAGTCAAGATTTCTCATTGACAAGGCTAAGTCTTCCTATAGCGTTTGGAAAAGATGGGAATGAGGTTAGTCGCACGACCCGTGGAGTATCTGGGATTCAATCAATGGGGCCATCTCTTCAATTGTAGATACTTGAATGTAATTACGTCGACCTGTAGAAATATAATGTAATTCCTTCATTGCGATCATAATTCTACTGCTTTGGTAATCGTGTTGGGGTTCTATTCTCCTTTCGCAGGTGGTTAACAAATTTTGGGTACTATGCTCTGGTGGTTTTGGATTGGTTCTGATGCAGCAGCTGCAGTTATGATTTCCAATGTCTCATGAGGTAAACACTTCCTTTCTCGTGACGGAACCAACATCCTTGCCTTTGGAATCATTCTGCTTTTACTAAGGAACACTTTCTAACATCATCGTGAGTCCTCCTCATTATGCAGACCTGGTCCTTGAGGAATGGACTAATATTCTCTCAAGTTTAGGCCCATACATTTGGAGTCTTAGAATGGAGGCTAGAGGTTTGGAAAAAATTAGAGGTGGTTCTGCAGTCTGGTTCGGAAACAAATCGATACGACCAACCTTTCATGATGTCACTCAAAAGTAGTCTTGTGTTTTACGACATGGCAGGAGAGTCTACCATACGAAGCTGCTTCAATTTTAACTGCAGAAGATCCCATACATGGTTTGGCGTGACAGCATGGAGAACCTGCCGTAAAGCGCATGCTTACGAACATTAGGCGCGTTACTGATGATAGCAATTCCAAATCACGTCCTCTTAGTGTTTTAGTATCATCACAGGTTTATGATTGTAATAGTTGTGTCCTTAGAACAAGTTTTGTTTGATTGCTGATTTGTGTTGCCTGATCCATGTTTTGTAGGTGTCATTGATATTGTGGTGTGCGGAACGGCGTTGTGCCAGGTTGTCTCAGATGTGATGAGAGGAACTTACGAGCTGGTTGTATCAGACAAAGCTAAAGATTGAGGTGCATTTGTGAAGCGAAACATGCCATGAAGGGTTGCCTAAAGTTTCCTAATGGTGCGGTGTACTACTGTCGAAAAGAACTCAGCACTTCCTTTCTTGATTTGTTATAACCCTTCTAACCTGGCTTTGGATTGTGTAATATACTCTGAACAGATGTTGATGGCTTTGATTATTGGTTGTCTGCAGGTAACAAAAGAACATATGTATACCGGACTTCTTGCATATGTTGAGTTTCGCTTGGTGATGATTAGGAGCAACAACAGCATACCATGTAGCTGTATGACTTGAAATAACCTATGAGATTGGAGTTTGTGTATTACCGTCGGAAGAACATGCCATTGGCTCGTGTCGCTTCGATGAAGAGTCGGTAGATCCAGAATGTAGCCTCTTGCTGCAATTAGCACTTATTAGAAGGATGGTTTGTGCACACAAATTCCTTTTCTCATGTTGTTCTTGTGATGCTGAGGACATTGGAAATGGGCCAAAGGATGTCGAAACCTGCTTTGAGCCATGAACACCTTTCTGCCTTGCTCAAACAACTTCAATCTATTTATTCAAATCATCCTCTCTTACTAATATCTTGTTCTACTGATGATTGCTTGCAGGAGTTGATGAGAGGGCGTTATCAGTGGACATGATGTACACTTTGAACAACAAACGGTTCATAGCACGATTAGCTAGAGGTTCCAATATTGTTGGTAGCGTCGTTCTCGTCAAAATTGGAATCTTGACTTCCTTTGGGTGAGTTTTTCCTTCAGGTTTCTCGTTTCTTCGCCCTGTTGCATAGTTTATTATCATAGCTCACTTTAGACAGCAATGTCGGATGGACAAGGTTTTAAATGTGGCAGCTGCGGTCTTAGAATCCTTGTCCTGACTTATTTCTTTAATGGTGTTCGGATTACCAGTTTTGTTTGCAGGTGTTGTTGTTTTGTAGCAGGCTCCTGGATTGTCGTGCCGACCATAATCTCGAATGGTGAGGCGTCAACGTGTGGTCACGGAACAACAATATATACGGTCTGTCAAGTCAATGTTTAGAGATTGAGGAAATGGAGCTGGTGTTCTGAATTTCTTCCTGCATATTGGATATTCGCGTTGCGGTTCCGGTGGCTACTCATCAACATCTTCTTTACTCTACGCACAGGCTATGGCAGGTTTAGGCAATGCTATACATGTTACGAGCTTCTGCCGTGAGCTCCGCAACTTAGAGGCTTGCACAGAAACCTCTTTAGAGAATTTTTTTAACTCAGTTGTAAACAGGATGACTTTTATGACCAAACTCCCTCGTGAAATGAAACTCCAAATGGATCATAGGGGCTTGAGCCATAGAAATAAATTGAACTCTTGAATTAGTTGCTTTGCTACTAGTCTTGTACACCTTGCTATAATTCCTTTTAATGGTTTGGAGGTTTAGCATTAGGAGTTTGAAAATGGAGACTTTACTTTGCATTCTGAAGGATGTTGAAAATCTTCTTCCAACTGAACCTTTAGGATTTGTTTTGTAAAATTGGATTAAAACTTCATTTGAGTAGTCTTGGATTTTGTACCCCTCTGGATGAAGTTTTCACTTAAATAAATCCTCTTGAACTAGGATGAGATTTGGTAATAAACTTGAATTTTTGTTTCGAACAAAGATGGAGCTCAAATAAATCACTCTTGAGTTTCAAAATGGTTGAACAAAATTGATCCAGCATACGACTTGCCCCGGATACCTTGGACTTAATAGATGTTAAAACTTGGAATCTCTTTAAATCCGTTAATTGAATTTGCGCTTCGAAACAAGGAAGTTATCTTGTGTAAGCCAGCTTTAAAACAAATAATCTGATGTAGTAACATTCTCATTTTGTCATCCTTTGACAATATTAATTAACCCACCGACACGCATGAATATATGCCCACACTTAATTTCTGAGTATAACATATCATGAGGAATCCATCTCACTAATGTCAAGCTAAAGTAGATTGAGCCCTCATATATTAAGCCTGAATTCTTGAACGGTGAACTTTAAACCCAATGTACTAGTCACATCCCTGGGAAGCTTTTGATGTAAGCATCAATACCTAGAAGTTACTGCACCTTAAGATCGGTTAGCCATAATAAGCACGCGTACAAAAATAAAATAAAACAAGCAAGAAGAGACAAGGAGACGGGGTCTTATGGTCAAAAATTAGGGTGCAACAATGAGATCGAAGTCTATGTTGATGACATGATTGTAAAGTCACAGACGGAGGAGGAACATCTGGTACACCTTTTGAAGCTGTATGAGAGGTTAAGGAAATTCAGACTGAGGTTGAATCTGAACAATTTCACTTTTGGTGTACGGTCGGGAAAGTTACTGGGGTTCATTGTCAGTGAAAAAGGAATCGAGGTCGATCCTGCAAAAATAAGAGCGATTCAAGAAATCCCAGCGCCGAAAACAGATAAAGAGGTTCGTGGTTTCTTGGGTAGATTGAACTACATTGCTAGGTTCATATCTCCTCTCACAGTCATGTACGAACCCATGTTCAAATTGTTAAAGAAAGACCAGGCGGTCGTCTGGAATGAGAATTGCCAAAAGGCATTTGAAAAAATAAAAGAGTATTTGTAGGAACCTCCGATACTGATACCTCCAGTAGCCGGAAGACCATTGATAATGTATTTAACGGTTCTTGAGAACAACATGGGTTGTGTTCTTGGTCAACACGACGAGACTGGAAGAAAAGAGCATGCCATATACTACTTGAGTAAAAAGTTCACAGATTTTGAGTCCAGGTACTCAATGTTGGAAAAGACGTGTTGCGCACTCGCTTGGGCTGCCAAACGCTTGAGACAGTATATGCTAAATCACACAACCATGTTGATTTCGAAGTTGGATCCGTTTAAGTACGTCTTTGAAAAAACAAGCACTTTCGGGAAGGATTGCCAGGTGGCAGATGGTCTTGACAGAATACGACATTCAGTATGTTTCCCAGAAGGCCATTAAGGGGAGTGTTCTGTCAGAGTATCTTACAGAGCAACCGATTGACGACTATCAACCGATGAAGTTTGAATTTCCTGACGAAGACATCATGTTTCTAAAGATGAAAGACTGCGATGAGCCACTACTTGATGAAGGTCCTGAGAAAAGTTCCCAGTGGCAAATGCTTTTTGACGGTGTTGTCAACTCCTACGGTAGTGGAATTGGGGCAATCATCACGACTCCTCATGGTTCTCATATCCCATTCACTAATAGGTTGACATTTCCTTGCACCAATAACGAAGCCGAATACGAGGCGTGCATTATGGGGTTGGAAGAAGCCATTGCTCTGAGGATCAAGAATCTAGACGTGTATGGCGATTCAGCGCTAGTTGTCAATCAAATCAAAGGAGAGTGGGAAACTCGGCAGCCTAACCTGATTTCTTACATGAATTATGCCAGAAGTTTGCTGTCTTTCTTTGACCGGGTGGAGTTTCATCACGTGCCAAGAGCGGAGAATCAGATGGCAGATGTTCTATCTACATTATCCTCAATGTACAAAGTGAACTTTTGGAATGATGCTCCAAGAATTGTCATCTCGCGCCTCGATAGGCCAGCATTCGTATTCGCAATAGAGGAAGCTTCTGATGGCAAGTCATGGTATTATGACATCCAGAATTATCTCAAGAATCAGGAGTATCCGCCAGGGGCATCGACCCGGGATAAGAAGACCTTGAGGAGGTTGTCTAGAAATTTCTATCTGAACCAAGATGGTGTACTCTACCAGAGGAATTTTGACTTGGTACTGTTGAGATGGGTGGACGAGAAAGAAGCAAGTCTGCTTATGGAAGGGGTCCACGAAGGTGCCTTTGGCACGCACGCCGACGGTCATGCCATGTCTCAAAAGCTATTACGAGCAAGGTATTTTTGGTTGACTATGGAGTCCGATTGGTTCAAGTATGCAAAGAAATGCCATATATGCCAGATTTATGCTGATAAGATTCATGTGCCACCGAGTCCTCTAAACGTCATGGCATCGCCTTGGCCCTTTTCCGTGTGGGGCATTGATATGATTGGCAAGATCGAGCCGACCGCATCCAATGGACATCGCTTCATCTTGGTAGCGATTGACTATTTTACTAAATGGGTTGAAGTTGTTTCCTATGCCAATGTCACTAAGCAAGTGGTAGCCCGGTTTATCAAGAGGGACATCCTCTATCGTTACGGAGTGCCTGAAAGGATCATTACTGATAATGGTTCGAACTTGAATAACAAGATGATGAAGTAATTATGCCAGAGTTTCAAAATTGAGCATCATAACTCTTCTCCCTATCGTCCGAAGATGAACGGCGCTGTTGAGGCGACCAACAAGAATATAAAGAAGATAGTGCACAAGATGGTTGTAACATATAAGGATTGGCATGAGATGTTACCCTTTGCGTTTCATAGATATCTTACTAAGGTGCATACTTCAACTGGGCAACTCATTTCTCGCTGGTGTATGGTATGGAAGCTGTCCTATCATTGGAAGTCAAGATTCCTTCTTTGAGAGTTCTGGTTGACGTCAAGCTTGATGAGGAAGAATGGGTGAGAAATAGATTGAATCAGCTCAGCCTGATGAATGAGAAGAGGTTAGCGTCCATTGCGTATGGTTGCTTATATCAGAGCAGGATGAAGAAAGCTTTCGATAAGAAGGTGCGTCCTCGAAGCTTTCAGGCAGGTGAGCTAGTGTTGAAGAAGAGTCTCCCTCCACAAACAGATCACAAGGGCAAATGGACTCCCAACTATGAAGGTCCATATGTTGTGCGAAAGGTTTTCTCTGGAGGAGGCTTGCTATTATCAACCATGGATGGTGAAGACTTCACATCCCCTGTGAATGCAGACGTAGTTAAAAAATACTTTGCTTAAAGAGACCCGCTGGAAAGAAAAAGAATATCTAGACAAAAATGGGGCATCCCGGCGAACCAAAAAAAGAATGGGTTCAGACAAAAGTTAGGGATAAAAAGAAAAGATGTAAACCCGCAAAGTTGAAAACCTGAAAAGGCGAATTTGGCAAAAATGGGTATCCCGGTGAATTGAAAACCCGAAAGGGCAATTCAGGCAAAAGTTAGGGATTTTGAAAAGCAAATGACTGCGGTCTGCATATTGATCTTCAGAGTATAGTGGATTGAGGGAGGACCTGAGGGCCGTTCATCCGAATCAATCTCTTTAGAAGACGAAGCATCAGAGAAGTATCAAAGTCATGCAAGTCATAGATGGATCGATACATGGTGTTTGTTTGTGCCACATTGCCGACATTTTGTATATTTCTGTGCATTTCTGTAAATATTTGCGCAAATTCCTCTTTTTAGGGGTTGCATCTGTTGTAAAATCTACCTATTTACAGGCCATTTGTCAATAAAACATATATTATTCAGTAAATTGTTGTCCTTGCTTTGGCTTTACTGTTTTGTTTGCGAAAAAATGCCCGATGTTTTAATAAAACTTTGCATACATAAACTTGCAGGCTTTGCCAATAATCATTAAAACTTTGATTTATTTGAGTAATGTCACGGATGATGACCGAGATAGTTTCCATTGTGCAGGATGTCTTGTTGTTTATTCATGTACAGGGTCGTTACCATTGGGGCAAGTTTTTCGGAGGTGTATCCCAGGTAGGATTATCATCCCCGCAGAAAGAAGGTGTGTAGTTGAGACTCATTTATCTCCAGCAGCGGTCCTGATGCACCTTGTCCCTAGTAAGAGTCTGCTTCTACAGGAAAGGATATGCAAGTATGAGGTTGAGTGGGTACACTTCTCCCTAGCAGTTTGTCCGTATGCACTTATTCCTCAGTGGTTTAGGTTTGATTTGTTCGGTAGAATAAAGTCATCCCCAGAGGTTCTAGATTGATATCCCCAAGAAGGTCAAGTGTGTGCCCATATCCCCAGTAGATTATAGGTATACACTTACTCCCTAGAGAGGCAAGACTGTATTTCTTTCCACCGGGCAGATGTGGAACTTTTTCCAAGCAGCGGAGCAAAGTCAGAATTTTGTTTCCCCACAGAGTCCAAATATGTTTGAATTTGTATCCCCTTAGAGTTTGATTGCTGACTCAGTCCCCAAGAAAAGGTCGATGTTGTTTCCCTTATTGCTTATTCCCCAGCAAAGTCGGCAGAGTATACCTTTCCTCAGCAGAGTAGGTTCTTCCCCGCAGTTTGGAAGCGGTTCTGAGAAAGTTTAGTATTGCATCCTAGCATTTGGGATTTTTTTTTGATGTTGACTTCCACTGAGTAGTCCCTGGTAGGGTGGATTTGGATCTCCAGTGGAGTGGATTTATCCCCAGATGTTTGCTTTATACCCTAGAATGTTTCGGTGTTCTAGGAGGCCATTCAGGGCTGCTTTCCCCGTTAGAGCACATGCTAATCTCAATGATTGTTTGTGGTTCCCCTACAGGGTCGTTGATTTCCCCAGTAGGTTGGTTTTGATTCCAACGTTTGGTTGTCTTTCCTCAGTCGGGTCGTTTGTTCCCCATAAGAATGGTATTCTGGAAGGCCATCCATGGTGTTTCCCTCAACAAGAGTTGATTTGATTCCCAGCCGAGTGGATAATGTTCTTGTCAGAGTTGATTCCCTCAACAATCATAATTGGCATATCCCATCTCTCCCCGGCGGAGTTGGTCTTGTCTCTTAAGTATTTATTTTGCTGACTTGGTTTCATTGCATTTTGCTTCGTGCATAACATCCTTAGAAACGCGTAGCATTTCCCTTTCGTATGGAGCATTACGCCATATTCAAACATATGCATTTGAAACATGAGCCAGGTTGTTACCTCTTTGTTTTCAAGTGTATCTTTAGCAAACGGTGGACTTTACTTTGCTCTGTGGTATTCAGACCCCGACAAATGATGTTACATCCCTTTAGCGTGCAGTATCCGGACCCGGCATATTACCAGTTAATTTATGAGCCTGTGTGGTGTCCAGACCACGGAAAAATATCTTGATGGATGCATTCATCCTATCGTTAGTTCCCCAATAGAGTTGCTTGTTTAAGTTTCTCTTTCCCAAGCGGAGGTTTTTTGTGAGTTGTTGTCATGTTTTTCTCAACAGCGGGTTGAGCCGGCCTTCGGGTTCGATGCCTGTTTTTATTTAACAGATGCATGACGGCGATATCAGATGTTTTTCTCAATTGCGGGTTGAGTCGGCCTCCGGGTTCGATGCTTGTTTTTGTTTAACAGATACCTGACGGTGATGTCAGATGCTTTTCTCAATTGCAGGTTGAGTCGGCCTTCGGGTTCGATGTCTGTGTTTATTTAACAGATGCTTGACTATGATATCAGATGTTTTTCTCAACTGCAGGTTGAGCCGGCCTTCAGGTTCGATGCCTGTTTTTTATTTAACAGATGCCTGACGGCGATGTCAGATGTATTTCTCAACTCTAGGTTGATCCAGCCTCTGGGTTTGATGCCTGTTTTTATTTTAACAGATGCCTGTTTTTATTTTAACAGATGCCTGACGGTGATGTCAGATGTTTTTCTCAATTGCGGGTTGAGCCGGCCTCCAGGTTCGATGCCTGTTTGGTTCAAACAGATGTCCGATGGTGATATCATATGATCTTTCCGACTGAGTGTCATTTCCTGCGCGTTAGCAGACGTTTCTTCCGACAGCGTGTCGAGGCTTCTTGATTGGTAATCAGTTAGCTTGTTGTCGTTGCAACTATCAGATTCAGTTATCTCCAGAGATTTTTGTCCCCAATGACAGGTTTGCAGTTCTATTTCTGTGGTTGGCAAATTTCCGGATCCTTTGGTATTCAACCGTCTTTTACCTTGATTGTTTGAAAGTCATTCGCTTTTCACTCATTCAGGTCCAAGTCGTTTGAATAGGGGCAGCTGTTGTACCCCAAAATTTGACCAACCTTCTTCTTTACTTGGCTTATGTTTCATTTCATCTTTAGCATTTGCATTTGTATAACATTGTCCTTTTTAGGGATCAAGGGAGGTGTTTCATTCAAGAGAAATGTTCCAAGGGTTTCAAACTCAAGCATGAGTTCTTATTCAAGCTATCAAGTGATAACAATCAGCAGGAAATGGTCAAAGGTCTTTGAAAGAGAAGGTTGATGGTTGTTGCTCATCTTTTATCTTAGGGGTCCACAGAGGATTATCAGGGGTTCACAAGTTCATGGTTATGGATAAGAGATGTTTGAGAATCTCATTGAGTGCTTTGGAAGTGCTTGTGGAGCTTGTCTAAACACTTATTTCACTTGCAAAAGGTTACAGTCAAAGGTTGTGCACCTAGGATTTCATCTGGTCAGCTCAAGGTCAACTATGGACTTGAGGGAGTTTGAGAATTGGTTTTAAGTCATGGGATCCATGGGAAGTTATTTTGAGACATCTATGATGTTATTTCAAGTTCAAATAAAGAAGAATCAAGAGTTCAAGAGGTTACTAAGGATCTCAGTGTAAAATCCCCTTCTTTAGTGCCTAACTTCAAGGACACGTTACCTCATGATACAAGTTCAATCTCATTTTATTGTAAACATAAAACTTGTAAGGCATGTTCTAAGCTTTCTTTTGAGTACTAGAACTCATACATTGGGTTTGTGGAACTCAAGTTATGATGCCAACAAGTTATAGGTCTCAGATGAACATATTTTTTGGGCAACAAAAGTCAACTCACTTCCAAAGCACTTTTGGCCTAGAATCTTGTTTCTCCTCAACTTTTGGTGAACATGAAAGTTTTTCCTTATGATCTTAGCTTTCCAAAAAGTCCTAGAAATCCTTGATATAATTTATGTAACTCAAGTTATGGACCTCACAAGGCAAGGGTATTTTGGGAAAGTTTGATTATAGGTCATTTGTTGCATAAGCCATTTTCATGCACTTGTGTACTTCAAATGAACTTTCAGCCAACATGAAAGTTGCTCCTAAGGACCTCATTTACACCCTAAAACCCATGGATTGGGTGAATTATGATTGATTATGGACTTAGGGATGAAAATTCAAGTAAAAAATGAACTTTAAATCATGGTTTGAATTAAACACATTATAGGTCATTTACATGCCCCATTTTTATTCAATTCTCTTCAAGATGTACTCATGAGTAAAATGCACAAGTTGGTTTTGGTTCATGAAGGAAAAAAACACGTGCATTTTGGCATTTCTTCACGAAGAAGTTTCACCTCCAAACTTCAAAATTGGATCAAATACAAATCCCAATCCAATTCCATTATGAAGTTCAACTCACCAGATGAAGATTTGAATGATTTTCATCAGTGTATGCAATTGTTTTCACGTGTGCATGAGTGGATTCTATTTTTGGGCAATTTGCAAATTCATCCAAACAAGGCTTCATGGGCCTTCCAATTGATCAGAGATCCAACATATATAACTTCAAAATGTGAATGGAGAGCTCAGAAGTGCATTTTGGAGCCAGAGAGAGCAAATTCAGTTTTAAAATTCTCAAAGAAAATTCCAAATCGTGTTTTCATTTTCACAGCAAATCAACTCCAATTGAGGTGCAATTCATCTTCCTTGTGCAATTTGGAGTAGATCTGGACAATTTAAAGCAAGCTTACAAGCATCTGAAGCACCAACGGAGTGTCTCCGTTCAGTAAGCTTCTTCTTCACTTTTCTCTCATGTTAGGCCATGATTTAGGTTTATATTGGCTTCATCTGAAGCCCTACCTTGTGTAGGCCATGTTTGGTTGTTTGATTTTCATGTTTGCTTAAGTTTTCCGATGTGCATCTTGAAATTGATTCGTTCGATTCTCTTAATTTAGACATGTTTAAGATGAATGGATCATGGATTTGAAACCTACATAAGCTCAGCTTTCTTTTGATGCGCATTTTATGAAATTTGGTGAAGGTTTGATCATCTGAGCTCCGTCCAGCTTGCCAGAGAAGACGACCGGAGCTAGGGCTCCGGCGTCTGGTTCAAAACCCTTAGATCTGACGGGTTTTTATGTTAACTTCTTGACTGTGTATGTGTGGCTTCCTGATTGGCTTGACTTGCATTGTTGGCACGTTTGACTCCAGGTTGGATTAATGAAATGCTGCGTTCATTAATCTGACCTTGGCTTATTGGATTGGGCTCAAACTTCTCTTCACACCCCCTAATTCATGAGCCCAAATGCACTACAACTGAGTTGCCTTGTATGCTGAAGTTGCTCATACACCTCCCTTGTTCTTCCATTTATTTTCTTTTTTTATTTTATTATCTGTTTTGATTTTATTTTTAATAAAAATACTTCCAATTATCCTAAAATTCAAAAAAAAAAATACTTTGAGATGTTAACTAATTTTTCATAATTTTTATTTTGAATTTTCTTTTATTTTTCAATTTAATTTGAATTTTATAATTGGAAGTGTTTTTAATATGGTTTTTATTTGTTCTTGTTTGGTTTGTGGACCATTTGCAATCACCTATGAGTAGGGCTTCCTCTCCATTTTGATGATGGATTGAGGTGCCTTTGAGGCTGATTTTGGTTAAGGTTTGACCTATTTGTGTTTTGACTTTAGTTTGCATTTGTTTGACCCTTGATAAATATCCTTCAAGGTGGAGCACCCTAGTTAATCAATTCATTTAGTGATGCCTTGATTGGAATTTGGTTTAGATGTTTAGGCCTCAGGTTGCCAACATGTTTGAGAACTTTGTGCATTTTATTTGGCATTTATTGAACTATTCTCCTATTTTGGTGAACCTTGCAAGTCAAGTCACCCTAGTTGAGGTTCAAATAAACTAGTTGACCTAGTTCTTTTGGGAGATGACCTTTGTGGATCCCATATGCATCCCATGCCTCTTGATTCATATTCATGACATCTTTAGGATGTTATTTTCAATTTTATAGGTCACACACGTGTTTGGTTTGTTTGTCAAGTTACTTTTAATTAGGGTTTTCCATTTGCATTTGAATGTTGAAAGTGTTTTGCACTTTGGTTCTTTACCTTGCCCTAGTTTGTAACTTGTCTTGGCTTTGTTTCTTCTTTGGTTTATGAACCTTCTTCTCTTGTTCTCAATTGTGTCCTTGGGACTTTGGAACTCATTCAAGATGATTTGGTACTCTTTGTTTGTACTTTGAGTTTGTCTTGAATGAGATGCCTCTTTGAGAACTTATTTGTGCTTTCTTGTTGCATGATCAATTGATGCATTTGGTTGAGATTCTTCTTATGTTGCTTGGTGCCCAATCCTATTCTCCCATTCTCATCTTGATCATGCCTTCTTTCTCTTTCTCATTTGTTTTCCTTTTGGTTTGGTGATTGATGCTTAAATGGTTGTAGGATTTGTGACTTCTCCCGTTGCATCTCACTTTTGCTTGGACTTGTTTAAGTCATTTTGCTTGCATTTCTCTTTTATTTTGCATACCTTTGCTTGCTTTCAAGAGTTTGAGATGTGCTTGTGGTGGTTGCTGCCCCACACTTTTTTTCCTCCCTCATTTCTTTGTGTTGCATTTCATGTTTGCATCCCTTTCTTCCTTTTCATTTGTGATTGATTCATCTTGTGTTTACTTGGTTTTCTTTTCCATGATCTCTTAGGATTCCTAGTCCCATTTTTTTAAGATGGGAGTATGAGAGACATTAAGTTTTCAATCCAAGCATGATAACATTAGGATATTTTTTTCCCTCTTAACCTTAATCATAGGAGCACATTGCATGATAACAATAGGGTTGAGTTAGTTTCCCTTAGTTACGTCTTCTATCTTCTCATCTCAAAACTTCTTTAAAGCATATAATAAAGGATAATGAGTATTTTACACTACGAGCCTTAAGCATTTGGGAAATGATGATTGAGGGGGGGGGGGGGCTCCCCTCAATTGTCTAGAGTGTTTAGCGTATGCCCTTTGGGCGATATGCAACGCACTCGCTCCTAAGTCATAGTCTTTAGTGCAACATGAATTAAAAACACAATTCAATTCACTTCTTCTTCATAAAAGACTTCAAAAAAAACGTTAAACTTTTTTATCCTTCAGAATTAATTGAAAACTATTTTCAAAGAGAGTGTTGTTAACTCTTGTTCTACCGCAAGCATGTAACGCCTAAGTCTCCAATGGTCGAGCAGCAATACACCCAACTGCTAGAACGAAGGTTTAACCCCTACTTGGCTAAAACACTTGAACCAACCTGTGGTCGTGTCAGCCTGAACTACGTTTGCTCTGATTTCTCGTACCAGACGAGGATACGTAGGCACTAGACGGTGATGTCTTGGCGAGCAACCTTCCCCACCTTCACCCGTAGTTTTTCGAACTACGTTGACTCTGACTTTCCCATTGCATGAGAGAGTACGTAGGCATAGAGCGGCGATGCTCTATCAAGTCTCTTTTCTTCTCTTTTGTCCATGTGGCCTGTAGCTTTGATAGATTAACACCCTTTTAGATAGATAACAAGCATGGATCCCGTTGAGTACAACGAACGTGAGGGGTTCTCATGCCTTCCCCTTGCGTAATCGACTCCCGAACCCGAGATTTGGTTGCGATGACCTGTCTTTTCCCTTTTCCGTAGATTTTCTCTGGTCGTTTCCTTTCCCTCTCTTTGGGATAAATAACGAACGGTGGCGACTCTTCTGTCTTTGTCGGCCCCTCTTCGCAGCGATACGACACCATGCATCATTATTGTTACTTACCGCAAGACACCTAAGTTTTAAAGAAATAACATCCAATGATATCATGAAGATATTATTGATCCTTTTTCCAACAAGTTTTATTTCATGAGAGACTTCATCTTCTATGATGCATTCATCTTTGGTAAACTTAATCTTGAGTTCTTCGTCACAAAGTTGACTAATACTTAGAGAGTTATCTTTTAAACCTTCAACATAGATAACAACATCAATTGTTGTAAATGAGGGAGTACCAACTTTTCCAATACTAAGAATCCTTCCTTTAATTTGTTGTTGTCTCCATAAAATAAAAGTGACATATCCTTTTGAATATAAAGTAATAGATGAAAATTTTTTCTTATCTCCGGTCATGTGCTTGGAGCATCCATTATCTAAATACCACATGTTCGTAATGGTCTTCAAGCATAACTACAAAAAAATTAAACTTTGTTAGGTACCCAATATACTTTGAATCCTTGTTGGTTAGATCCTTTCTTAACCCAAACACACTTACCATTATGAAGACCATAGTTTCTTATATAGAAAACATTAGGGGTATGTTTTTTTGTGTTGCAATAAAAACATGTAGGTTTATGAAAATGAATGTTTTCATATGCATATGAATTGTATATACCATATAAATAATTTTTACCAAAGGAGTTATTTCTAACAATAGAATAATTTATATTCAAAGAATTTTTTCTAACATTACAATAATTTCTACCATAAGAAATACTTCTAACATTTTCCCTTAAGAGGATTTACAACATAACTTTCTTTGATATCACATTGTTTATTTTTGTGCTAGCTTTAACAAATATATTTTTACTTGTGCTTAGTTTATAAAAATTAGAAAATCCAATCCCACATTTATCATTTTAATATCTTTGTCTACTTAACACATTTATCCAAACCAATTTGACCTTTTTCATATTTCTTGATCACTTAGTTTAGTTAGACAATTTTGGATTCATGTTCTTGACATTTATTACATGTAGAATTTTTGACCTTTTCTAATTCCATGTTAGTGTAATTTTCCTTGCTTTCTAGAGATAGAATTATTTTATTTTGTTTTGCATAAGTTCTAGAAAGTGTCAAGCATTCCTCATGTAATTCATGAAAGGTATTTTGTAATTCTTCATATGAAGGTATATAGTTTAATTAAGAATAACTAACCTCTTGTTCATCATCTGAATGATGTGGCGCTATCATTGCAAAGTTTTCACATTATTCATTCTCCAATTTGGAAGATGGACTCACTTCATCATCACCCCAAGCAATGCAGTCCTTCTTAGATTTGGATTCTTTCTTTCCTTTTAAGCTACTTTTCTTTGCAAGAGAAGGGAAATCCAATTTCATGTGACCTTACTTTCTACATTAAAAAAATGTGAAGTTTTGGTTTTATGTTGATGCTTCCTTTTTCTTGAAGAATTTCCTTCGCTTACCAAACTTTATAGTCTTGTCATTTTGAAAAAACTTTCCAAACCATTTTACAAGTATGGTAATATTTTCATCTTGATCTGAATCATCATCTATCATAGTTTACCTTGATTCTAATCTTAAAGAAATACTCTTGGGTTTCTTCTCTTGATCTTCCATCTTTTCTAATCTTCCAACTTCTATCTCATGTTCTTAAAGTTTATTGAAAAATGCTCCAGAAGGCATTTGTGAGAGACTTTTCTTTTCCGATATTGATCCCACCTTTGGTTGAAATGCCCTTGTCAATGATATATGTTATAAAAAGATTGGTTCATACATATATTCCTTGGGTTTTGATGATAACAAAGTATTAAAATAATAATGGTTATATTTGATGTGTGTTTCATGTATGCAGGTTCTAATACTTATATATATATATATATATATATATATATATATATATATATATATATATATATATATATATATATATATATATATATATATATATATATATATATATATATATATATATATATATATATATATATATATATATATATATATATATATATATATATATATATATATATATATATATATATATATATATATATATATATATATATATATATATATATATATATATATATATATATATATATATATATATATATATATATATATTCAGAATATGATATACAATGACACATTTGAGAGAAGCTGAATTGCTAGCTTCTGGTGGTGCAGAGCCTGAAGAACACTCTCTAAGTGATGTCTGGCGTAGACTCTGAAGTTGAAGGTCTCAGCATCAGAAGAAGCAACATAATTGTCTATATACTTGGTGAATGTAAATTGGCTTTGGGTGATCATTCAAAGTTAGTGATAAAGTTAAAGTTGGTCGTACTGTAGAAAGTAAGTTGCATTGTAAAATCAGTTTTTCAACTAGAGTCTCAGTTCACAAGGCCCAAGAAAAGTTGGCATGATTTACAGATATCTACTCTCAATGGCTCTATAGTATAGGATCTCTTTGAAGACACAATGGTTAAACACGTTACACAATGGATCAAGATCTTTTGGTGTATCTATTTTCAACGTCTCTTGTACTATAGAGAAAGCAAAGACACGTGATCAAGTTATCTTCCAACGATAAGTATTCTGCAAATGTTATATAAGTAGCTGGAGATTCAAACTGAATCTTTAACAAGGATCAACCTGATGGAGGAGTAGCAAGATCAACAATTATCAACACAATTGAGTATGCATAATTTTTGTTGTAGGTTGTAGTTGTAAAAGCATTAAGATTTCTTAAACATTGAATATGTTAGAAATCTTAAGAGCTTTAGGTCTTTATGATGGTAATTTCCATGTACTTATGATATTTGTATCAAGTACAGCTTGTTCTCTATTCTGCTAAACATGTTGTTTAGTAGTTTAGATTAAGTCTTTTGCCAAGATGCTTGAGCCATGTAAGTCTCATGCTATGTGCTAGAGCGTTGAAAGTCTTAATCAAGTGGCTTGATTGAGCAACTAAGTCTCTTTCCAAGATGCTTGAGCCATGTAAGTTTTTTGCTATGTGTTAGAATAATGAAAGTCTTAATCGAGTGGATTGGTTGAGTAGAAGTCTTGAATCCGTGGGATTTAAGCAAGGAATTCTCAGATCGAGGGTCTGAGCAAAAGTTTTGAACCTGAGGGATTTAAGCAGGAAGTCTTGGGTTCGTGGAACCTGAGCAGGGAAGTCTTGGACCGTGGGTCTGAGCAAGAAGTCTTGGACCTGAGAGGCTTAAGCAGGAAAGTCTTAGGCTGAGGATCTAAGCAAGGAAGTCTTGAGTCTGTAGGACTTGAGCAAGGAAGTCTACAGCTTTAGGGGTTTAAGCAAGAAGTCTCAGACTCAGGGTCTGAGCAATGTAAAAGTCTTATGCAGAATGCATAAGCGATTGTAATCATGATTTGATTATAGGGAAAATCTCTTATGAAGCAAGGGGACTGGACTACTCTTATTTGGGAGGAACTACTATAAATATTTGTGTCTTATGCTATTATTTATTTGCTTATGTTAACATTCTGCTGCTAAGTATAACCAGAATCTGAACACCAGTTTAGATTTTGAACTCTGATCAGATGCAAAATAAGAAAACGAAAAACACAACTCAACCCACTTCTTATGTACTTTTATCACCTTCAGTTAGTATCAGAGCATGGTCTGTACATAACGCTTAACAATTGTGCAGATAACGATCCAATGAGAAAAGTATGTCTGTTAAAGACTTTCCTTCGAGAAGGAATCAAGTGCCACATAAAAAATATTACATTCTTTTTCCTACCATATTCAAAGGGTGATTCCGCTGAATTTAAATAATGGAAAAGTTAAATATATTTTTAAGTTATTGGACTTGATAAAGGGTTTTGTGAAAGTCTGTAGAATACCCTTAAAAAGAGTATTACTATAGAAGTTGATGGTGTAGGGATGATCAAAGATTGAAAGTCTCTCTCACCGGCTCAGAAGAAGCTTATTCAAAATATCTTCAGAGGTAGATGCATTCTGGTAGGTGCTCTATCTCAATTCTTAGTATATCAACATCATTGATACATCTAATGCTCAGACTATCTTTGAATCCTTGTGCTCATATTTGTGGGAATCAGTTATGAAGCTTGTCCAATTACACTCTATCTAATCTTTCTAAGCAAATTTTGAGAAGATTGTTTTGAATTCAAATTTGAGGTCACAGTTATTCAAGAAGCCATACAACTTGAATTTACTGTGCCTTGTAGGTTTACCTTGCAATCTCCAAAGAAAAGAAATGGAATTAGATGATGAAAATCTATCTAACAGATCATCTTTCCTAAAGCCTGTTGAAAGATACTTCCTATGAAATGTCTGATGATGAGGAATTAACCTTCCTAATAAGAAGATTTCTTTAACTGGATGAATGGGACGTAACATATGTTGTTAGAAAAGTGACTTCAAAAGCTTTTGAGATATTTGTATTTCAATTGATTTCCCAAATCCAAGAACAACAAGAAACACTATCAGAACCTAATGTCAGAGGTCTTCACTGCATATTCATTTGAAGCTGACATTAGTGAAGGATTCAATAGAAAGAGTAATCAGGCTTTACCGATCATTATTGCTTCTGAAGAAGCATCTGAATCTTGGAATAAAAATCAAGTATTGAAGAGAAAGAGATTATGCCAAATCAATCTTGCTTCAATATTTGATAGTAAGGAGTATGTTCTTTAAGGTGATATCTTAAGTGACTCCATTGCTCCTTGATTGAAGGTCATCATGGAATTTGTGTTAAAGGAGAATTCTATGAGAAACCTTCAATTCTTCTTCGTGTTTTGCCAACAATTATATGCCAGTGCTTTAATATTTTTATGCCAATCTCTGATAGCTAACATTATCTCATTCTATGCTTGTCAAAGATTTCAAAGTCAAAATATTTAATCCAAGACAATGAAATCAATGATTATGCTAAGAACAAGATCTTGTTCATATCATGACTCATCCTAGACTAATACTCTGGAATGAATCATGGTATTGCTATCATATTGAGGCATAAAGGCAAAGGAAAGCCTGTCTGGACCAACATGTATGGACTCATATAAATATGAGTATCATTATTTAAATATAGTTGTTGTAGATATCGAAGAAGGGAGAAAAGGCATCTTCCATGTTGCTTATCAAAGGTTATTTACAATATTTGATGGAAGAAGATCCTATAACCCAGACTCAAATGCTAGAGGTATTGATTTTGGTGAAAGAAGTGGATTCAATGGTTTAACAACCATTGAATCATAATCCACTCAAAGCAGTATTCAAATTTTATGGTCAAATCTGAATACTCATACGAGTTTGACCGAGAAAATAACAAAAAAAAGGTATGTTTGTTCCTTTCTGGCTTATTGCTTAAATTAATGAGATATTTTTGTATATGTAAATACAAAGTCTATGTTAGATTTATAGGGAATATATTTTGAAAAAACAATCTTCAGAGATCTTTAATAAGAAACTATGTTGTATTTGTCTGTACTGAATATATCATTAACTAGATTATGGTCATATTTATGGAAATAATTTCCTCACTTTTATGATGATACTGCTGTTTGTTAGCTGTCACAGAAACCAATTCGATATTCATTAATCACGCATGACTCTTGTTTCAAGAGAAAATGTTTGGTTCTAAATAGAATCTTGAAGACTGATGACTGATAGAAGATGTCTCACTCTAAGTCTATATCTACTATATTCTGATGGATGATAGCTTCTGAGAATTGTTAGACTCTGAGATTCAAAAAAGGATTCTTTACTTCTGATAAAGCAGTTTAAGTAAAAGGTTTTTTTCAAAAACTTTTATATTACTTAAATATTCATAAAGGTGAAAATCATCTAGTGGATTCAGGAAATTAGCTGGATAAGAACCTTTAGGTAATGATGTTTTTCTTTTTATATATTATTATTATCTCTATCCACTGTCTTGTGAAATATCATTTTTTGTCCTTTTTATGACAAGATTCTTATTCTTTTAGAGTCTTATTCAGTTCTTTTCTTTTCTTTTTATTTTCTTTGGTTGTGTGTTGATCAAACCAAACCTGAGATGAATTCTCTAGTCAATTATCATTTGAATCAACTAGTTGTCATCAATGAAAAGTTTGTGGATTTTAATGAGTTACTTAAGCTAGGTTTTAACTTCTGGAAGACTGTGTCTAAACAAAGTTGGAATGGATACTTTGAGATGCTCTATGGTTTCACTTATCCAAGTCTTGTCAAAGAGTTTTGGATTAATGCTTCCTTTGTTGAGCTGAATTCTGAGTGTGCTATTATTTCTAAAGTGATTGGTGTCTCTATAACAGTAATCTCTAAATCAATTTATAATGTGATCATTCATGAGGAGATTGGAGAAATCCTAGGAATTCTTGTTTGGGAACACTATCTTCCTACTTGGTGTATATTTGTAGATCCATCTGACACATCTTTGGTCTCAAATCTTTGTCATGATGAAATTGTTTGGAATCAAATTTTGAACTCGAACTTGCTTCCTAAGGATAAGGATCTAGACCTCATGGACCCTATCGAAATGAATTTGCTACTACTTCTCAATTCATACTTGCAGATTGATCTTCCTCAAGTTATATTTGACTATTTGAAGAGGAATATTTCTTCCTTTTACAAGGAAAAGAATTTATTCATTCCTTATAGACGAGTTCTCTCAAAAATACTGGTCCAACAGGGAGTTATCATAAGCTCAGAGGCTGATTCTTCTAAAATTTGGAGAGACAAGTTTGAAGCTATCTATGAGAGATTCTAATGTTAGACTTCTGCAAATTTGTGTCTTTTAATTGTTAAGACATTTTGTGTTAAGCAATCTTATTGTTAATCCAAGTTTGTTCATGCTTTTGTGCATCTTAACTATTATAAATATTCATTTATATTGTTGTTCAAGAGGATAAAACAAATAGGAATAAAAACTCTAATTATGTAACATTCTCATTAACTAGAAGCTATTACAAATTGTTAAGCCTTTCTAGGCATTCGGATTTTCCCTAAGGTATTTCCTAAGATCATCTGACATATCTAAATTGTCTAAATAATCTTGCCATTCTTTCTTTGCAAACTCTACAACTTCCTTTCTCAGTTAATTTCTACGTTTTGACCTAGAAGTTCATCTTCTTCTGCGTGTCTCAATGAAGGTTGATTAAGAAATGTGTGCTTCTGAAGCCATTTTCTTACTTGTAGATCCTTTAGTTGCTGCATCACTCTTGTTTGCTTGAGTTGTTGCATTAAGCATGACTATCTTACTGAAATCTCTCTTTGGAACCCAAATTTGCTTTTGCTTATACATTTTGGTGTTCAGAAGATTAAGTGGTTATGAAAGTGAGTCTGGTAAGGATTTTTATGGAATCGTTACATTCATTACGTTTGAGTATTTATTATTTTATTATTGATTAAGTCAAATTAATTTTAAATACTGACTCTTGAAAATGATGTCTAGTATTCTGACCTATTAAGATTCTTTTAATAACTGTAGATAGTATTGTTAACATGTTAACTGTTGCTTTTGGTTATTGTATTACTTCATTAATGTTTTTATCAGAAAATCATTAAGGGAAAAATAAAAATAAAGTGATTATTTGCATGCAATGTATATAGAAATAAATTGGTCAAAATTTCTTCATTGATCATGTTAAAGGATTACAAATTAAATATTACAAAAGGAATTTGTATGTACTTAGAATAAATACCTATCTAAGTCACCCATTTCCTTGTAGGAGAAGAAGTTTCCATAATCAATATCTAGTTCATCTTCATCTATGTCCTCCTTTTCTTCCTCTAGGACAACAGGACGATAAAACATCTTGTTGAGCCTCTTCCTCCTTGTCTTCTTCATGGAATTCTTATTTGGCTTCATCACAGCTACCGAAGAACCTGCTTCTGTAGGTTATTGAGGTACTGTTGATGAAACTTCTTCTGAAGTGTTCATGGTATAGGGCATAGGCCTAGTAGCAGATGCTTCTGAAGCTGCTGTCTTATGAAGGTTTTAGATATTCAAATTTGTAGAGCTCTCTATGACTTCTGTCATAACAGAGATTTGATTGCTCTCAGCTAATCACTCTATAACGTATTGGTGGATGTTGATGAAAATGAACTAAGTTTTGGTTGCTTTTATAATGGATTATGAGTAACCTAATCAACAGAATAAGATCCTTTGCTTGATTCTTGGAACTGTTACGACTAATAAACATTTAACATGCATTGCACGACCCTTTATTGATCCCTGTTACTTGACTGATTTCCCTTCCTTAGAAACTGATCTAATAATGATGGCTTGTTATGCATTTATGATTGTAATTCTTTTCTTTTTTCTCTTTTTATTCTTTTTGATGTGATAAAAGGGGGAGAAAAGATAGTAAGTATTTAATTAGAAACTGAACCCATTCAGTTTGTACATAATGGTTATTTATAATTTTTGTATTTAAATTTTTGTACATAATAGTTATTTTTCCCGGGCAACACATTTTAACTTTCTTGTACATAGATCTAAGGAGGAGCTTACAAACCTCAACTTTAGACTATCAAACTCGGAAGGAGCTTACGAACCTCGTATTTTGATGTTGTCAAAGGAAGTTAAAATATTATTTTTAGTTTTCTAAAATATATATCTAAGGGGGGCTTACAAACCTCACCTTTGGACTATTTGGCTCAGGGGGAGCTTGCAAACATCAAACTCTGATGTTACTAAGAAAATTAAAATACTTTTTCTTGAAAGTAGTACTTAGGGTGGGTTTACAGAACTTAACTTTGGGCTATTAGAATCAGGGGGAACTTACAAATCTCACACTCTGATGTAGCAAAGAAAATTATAATTGCCCAACATTATCCTTTAAATACTTATGTTTGTCATCATCAAAAAGGGGGAGATTGTTAGAACAAGATTTGTTCATGACATATATTTCTTGGGTTTTGATGATAACGAAGTATTAAAAGAACAATGGTTATATTTAATGTGTGTTTCATGTATGCGGGTTCTAATACTTCTAGATATATTTTCAGAATCTGATATACAAGGGCACACTTGAGAGAACTGAATTACTAGATTCTGGTGAGGTAGAATCTGAAGAACACTCTCTAAGTGATGTCTGGCATAGACTATGAAGTTGAAGGACTCAGCATCATAAGAAGCAACATAATTGTCTTTACACTTGGTGAATGTAAATTGACTTCTGGTGATCATTCAAAGTTAGTGATAAAGTTGAAGCTATCCATACTACAAAAATCAAGTTGCATTGTCAAATCTGTTTGACAGCTAGAGTCTTAGTTCACAAGGCTCAAGAAAAGTTAGCATGCTTTACGGATATCTACTCTCGACGATTCTATAGTACAAGATCTCTTTGAAGACACAATGGTTAAACACATTACACAATAGATCAAGATCTTTTGGTGTATCTATCTTCAACATCTCTTGTACTATGGAGAAAGCAAAGACACTTGATCGAGTCATCTCTCTAACGGTTATTCCTCTGTAAATGCTATATAAGTAGGTGTATCTATCTTCAACATCTCTTGTACTATGGAGAAAGCAAAGACACTTGATCGAGTTATCTCTCTAACGGTTATTCCTCTGAAGCTATCCATTTTTCTCACTTTTTCACTCTATTAATCGATTAACTAAATTTGTACATGAAATGGTTAATTGATTAACCAGCTTGTTTTTTGTGAAAAAGAGCCAAATTCAAATTCTACAGCATTTTGGCACCAAAACTCATTTGTTTCATCATGAGAATACTCTAGATCAACTCATTTTAATTCTCCTACCTCATCATAATTAATTCCCATTATACACCCTCATTAATCACCACTTAATCTTGATTTTGCCTCCAAATTCAAATTCCAAGCCTAGATAAAATGTCAAACCAAATTCCAACCACCAAATTTTCAAAGCCTAAATTCTATAAATAGAGGCCTCATTTCATTCATTCTTTAAGCTTCTGAGAGGAAAACTCAACTTGTCAAAATTCATTCTCATTCTCTCAATTTCCTTCAACCACCAAATTCACTAAAGCTCTTTCTTCAATTAAAAGTTAGTAAGTTTTTCATTGAATATTACTAACCTTTGAGCTAAAACCTCCATTAAAACACTTCTTCATCATCAAATTTTGTAGATCAAGGCTTTGGAGTGTGGTTCTTAAAGTTGATTTGTAGCATTTTCAGATTTTGAAGTGGTAAACCCTTGTTCCACCATTTTTGTGCTTGATCCATCTTCCACAATGTGATCTATGGTTGATTCTTGTTGTTTGATCTTTTAATCTTGTAAATTGTGTTTTATTGGTGTTGTTTGTTGTTGTTTTACTTGCATTTTCGTGCTTAATTGCATTCATGATCATGAGATGTTTGAAGAAATGATTGAATCATGAATACTGAATTTTTTTTCAAAAAAATGTTGTTGTTCTTCCAGTGTTAATCGATTAACCAAATGCATGTGCAAAATGGTTAATCGATTAACCAATTCCAGAATTGTGTTTTTTGGTTGTTTTGGGACTGTGTTGCCTCCTTTTCTTCCTTCTTCCATTTCTTTTTGTTTTACTTTGAATTTTGATATTTGTTGATCAAATTTCTCTTTAAATTCCATGGACTTTGGGTGTTGATGAGGTTGGATAAACCTTCATTAGTTCAAATCTATCTTTAGGTGGATCATTGGATTCATTTTAAGTGCTTTAAATTAGTGATAGGTTTAGTGCCTTAATCCACCAAGAACAGTGATGGAACTTAAAGATGGAATGATCCAAATGTTGTAATTCAATTGGATTTCCCTTCTCCCATCTTCTCTTTTTTCTTTTGATCAATAAAAATCTCCAATATCATTGGAACTTGTTTTAAGTTTTTGATGAAGATGAGATCGTTGCCTATTTTCTTTTGTGCGGCATTGCTTTCGGAGGATGATCTACATATCGTCTCTCTAGGATACATTAGCATAAACATTAGTATTGAATGGCCTCATATAGTTGTGGATTCTACATAAGTCTGATTACGATTGCTTAACATAGCGTTAAATTGTCCCTAAATCAGAAATAACTCAATTTTGTAAGTGAAATCTTATTCTCCTATTCTCCATAGCGTAATTTGAAAGAATTGGATCTTTTGTTACCTGCGGGGGTTTGTGGCATACTCGTTGATTTTATCCGAGTTGGAGCTCCCCCATGGTAATGTATGAGACCATGTTTTCATTCTTATGGACGATTAGTCGAGTATTCTCCATAATTTGATAACTTGTGCTTCATGAAGATTGATAATACTATTATGTATATTATACTAACTATATTATTTTACTATTTTTGTTTATGTTTCCTTCTTGCTCCTTATCTTTTTACTTTTGCGCTTTAATTTTTATCATGATATTGTTTATGCTTCCGCTCTTTTTCCCTTTGTCCATTTGGACCATATTTTGTTCAAAAAATATTAATAAATAATTAAACCACTAAAAGCTTGGTTCTCTTAAATCTTGTGGTTATGCTTGAGGATGGACCTAGACCTTGGACTTCATGGATTATTCTTGTACCCTTGGACTTCTTGGATTATTCTTGGACTTAGAATTAGGACTCCTTCCCTATGCTTGGGTTATTATGGATTTGAGATCTCGGCCTTCATTTGGCTTTGCTTATTGGCTTATGCTTAAGGTGGAAGAAATTATTATTTGGCTTGCTATAGAGTTTTCTATCTTTTGGTTAGATCCTTCTTATCTCTAGCTCTTATTTTTCTTTCTAGGGTAGTCACTTCTTCTCCACCCCTTCTTCAATTTTCAAAAATTTCTCCCTTTTTTAAAACCTTCTTGTTTTCAAAGTTAAACCTCTTTCATAATAAACCTTAACTTTGGTCAAGTGATTTTCAAACTTTGTTTTCTTTAATAAATGTCAATCAATATTAATCATACTTTGACCTTTTCAAAAAAAAAACATAAAAAATACAAAAAATCATCCAAACTTTTTGTGTCTTTGTGCACTTTTTTTTTAAAACCTTTCAAAAAGTTTAGCCATGAGTCATTTTCATAGTTGAGATGTAACTCTCCTATTCTCTATAGTATTTGAGTTGTTGAATTTTCTACTTAAATGTTGAGTGATAGACTTGTTGATTTTAATCCAAGCAAATTCCTCCTTCTTTAGGTGATGCAAATATTGTCTTATACTTGTGGGCGACTAGTTGTAGTTTTCTCCTTAAAATGACGACTCGTCTTTGTCGCTACTGCAAAAATCGGCGCCGGCTGAACAGAAGAGTCGCCACCGTGCGTTATTTATCCCAACGGAGGGAAAGGAAACACTCGAAGTAAACCTCGCGAAAAATGGGAAAGGTATGGTCATCGCAACCAAAACCTGGATTCGGGAGTCGGTTACGCAAGGGGAAGGTATTAGCACCCCTCACGTCCGTCGTACTCGACGGGATCCACGCTTGTTTTCTGGTACGGATTGTTATTTCTATCTAAACTAAGGGTTAAGGGTTAAAAAGAAAGAAAGGGACTCGGCAAAGTATCGCACTTTATGCCTACGTATTCCCGTCTGAAACGAGAAATCAGAGTCAACGTAGTTTGCCTACCTACGGGAAAGGAGGGGAAGGTTGCTCGCTAGGATATCGCATCCTATGCCTACGTACTTTCATACAGCATGAAAGATCAGAGCAAACGTAGTTCGGGCTACGGAAGACACAGATTTGTTTGTTTATCTTTTATCCTTCTGAAAAAGGTTTTCTCCTGATTACGCGTCCAAGCGGACAAAAATGACGTTTTGATGAGTTCACATTCTTTTACGGCAGAAGTGTCTTTTATTGTGTTTGAAATATTTATTGTGTTTTTTTGTTTGTTTTTGAGAAAGAAGAGACAGAACTCTAACCTACGGTTGAAAAGGGAATCAGACTAATCTAATGTTATCATGCATGGGTTAAGACCTAATGTCTATCATGCTCCTCTCTTGCGCAGAGAGAAACAGAGATCCTAAGGGATAAACGGAAACAGAAACAATAGCAAATATACAATAAAGCAGTAAAATGCATGGATGCAACAATACAAGCGAGGCAAGGGAGTCCCACTCAAACTCGAACCTAGAAAACAACAGGCAAAAGTGAACAGAATTCACTTTCAACCTACAGGTTAAACAGCAAGCAATACAGTCAGAGAAACTCAAGCAATACATCAAGAATTAAAAACAGCAAAAATAAACAGCAAAAGCAGTCTTCATCAGCATCTGTCTTCAAGTCATCTTCAACCATCTACAAGCTTCAAGCAAGCATCAGTCTTCATCTTCAAGCCTTCAAGCAAGGTCTATCATCAGTCTCCCAATGGCTTTTCTTCAAGTCCCAATCTCCAAGCTGAGAAACAGTTAAAAGGATGAACTGGAATGTTAAACAGTTAGTTGACCACCAAAGGTGGCAAACAGACTGTTAACAATAGATAGAAGGTTTTCTCTCAAGAGTTCTATCTCTTAGACACTATCACCAAGCCTTCCAAAGGAAGGGGGTGAATGTCTTAGAGAGGCTCTGCATCATAGAGAGGGATGGAGGCAACCAAGACCTTCCATGTTTGTGAACCAAGTTTTCTACTCTAGAGCTCTGCCTAACTCCTAGATCCTATAACCTTTAACAGCTGCCAGCAAGAGATACTCCTCCTCAACTCTGGAAATTGGTCTTCATTCTCTTTGATCTCCAATGGGCTTCATCAGCACAGTCTTCAGCTCAAACCCCAAACCCCAAGCAGACCCAATACCCCACACAGTCAAATAAAAACCCTAGAGAGGGCACACCACACAGTCAATCAAATACAAGCAATATACTAATAGTAATAGTAGAATAGGGGAAACCTACTAATTTCTAAGGGATCTATTATCTACCCATAATACCCATATAGTCCCATACCCCAAAATTCAAACTACAACTCCTAAAAGAAATGATTTACTACACCTATGTTATCTCTAAACCCTAGTTTTGATTCTCCTAATCACACCTAAACAAATCATCTAAAATTAAGTCCTAAAATCATGAATTAAATTTCATATACAAGCTAAAGTTCTAAGTGAAATACCCTAAAAAGAATAGGCCCAAAATATAAAAGTATCTAACTAAACTAAAATCAACAATATCATGTATAAACCTAAAATCAATTAAAACCTATTTAAAATAAAAATGTACTAAAAATACAAAAATAAAATGAAATGCTAATTTTATTATATGACAATTTTCTTAGCAAAAATATGAAAAAGATGCAAAAACAACCATTTAAAAATATGCAATTTCCAATTTGTTATGAATTTTTAAAGAAATAAAAAAAATTGAATGAGATTAATATGAATTAAGTTGGCTGGGGTGCAATCAGCAATTAAAAGCATTTAAAAATGGACAATGGGCCCAGACTGGGGGTGCGCATAGCAAGCCGCGTCTGGGCTCAGCTAATCAGAAAACTCAAAAGAAAATAAAAAAAACAAAAAAAGGTGCAAAGAGTAATTAATTCAGTTCAAATGGCATTGGGCCTTGCAAGGGGTGGTGTGGATAGCATGAGCAACTTAAGCCCAGTCAAAAACTTAAGTGAAACGGCGCGTTTCACATCTTTGAATTCCCTCCTATTTCCAGCTTTAAATCGTGGCCATTAGATCAGTCTCTGAGTCAAAGTCAAGTGAATAATCCAACGTTGGGAAAGTCATCTTCTCCAAAGTTAGGGTTTCCACCATTAAAGAACCCTGCATGCAACTTCGTGAACCATACTTCCACCTTCTCATACGACCTCGTTCCTCCATGAAATCCAGAGCAATAAAAAGCAAAATTGCTCTACATCTTCTCCTCTACACAACCATGATTTCAAATTCTTCTAAAACTCAATCTATATCCAAACCCGATAGGTAGAAGACCTTGACTCCACCATTTTACACTGATATCCATCTTGATGATTCCTTCTAACTCTTACCCTAACGCGTTCCACATGCTATGCTGATTATTCTGAGCTATCTATCTAAGATTATCATGCCCTAACCTAAGTGTTCTAAGCCAAAACAGTTTTGGTGCTCCAATGGTGAACTTCATGAAATGCCTCCAAATTCATCAGAATCATTCATCTAACTATTCCTAACAATTCTAACCTAAGAATTCTACATTATTCTAACTAATTCTAGCCAATTAGATGAGATTACTAACCTGGTGTAATCTTGAAAACAGATGGAGAAAACCTTGGATGCACAACTTGCAATGCTTGGGACTTGCTCAATAAACTTGGTTCTTGATTCTGTATGCAGTAGTCCTTGCTCAAACCTCTTGGATTGCCATAACCACTTCCTTTTGCAATTTGGATGATACACTTGGTAGCACACGAATTCTACCTCAATTCAGCCAGATCTTAATAGAAACTTGATCTATGATGGATGTAGATGATGATAGGATCAAGAATTGTGGAGAATGATGAAGATTTGATAGAGTTCTTATGTGATTTGCAAAGTTGAAGAATGAGATGAAACTTGGTGTTTTTGATCAAAATGAAGTGCAACCAAATATTGGAGCCACTCTTCTCAATATATAGCTGATCATAGAACTCTCTAGAACTTGCTAGAACTTTCTTGTGCACAATTTCCTTGAATTTTGGATATGTTACTTCCTTTGTAAGCCAACTAGCATAACTTCCAAACTTTGAACCAAACTCAAAAATCCACTTTTTCCAATGTTCTTAAAACATTTTTTCCAATCAAAATGACCTATAATTTCATCCCATTTGGCCATGTTATGAAAAATCCCATTTTTAGGTCACTTTTATTCATTAAATTCATCTTTTAAATGACAAAATTTGAAACCTTGAGCTATGAGCATCTCCAAACTTTCATGATCACTTTTCTAGACTCAAAATATCATTTGGAGCAAGTTTGATGTTGTGAAGTTTTTCATTTGAAGCTTCCTTGTATGAGTTTTGGGCATATGCTTGAAATGACCTATAATTCTCAAATGACCTAAGTACCCTTTACTTGCCAAGGCCATAAGTAGAGTTACACAAATCAGATGAAGGCATACCATACCTTTCTAGAAAGATAAGACAATGAGGAACAACTCTTATGTTGACCAGAAATCCATTTGAAATCTCCTTGAGGGGTAAAAGTTGCTTGGAAGACAAGTAACTTTCACAGACAAAATTTCAGATACCTCAAATGACCCGTAACTTGCAAGAATCATAACTTGAGTTCTATAAACCTCCTTGATGTTTTCCACCACTCAAATTAAAGGTCTTGAGATCCTCTACAAGTTTCATGTTGGCCAAGGATCCATTTGAAGCTTGCATTTTGAATTATCTTGCTTGGAAGTTTGACCTAAATCAGGGGATTTTACACAGAAACCCTAATTTAGAAACTCCTCTTCTTCTTGATTTCTCTTGATTTCTTCTTGGCACAACACCACATCCTTATCTACATGTCAAATGATTAATCCCACATCTCTCAAATAGACCTTGATGCCTTTCAATCAATCATTTGACCTAGGGTTGACCCAGGGTTGACCCAGATGAAACCCTAGTTAACTGTCTTCAACTCCAACTCTTGTGATCACATCAATGACTTGTCTCACTTTCAAAATGACTCTCTAGGTCCTCTATGATGTCTATATACCCTCCATGCTCAATTCACAGCTCACAACTTCTTTGATGATCTTCAAATACCCTCAAGATAGGAGAGAGACCCACTGCTTGGTCCAATGACCTCTCTGGGTTTCAATTTCTTCCTGATGACTTGGATAAGATTGAATTTGCATAATAACCTCTTGATAGGCTCATAGAGATGAGAATAGTACTTGGTCCCTTGTTGGATGATTTGCTATGCTATGCTATGCAAATGATTTATGTATATAATCTACTATGCAAATGCTAATGTAATTGAAACATAAACCAAGTGAAGTAGGTTGAGCAAATTTTAGGGTGCAACAGTATTTACATTTAAAAAAACAATCAAAACAAACCATTTTTTCATTTGTACCATGAACTACGAGGTTTTGATCCTATATTGCACTTTGTGGGTACAGATGCACGAGGCTCAGGAAGTCTTGTCAAACTCAAAAATATTAAAAAATATTTCTTTTCTCATCTCCCTAATCTCTTTCAAACAAACCTTTTCAAACCAAAAAAGCGTAGATATTTCAATGGACTCCTATAGGGTACTATAGATGTTTTAGGTGCTAACACCTTTCCTTAGCGTAACCAACCCCCTTACCCATTCTCTGTTTGTTCTTGTTTAGAACTTGTTTAGGTTTTGTTCGCCCTTTTTACTTTCCTTTTGGATAAAATAAAAGTGCGGTGATGACTCTTGCAATTTGAGTTAAGTTAATAAATAGCTTATACTCACAAATTTTCACGCTACACCTCACACTAAGACTCTCTTTAAAGTCTTCTAACAAGATCAAGAAAGCATAACACTTTCTTATCTTACAACACACAAAAGAAATCACACCATTTTCCTTCTTACAATGCTTTAGAAAACACACCACTTTTTATTACATACAATAATCACCAACACTTGATGATCAAAATAGAATTTAATATGGATTTGAAATATGTTGTTTCACTTGAATCAAATCCTATACATAATTTTATTTTCTCTTCCAACGAACAATTCAAATATAACAAGATAAAATGCTCATAAACATTTTGCAAATGATATGATAATTATGCAAAAAAATGTTTCAAGTATAGAAAAGTCTGAATCAATATTTGAATTAAAGTAAAATTTTGAATGGAAGAGGTGAAAAACTAAATTTGAAATACCATTGCCTTAAATACACCATATGAAACATATTGGATCAGTTTTACATGTTTGTAGATGTTTCATGAAGGTTTGCATTGATTTAGAATAGCAATGGTTGATGAATCAATGCATTGTGTAATTTTGCACATTTAAAAATTTTCAAAGTTACGGATTGTGTAACCGGTTACATAAATGGTGTAACCAGTTACACCCTTATCATATTTTTTAAAAAAAACTAAAAAAATTGAACTTGTAATTGGTTACCAATAGAGTCTTACTAGTTACAATAATGTAAATTTTGAAAAATTACATTAAACACAACTTTGTAAGCTAAGTATCAATGTATGGATGCTTCAGAGATTATGAGGGATGGAGAGAAACATGTTTTTTTGAGCATCTAACAAATAAATAATGAAATGGTCGGGCAAATAAACCTTCAATGGAGACTTTGGCGTAGATGGACTGTGTCTGAGGTCTTTGGTCGTTGTCTTTTCATGAGACTCTGAGATAAGTGTACTTCGACATCCAAGTGCCTTCAATGATTTCACGGGGCGTCGGGGTGTCGTGCTATATATTTGCTTGCCCATGATTGGATGATCGAATTCTTTGCGAATGTAGCTTGAGGACGACCATTGAAACTTTGAACTCCTCAAATTTCTTTATTCATACTTCGGCGAGGTGCTTTTTGATCATCAGGGTCGAGATTCCCTGAATTCCTTCCTAATCTTGAGTGAGTATTTACTTCAATTAGACTAGGGTGTCCGATGTTGAAGGTATCATTTAATAAGTGTGTCCAACCTTTCCTTTATAACAGGGATACTTGTTGCACCCCAAATTTTGACCCCTTATACCCTCTTCATATCATATGCATTTATTTATCTAACCTTAACAAGTTTCGAAGTGTGTTTTTGTCAAGATACAGATGAAACGGGGCTCCGCACTGATAAAATCGAAGTTTCGAGGATTGGTCAACCAATGTTTTGGGTTGAATCATTTATTAAATCAGATCAAGAGTACCATATTGGGCCATGTGTGAGTTCAATTTGAGGTAATCACCCACAGATGGGGTGCAGTGCAGTTCAAGGCACCCGATTAGGGTTTTTCGGGTTGAAAAAGTCAACTGTAGTTTGACTTTAGATTTGAGAAATAATTCAATGATAAAAGTATGGTTTAAAAAGTTCATATGGCTTAGTGAAGTCCCCTCAAAGAGTTTCAAAGTCTTGGAAGCTCCGAAACATGAACGGACGGTCCGGTAATCGCCGATCGATCGTACGGTTGACCGAAAAGTCAACCCCTCAAATTTTAGGAATTGGACTTCAAGTTGTGAAGAAAAGTTGTTCCTTATGTCATGAGGGACCTACATATCAATTTTCATGATCATCGGATCAAGGACGTGAGAGTAATCGAAAAATCGGGAAATTAGGGTTTCGAAAGGGGCTAAACCCTAACTCCCTAACCACACACCCAAATGAGGTGGTTCAAAGCTCGTTGGAAAGCTCTTAACAAGTCCTACAAAAGTCCTATACTAGTCCACACTCAGGAAATGCATGGAATTGGAGTTATCATCAAAGTCATTTTTTAGTACAAAACACTTAGTGAATTTCTCAAAATCTGGCTGCATCAAAACTTGTTTTTTTTGCTAACTTTAAGGGACTTTGCAACCAAGTTTGCACAAGATTTGTTGTTCTGTTTTAAATTTCATCTGCCCTTAAGGTTTGAGTCTTGCCTATGGTAACCTGTTCATGGATCATGTGAACCTAACATGTTTGACCTCAGAAACTGAACTGATATGATAAGGGCTTGTAATTTTGTTGTTTTTCTTTTTTAAAAAAAAAACTTCCTGCATGATAGCATATAAGTAGCAGCCCTTTAAGAATCCTGTTTTGGTGCATTAATACTGCTACATTATGTTACATTCCATCAAACCATGAATTAGAAAATCTCGGTCAAGGTCTTTATGCCAGCAGTTTTGGGTTTTTGTTTAGGTTATGTTGAACATCACTTGGTTTCTGCTTACTTGTCAATGCTTGTTGTCAAAAGAAACCAAAACATGTTGAAATCATTTTTTTAGCACAGGCTGTGGAAACAGGTTTTATTGCTTGGACATGTTTGATTGTATATTTGAAAGGTGTGTGTGTGTATGTTTACTTTGGTTTGTTGGTGCATAAAAACTTGGTCCACATAGCTTCCATGTTCACTTCACATACAAGCAACTCACACACTAATTTTGGCATCAGTGTATTTTGAGGTACAAGGCATGTTCTAACAACTTACTTTTGTTGTTTATGATGTGTTTGCATTGTCGTTTGACCTTAAAACTGACTGAACACAAATCACACATTCATGATGCATTTTTCACATACACAAGCCACTCACACTACTACTTTTTGCATAAGTAAGGTTCTCACCAAAATCACATCAATATACAAGTCACTCAAATGCCACACTTTGCACTAAATTGTTTCTTTTTTTATTCATTCCACTGCATGTTTGGAGGTTGTTCAGGGTATTAACTTGCTTTAAACACATCAGTTCATAACTTTAAATTCCAAATGTTCTTCAAAACTCACATATGCATGTTCCATCGAGTTCCCTTGTGTAAGCATGATTTTGAAAAATGGTTGATGCTATCTTAATCCTCATTAAATTCCAAGCAATTTAGACTCTAATTTTGTTGAATTTGGTTTTGATTTGATAGAGTTTCGATCCAATCCGTATCTGCTTTGCTTGCCTTGGTTTTGGGCCCAAAATAATGCGCGTGAAGGGTTATGTATTTATTGGGGTGGGATAATCAACGGATGTATCGCCACCCCAGTGGTTATTGCCTTGCCTTTAAAACGCCTATCACGCCTTGTGTCCTGGGTTCGAGCCCCAGCGAGGCATTTTTTGCTTCATTTATTTTCTTATCTCATGTTTTATTATTTTGTTTATTCTTTCTATTACTTTTCAAAGCGCGCGTGTGTGCTCTAGTGGTTGTGGTATATGTTTGTAAACATAAGGTCCTGGGTTCAACCCCCAGCTTGGCCCTTTCTCCTTTTTATTATTCTTGTTTATTTTGTTTTATTTGTCATAAAACTTCAAAAAATCATAACTCACTCATTTTTTATCATTTTGAACCCATTCTTTTTGCATTATATTTGTCTTGATGCCTACTTTCATGTGATATTTTTAAAATTCCATGTTTGTTCATTTTCATGACTTTGGGTTACTTGCAAGTTTTCTTGGTATTGAGATCGTTATCTCCCATACGCAGATGATTTTATTTTTCATTATGATTGTTTGCGCTTAGGTATTCATTTATTCTCATTCCTCGCGTATTAGTGAGCATGTTAGGACTTTCTCCCATGGTTGTCACCATGATTTCTTCATCTTTACTTTGTTAAGTAATCCTCTTGCCATGTACCTTCTAAATTACGAGGCTAAACTAATTTAACTGTGTGAGGTTGTTATCTATGCATATTGTTGTTACGCTTTGAGTTTATAACATGATTTGTTTTCAAATTGTTATTTGTTTACATGGTTGTCACCTTTATCATGTTTTCCTAATCTTTGTTAAGACCGTACTTTCAATCTTTATTAAGATATGCCTACACCTTTGTCAAGACATGCTCATTGTAATATGCTTGCTATAATTGGTCGTAACCATTCGTCCTACTCAAAATACTTGCTCATTGTAATGTGTTGGTTAATCCTTGATTATAATTATGTCTTCTATATTCCTTAGGCTTGAATATGTTTATACTTTGTTAAAAATCTTCTTCCCCTCTCTCCTTCCAAAGGAAAAGTCTCTCCATTGACTCTTCTGTCATGGAAAGCTCATTACCTCCTTGATTTTGTTAAGTCATCCTTCAACCCTAGTTTACAAAACCCTAGACTTTGCTTAAGTCTAAGAGACCCACCTCTACTAGGTGTGATCTTCAATTAGAACCCTAGGATAGAGTTTGTTAACTCTATATAAGAATCATAGTAATGATTACTTATTTCCCCTTTGAGTGTTACAACATAGATCCAGAGAGTTTTCTGAAACTCTACACAAGTATTGTTATACTTGTTCCCCCCCTGAACCTTGGTCATAATCAAGTATTCTTTAACCCTTTTGAGGTGAACTACGATTGCTCTGATTCTATCCTAGTTAGGATACGTAGGCAGAGGACGCGATGTCTTTGCGAGCAAACTTAGAAACTATCTTTAGGTCATAACCTTCACATTTTCACCCAATCCCAATCCCAAACCTTAGCAAACATTTATCGACTTAGCATGCAAACAAACAAAAGGTTCATGTAGAGTACTACAGATGTCTAGGATGTGAAATACCTACCCTATGCATAACCAACCCCCGATCCCCGAATCTCTTAGCGTTGTTGTTACATCGCGAAAAAGGTTTCTTTCTTTCTTTAGACCTTTCCTTTGGATAAATTAAAGTCTGGTTGTGAATTTAAGAATTTAAGATTCAAGTTAATCAATAGCTTGGTATCACGATTCTCACCGCAACAGAAATGGCGACTTCACTGGGGAATTTTAAACTTGAGGGTTTAACCTATTTTATTTAATTGCATGCTATATTTGTGAATATTTGCTTAACATGTATATTTGTCAATATATTTGTTTGTGTGTTGGGTATTGGGTACTTTGAGTGGTAAGACGGTCCTATACCCGGACTTGAGTGAAATTATGATAGGATGGTGGTATATTCAAGAAGGCTTATAGGGAGTTGATTCCCGACCAAGCTAACTTAAGAAACCACCGCTCAGTGTAGGCCCTCTTGAGAGTTTAGTATTGTTGATCGAGTATTCGTGAAAACAATGCTACTTTCGACGAAGGAGCCCATGACACTGTGAACTTTTAGATAACATTTTACCCCACTTTGACCTTATTAGGACGTAGTGTGATGACTATAAGGAAGTATTTCCGAAGTAGTTGATACGCGGTACTACACTCAGACGAGATTCTCTTGAAAATATTATCAATTACCAAGTAATTTGGGAAGTTGATAATATCCGAAAGATGGGTTGATGACTCTGGGAACTTTGTAGAACCCGTTCGGCAGGTACAGATCAATCCATAGTACAATCCTTGGGGATGGGTAGACCCTTTGACTCATGCTTGTCCTTAACCCTAAACCTGTGTTGTGTGTATATGCATCTTGTTTGTGTTTTGTGCATTCATATCATCATGTCATCATATCATCATATGGTTTCATGGAACTCAGACTTTGTTGTTTGTAAATATCAGAGGTCGTCATGAACAGTGAAAGAAAGAAAACTTTGAAGTACACTTACAAGGGTTTTAACCTAGACGACTTGAGAAGATTGAGCACCTTAGTGACAGACCCGGAGGGATTTCAAAACCAATATGGAAAGTTGTTGCTACTCTTGAAGGTGAAGATAGATAGTGGACTTCTTTCTACTCTTCTCCAGTTTTATGATCCGCTCTACCACTGTTTCACATTTCCTGATTATCAGTTAGTGCCCACACTAGAGGAATACTCTCATCTGATTGGATTACCCAGTCTTGAAGATTCTCCTTTTCCGATCATGGAGAAGGACCCTAAAGAGTAGGACATTGCCAAAGCTACACGTTTGGGAGTGGATGATATAAAAAAGAATCTGATTACAAAAGGGGGAGTCTTTGGGTTAAAAGCAGAATTCTTGGTTGAGAAAGCTCAATATTACGCAGATCATTTAAGCATGGATGCATTCGAGGCTATCCTTGCCTTACTCATCTATGGTATATTCTTGTTTCCAAGCTTTGAGAATTTTGTGGACCTCAATGCCATCAAAATATTCTTGAAGAAGAATCCTGTGCCTACCTTGTTAGCAGACACGTACCATTCTGTTCATCTGAGGAACTTCCATAATGGAGGAATGATCACTTGTTGCGATCCTTTATTGTACAAATGGTTCACTTCACACTTACCCAAAGCCAACGCTTTTTGGGATCCAAAGAAAGGATGGTGGTCACAAAAGATCATGGCTCTTACCCATTCCGATATTGATTGGTATAGTCGTGATTATGATGGGACAATGATTATTGACAGTTGTGGGGAATTTGGCAACGTACCTCTTCTCAGCATCAATGGAGGGATCAGCTACAGTCCAATACTCGCCCGCCGACAATTGGGATACCCTCTAAAGGACAAACCCAAAAGTGTTCAAGTAGAAAGCATCTTCTTCAAAGAAGGGGAAGATAGTCAAGGATTAAAAGAGAAAATTCTAGAAGCTTGGAAGCATCTACATAAAAAAGGAAAGAAAGATCTTGGAAGGCTCAACTGTGTTTCTTTGGAACCTTACCTCCAATGGGTTCGGAAAAGAGCCGTCACACTAAGGATGCCGTATCCTAAACAAGAGAATGCCCGTTGGTCTTCATGTCTGAAGAAGAAAAGTTGAAAATTGCTTTGGTCAAAGCACAGCAAACTGAAGAAGCTTGGAAGCACAAGTATCAGATAGTCATTGAAGAAAATGCGGAGCTCCAGAGACAACTCCAGTCGAAAGATGAAGAAATCCTCTCTTGTAAGAAGAGGAAAGCACTAGAAGAACCTTATGAGCCTCAGTCTAATCCATGGAAAATAATTATGGACAGACTCATCATTGAGAAGACTCAGATGGAAAGAAAGATCGAGAAGCTCAACCTCAGTTTGCTAGGAGAACCTTGATAGGATTCACCAAGTTGTTTAGTTAAAACTCTTGTAAGAAGAAGCGATGTTTTGTAATCCGTTTTGCTTGTTAATGAAATGACGATTTCTGATGTTCAAAATATTTGAGTTCCATGATAATCATTTGCATTTGCATTTGCACTTCTTCTAACCATTCAAGGAAATTCAACTTTTTTCTTTGCAGGCAACAACATGGTAAGACGAGACATGCTTCGAGTCCCGGATCTGAGATTGGGCCGTCTAAGAATGTTAACCAGACTTGTCCGAAATCCTGCTGCTTTCATAGCCAAATATGGGGACCTATTGCCATTAATAAGCACTCCGATCAATGAGCCCATGTTGCAAGCCTTGGTGGAATTCTATCATACAACTTACCACTGCTTTGTGTTTCCAGATTTTCAGCTACTCCCGACCCTCGAAAAGTATAATGCTTACTTGAAGATCCCATGGACTTTTACGCTCCCTTATGGAAAGCCAAAGAAGAAGGACTTAGCTAAAGCCCTGCATATCAAGCTGGAAGACTTACCACCAATGAGGGCGAAAGGAGGGTGGTATGGAATGGATGTCGGGCCTCTAATGGAAATGGCCGAGTATCACTACGAAAGCAGAAACCTGGGCATTTTTGAGGCAATTTTGGCACTACTAATATATGGACTGTATTTGTTCCCAAGTAGTTACGACTTCATCAGTGAAGAGGCAATCCACCTTTTCATCCTCAAAAATCCGGTCAACACAATACTGGCTGATACTTATGTAGTCATTCACCGTTTCGCCTTGTATGATTGTGGACGATTCTCATGTTGTCTTGCACTACTCGACCGATGGTTTACTTCTCATCTGCCAAGGACCCATATCCTTTGGAGGCTTCCTACCAAAAGCGCATGGGTTTCTAAACTTGTCACTCTCAGACACCATGATATCACATGGTATGACACTAGCATCGGTGACCAAGTCATGATTTCCAGCTACGGAGATTTCCCCAATGTGCCTCTCATTGGGATAGAAGGGGTGATCACTTATAATCCTATTCTCGCTCGGCGTCAACATGGGTATCCTACCGGGCCCGAGCCTGAACCAGAACTGTTAAGGCCTCGCTTCTGTGAGACAGGTCGCAACCAGGAACTAGAAGAAGATGCTCAATATGCTCAAAGAGATCCACACCTCATGGGCCCAACTCCAATGGAGAATGCAAGTTGTTTAACCACCAGGGGGTACCTGCTATGGTCAAAGGAAATTGCCTTAATCATGTTCTACACTCATGACTATGAGATAACCATGGAACCTGAGGTCCCCGCGACTAGGGAAGAGCTGAGATACGCTTTGGTTAAAGCGCAAAGAGAAAACGAAGACCTATGGGAGATCATCCTCCAGGATCAAGTTCATGTCAGAGTCCAAGAAGGAGAAGGGTCGTCTTGTTAGATTGATTTTTGTTTCACCATTTCCCTGCTTTCCCTAAAGAAGGATTGAAATCCTGTTTGTTGCACTTACTTTCATTATAAGAAAAGTCTTGCTTTTTAGCAAAGGCCACTCTATTGTAATAGATTTCCAGCTATCAAATGAAAAACGCTTTTTAAGCATGTCGTTACGTGTTGGTCTAACTTTATTGTTTGTAAACGAAAATTTTGAGTTTCCTTGAATGGTTTATGCATCCACATTTGCATGTCATCCTACATCAATCCTGCATTTGGGGTTCCGCAGCTCATCTTTTATTCTCATCACAGAAAGAGGAGATAAGGAGTCACGCTGAGTACCCACGGATACAATACACGGTCCCAAGCTCAAAAAAAGATGGCAGATAACGACCAAAGGTTCGATCGAATGGATAATGACATTGAAGGGATCAAAAGGGACGTCAACCAGATCTTGGAAGCCCTCAACGTGATCAAAGCAAAAATGAATACACAACCTACAGTGATCTCCGAAGTTGCCACAGCAGCAGCCAATGTCACAATAGCTCCTGTTACTTCAGCGGAGTTTCCCTATGGCATGTCCCGGGATTTTGTGCCACCTTTCAATAACATGCAGTCTTCAGGTCTCAATCCATTGTTCGACTCAACAATCAGAAACCCCATTTTTACTCCAGCAGGTGGACCCACCACAGTACGACCAGTCTTCGCCAATCAACAGTCAATCTTTGATATACCCGATGGATCCGAAGCTGAGGATGAAAAACACGAAAAGTTAAGAGTAGAGATGGACATCATGGCCAAAAGGATGAGGGCCATTGAAGGAAATCATGTCTTTGGATCTGATGCCAAGGATTTATGTTTGGTATCTGGATTGGTGTTTCCTCAGAAATTTAAAACGCCAATCTTCGACAAATATGAAGGGACCGCTTGTCCTAAAGAGCACTTAATCATGTACTGTAGGCGGATGGCTCCGTATATTGAAAATGATAAACTGTTAGTACACTGTTTCCAAGATAGTCTAAAAGGGGCTTCGGCCAAGTGGTATCTTGGTTTAGATCAAGCTAAGATCCACAGTTTTCAAGACCTTTCAGATGCTTTTATTCAACAGTACAAGTATAACATGGACCTAGCTCCCGACCACCGTCAGCTTCTCAATATGACGCAGAAAAATACTGAAACCTTCAAGGAGTATGCGCAAAGATGGCGCGGAACTGCAGCACAAGTAGAGCCTCCCCTTACTGAGAAGGAGTTGGCAAACTGGTTTGTGGATACAGTTCAACCAGAATTCTATGAACGATTGATCAGCAGCGTTACAACAAATTTCTCTGATATTGTGGCAGTGGGGGTCAAGGTGGAAGCAGGTTTGAAGAGTGGAAAAGTGACCACTCCAAATGTTACCTCAAGCACCAGCACGGCAAAGAAGCCAGTCAGCACGTTCCACAAAAAGAAAGAGGGAGAGGTGAGCGCAATCACATATGGAAAGAAAGTGCAAAGCTCACGAAGCCACCACCAACAGTACCAACCATCATATATAGCGGCAGTGACCCCGGTTTTTCAACCTTCTTTACAGCATGGTCCCCAACCTGGGACCTTCAACAATCAACACCAGTATCAGTCTGGCAGTCAGCAACAGTATCGCACCAATAATCAACAACAATACCAGCAGCCGCAGGGTCAACAACCTCAGAACAGGGCCCCGAAGGCAAGTTATCAAGCAAATAGGCCAAAGATACAGCCTATTCCAATGAGTTACACCGACCTGTTTCCCATGCTAATAGAAAGAGGTTTGGTTAAAACGAGAAAATTAGGTGCTCCACCTAATCCACTCCCGTTCTATTACGATGCAAATGTCCGCTGCCCATTTCATGAGAATGCTCCAGGCCACAATCTCGAAGGTTGCTTCGCCCTTCAGCACCTAGTTCGTGAACTTATGGAAAAGGGAATTCTATCCTTCAAAGACAATCCGCGCAACGTTAAGAGCAACCCTCTTCCAAATCATGGTGGAGTCAATGCCATTACTGAAGAAGGGGAGGGGTCAGAAGACAAGAAAGTCACTACTGTTGGTGAGATTAAAGTGCAACTAGCAGACCTACTCAAACGCCTCGCTCAGGCATGGTCGCTCAAGACATCTCACGAAGATTGCAAAGAATGTTTGCTGAATCCTGAGGGTTGTGACGCTGTGAAAAAGGACATTCGAGCTATGATTGAACAGGGAATGATAGAAATTGCCCACCGGAAAAAGGAAGAAGATGTGGCAGTCATCGAGCCTGTGTTTAACATACCAGGAGAATCCCACAAAGGAGCCGTATTCAGAGATGATAACAGTAACAAAAACTACAAGAACGTTCGGCCAGTATTTCGTGACGATGCACCCCCGAAATTCGGGAGAGGACAGACTAGGTTTGAGCCAAGGGGAGGATTCCAGCCTCGCCCAAGATCCGTGACACCAAAACAAGAATATTCGTTGTGTGAAGGGATTTTCAAAGAAAAGAAACCAGTAAGTGTGGCCAACATTGCCAGTGGAAGCAAAATGACCCGGAGTGGTCGTGTCTATCAACCTCGAACATACAACGAGGCTCCTCCACCAGCAGTTTCTGTTCAAAAGGCGCATGTTCCTCCGAAGCCTGTTCCGGAGACAACCACCGCCAAAGAACCTTTAGTTAGAGGAAAAGAAAGTCTCAAGAACGATGAAGAAGAATTCTTGAGAATCATTCGACGAAGCGATTATAGGGTGGTGGACCAATTGAATCAAACACCCTCCAAGATCTCGGTCATGGCTTTGCTTTTAAGTTCTCCAGCACACCGCCAGGCATTACTCAAAATCCTGACACAGGCCCACGTCACTAAAGATATTACAGTGGGGAAGTTCGACTCCGTTGTAGCAAATATCACTGCCTGTAACACTTTGAGCTTTGACGATAATGACCTGACAGCTGAGAAGCGTAAGCACAATCGTGCCTTGCATGTGTCAGTCAAGTGTGAAGAGGATACAATGTCCCGAGTTCTTGTTGATACTGGATCATCACTCAATGTAATGCCTTAAAGGACTTTGGCCAAGCTGGCATATCAAGGCGCTACCATGAGACCAACCTCTCTTATAGTCAAGGCATTCGATGGATCCAGGAGAACCGTGATAGGAGAAGTTGATCTTCCTATTCTAATTGGACCACAAATCTTTGAAGTCACCTTCCAGGTGATGGACATAAATTCGGTTTATAGCTGCCTATTGGGAAGACCCTGGATTCATACAGCTGGCGCTGTCACTTCCACGCTCCACCAAAAAATGAAGTTTGTTGTGAATGACCAGCTAGTCATTGTCCATGGAGAAGAGGACTTAATGGTGAGCAACTTGTCATCTTTCCGGTATATTGAGGTTGATGAAGACTCTCTCGAGACAGCCTTCCAAGCACTAGAAATAGCTCATGCTGTTCTAGTCGATGAATCAGACATAACCCAAGGGCCATCATTTACCTCTGCTCAAAGTATTAAGGCAGCACTGAAGGCCGGAATCCCACTGGGATGGGGAGAGGTCATCGAAGTCAATGCTCGAGCCAAGAACGATCGACAAGGGTTGGGTTACAAACCAACTCCGGAAGGCGATCCAGAAGAAAGCATCATGAAGAAGAAGTCCTTAAAAGAGATATTCACCAGTGGCGGTGTGCAAGTCAATGCCATTATTGCTGAAGATGAGGACGTAATCTGGATCGTCTAATAACTAGAGGAGGAGGAGCGTTGCGCAATTGGGAGGCTATGGAAGTTCCCATCTTCTTACCTTTAGAGTAATTCATTCTGCCTGTTAGCTTTGTGTTTTTCTTTAAGAATTTCCTGGTCTTGCCCAAGACCTGCGAATTATTTTGTATTGGGCCACTTTGCAAAAATTGAAAATCATTAATGAAAAAGTGTTTTTGTTAAAACTCTTGTTATTTGTTTGCGCATCACTTTCACTCTTTTTAAAAAAATGGCAATCTCTTTTGAAAAAAAAAATAATGATAAAAAACCACCCTTCATCTGCATGTCTGTGTGTGAGTGCCTGATTGTTCCTAAATAAAACATGCAGAATACCCCCATCAACCACAGAATCCTATGATCATTCGGTTCCTTCTACTAGCGGTTCATTTGTCTTTCAAGCTGAAGAAGAGAACGGAGAAGAGTTAGAAGTCCCAGAAGAGTTAAAGAGAATGGATGAATACGAAGATGATTATATCCAACCCCATAAAGATCAGATGGAAGTCATCAACTTGGGGTTAGAGGAGGACAAAAAAGAAGTCAAGATTGGGGCATCATTAAGGCCAGAAATCAAAGACAAGCTGATAACAATCCTCAGAGATTTTGTTGACGTATTTGCTTGGTCCTACCAAGATATGCCAGGGTTGGATACTGACATTGTCATGCACAAGCTCCCCCTGAAACCAGAATGTCCTCCGGTCAAACAAAAGCTTTGCAGGTCGAGACCAGACATGGCGCTTAAAATCCGAGATGAGGTCAAAAAGCAAATAGATGCCGGCTTTCTAGCAGTATCCAAGTATCCAGAATGGGTGGCAAACATTGTACCGGTCCCGAAGAAGGATCGCAAGGTCAGGATGTGCGTCGACTACAGGGATCTAAATAAAGCAAGTCCGAAGGATGATTTCCCGCTACCATATATTGACACTTTGGTGGATAACACAGCAAGCTTTGCAGTGTTCTCGTTTATGGATGGATTTTCGGGTTATAACCAGATAAAAATGGATCCAGATGACATGGAGAAAACAACTTTCATCACACCATGGGGCACCTATTGTTATAAGGTAATGCCTTTTGGTTTGAAGAACGCAGGGGCAACGTATCAGAGAGCTATGGTCACACTCTTTTATGATATGATGCACAAAGAAATCGAGGTGTACGTGGATGATATGATTGCAAAATCCCAAAGTGAAGAAGACCACTTGGATCATCTACGGAAGCTACTCGAGAGACTCCGAAAGTATCAATTGAGACTAAATCCAGCAAAATGCACCTTCGGAGTTCGCTCAGGCAAGTTACTTGGTTTCATCGTTAGTCAGCGAGGAATTGAAGTAGACCCTGACAAGGTTAAAGCAATCCAGGAGATGCCTGCTCCCAAAACTGAGAAACAAGTTAGAGGCTTCCTTGGACGTTTGAATTATATCTCCAGGTTCATCTCCAATCTGACTCCTACCTGCACACCGATCTTCAAGTTGTTACGAAAAGATCAAACGGTGGTATGGAATGAAAACTGTCAGGCGGCGTTCGAGAAAATCAAGCAGTATTTGCAAGAACCTCCAGTGCTGATTCCTCCGGTACCTGGAAGGCCTTTGTTCATGTATATGATCGTGTTAGAAAATTTGATGGGCTGTGTCTTGGGCCAGATTGATGAGTCAGGGAAGAAAGAACATGCAATCTATTACCTAAGCAAGAAGTTCACTGATTGCGAGAGTCATTACTCTCCCCTGGAAAAAGCTTGTTGTGCGTTGGCATGGGTTGCTAAACGTCTGAGGCAGTACATGATTTGTCACACTACGATGCTGATTTCTAAGATGGACCCCATCAAATACATCTTTGAGAAGCCAGCTCAAACAGGAAGATTAGCCCGATGGCACATGCTCTTATCAGAGTATGATATTCAGTATGTCGCTCAAAAATCCGTCAAAGGAAGTATCTTGTCAGAACACCTTGCAGAGCATCCTATGGAGGATTATCAACCGCTCAAGTTCGATTTTCCTGATGAATATGTGATGTATATTCAGCGCATGAAACTAGAGCCTGGTCCAGAAGAAGGTCCCGAGCCGGGATCCCGTTGGGAGATGATGTTCAACGGAGCGTCAAACAAAAATGGACATGGCATCGGAGCTGTTCGGAAAAATCCAACTGGAGGGTACACTACGGTCACAGCCCGACTTTGTTTCTCCTGTACAAACAACATGGCAGAGTATGAAGCCTGCATCCTAGGATTGGAGGCTGCCATTGACCTCCGTATCAAAATCTTGGAAGTAATTGGTGATTCTGCTTTGGTGATATACCAACTCAAAGAAGAATGGGAAACCAGGGATGAAAAATTGATTCCTTATAAGACCCACATCTTAGAGATGGCTGAGTATTTTGATGAAATTACCTTCAAGCACGTACCAAGGGCAGAAAATCACATTGCCGATGCGTTGGCCATGATGGCATCCATGTGGAAAGTCCAGTTTGTCAACGAGGCACCTCTGATCCGCATCGAAAGAAGGACAGTACCCGCATACGTCATGGCAATAGACGAAGAATCTGGGGAGAAGCCATGGTTTCATGATATCAAGAATCTCCTTCAAAACCAAGAGTATCCTACTAACGCGTCCACAATTGACAGAAGAGCAATACGGAGGTTGTCATCTAAATTCTTCATCAGCAACGACATCTTGTACAAAAGAAACCATGATATGGTCTTACTCCGATGCGTCGATGAAAATGAGGCGAATCTCATAATGACCGAAGTACACGAAGGAACCTTCGGCACCCATGCAAATGGCCACACCATGGCTAAGAAAATCTTAAGAGCGGGTTACTTCTGGTTAACTTTGGAAACGGATTGCATACTCTTCGCTCGAAAGTGTCATAAATGTCAAGTTTATGCTGATAAAGTGCATGTCCCTCCACATCCTCTCAATGTGATGACGTCACCTTGGCCTTTTGCAATGTGGGGCATAGATATGATTGGGGCAATAGAGCCAAAAGCTTCTAATGGCCATCGCTTCATCCTTGTCGCAATCAATTATTTCACCAAATGGGTGGAAGCAGCGTCATATGCAAATATGACGAAACAAGTGGTCGCACGCTTCATTAAAAAGGAGATCGTCTGCCGATATGGCATCCCTAACCAGATCATCACTGACAACGGGTCTAACCTGAACAACAAAACAATGAAGGAACTTTGTGACGATTTTAAGATCAAACATCACAACTCGTCCCCTTACAGACCTAAGATGAATGGTGCAGTTGAAGCTGCAAACAAAAACATCAAAAAGATAATACAAAAAATGGTCGTAACTTACAAAGATTGGCATGAGATGTTACCATTTGCTTTGCACGGATACCGAACATCAGTACGCACTTCGACAGGGGCAACTCCCTTTTCTTTAGTGTACGGGATGGACGCTGTGCTACCCATTGAAGTCAAAATACCTTCCTTGAAGATCTTGACGGAAGCAAAGTTGGATGAAGACGAGTGGATAAAAGAAAGATTCGACTCGTTGAATCTCATCGACGAGAAAAGAATGACGGCCATGTGTCACAGTCAAATCTATTAACAAAGGATGGCCCGGGCATTCAACAAGAAGGTTCGTCCCAAAGAGTATAGGGAAGGAGAGCTTGTGCTTAGAAAAATCCTACCTACACAAAAAGACATGCGTGGCAAGTGGATGCCCAACTACGACGGCCCTTTTGTCGTGAAGACCGTTTTCTCCGGAGGATCTCTGATTCTCGAAACCATGGATGGCGAACCACTCAAGTATCCCATCAACTCAGACGCAGTAAGAAAATACTACGCCTGAAACGAAATACATAGAAGGAGGATTTCAGTGCCTCGACAAGATGAAAGCCCAATGTTTGAAAGATGACAGATGCTGGGGCAAACTCCTGTGCATAATATTAGAAGAAAGGTCAACGCTTGTTGTTCTCGTCAGAAGCAGCAAAGCAAGTGAACTGGTAGTCGGAAGGACCGAATTATTATGGGATTCTGTAATCTTTTCTGTTGCCATTTTTCAAAACTTATAAAATCCCCAAGGCTTTGCCTTTTGTAAAGTTCTTGTCTATCAATAAAATCAGTTCTTGGCCAAACCATTGTTATGATCTGCTATTTTTGTTATGCAATTTCACTTATTTATTAATAAGAATCTTCATGAAAGCAAAGTGTTTTGAAAAACTTAAGTCTTGTTTTAAAAAGAAAGCACAATTTGACAAAATGATTGAAAAGTTCTAAAGGTAATATGATGATATTACACAGTTCTTGAAGTTGTGGAAATCGCTGTTACCTTTGACCGAGATAGATGCGTCCGACAACAGTTCTAGCTATTAAGCTAAGACTTCTTCCTTGCAAAATTATGGGGATATTACTGAGAAAAGATCGTTATCTGCACCAAAGAAGGAAGTGTTGCCTGACTTGAGGCATTTTGAAGCTCAGCGTGACGAGTTCTCTCTTTATTTGGTTTTCCTCTATCCCTACGGGTCGTTCTGCGTCTTGCATACAGCATCATGCCAGCATACACATTTGTTTGCATTCCCACCGTCGAGATCTTTTGGTCGTTACCTTTATCTTTGTTTTGTTGTTACAAGTTCGCTTTAAAGTTGACATCCTGGGGTTTCCTTATCTGCTCTGGGAAGTTAGTGGTGACTAGCAATGTCTAATTTATACAAACAGGGGGTTATTACCAATTTTCACCTTCGATTTGGTTATCACCAACAAACTTTGAAAGACTAGTGGTCACTAGCACATGTTCGGAATTAATTACATTTGGTACAGTATTTCGGTCGTCACCAACTGTTTTTCAAACCCAGATGATACTGATTCCGTTATAAAGCAAACCAATTGTTATTGGAGTCCCTCTGATTCGGTTTTCACCAAATTTGGCTAAAAATCTAGTGGTTACTAGTATTGCCCTCTAAAAAACCAATGATCATTAACATTGGAGCTGGTTGTCACCAAAATTCCCTAAAAGTCCAATGATTATTGGCATCACCTTCAAATCCAATTGTTATTGGTACCCCTTGATTCAGTTATTATCAATCTCTATAAGTCTAGAGGTCACTAGCTTTGTTTGTAAAATCTAGTGGTTACTAGCACTATCCAGAACCAATTGATATTGGTATGCCTAATTCGGTCGTCACCAATTGACCTAAGTCCAATAGTTATTGGCATCGCTTGAATCAGGTCGTTATCCTCTGGTCGTTACCAAACTTTGTAAAAGAAGGAACCAATGGTCATTGGTCTCCCTGGACTCGGTTGTCACCGAAAGCCCCAGTTAAGACTAGTGGTTACTAGCATTGTCCAAAACCAATTGTTATTGGTATATCTTGATTTGGTCATCACCAGTCCCCTCTAAGACCAGTGGTTACTGGCATTGCTTGAAAATTAATCGTTATTAGTACCGAAAGTTGATTGTTACCAACTTCCCCAGCCGGGGGCCTGTTGTTTTGACAACATTGCTTGGAATTTCCCAATTGTAATTGGAAATTCGATTTGGTCGTCACCATATCCCCAGGGAGTCTAAGGATATTTAACACTTCTTGGAAACCGTTATTGTTTTGATCGTCATCGTATCCCCAGTAAGTCTAGTGGAAACTAGCACTGTTCGAAGCTATTTGTCGTTCTGGTCGTCATCAGTCTCCCCAGTTGAAGCTTTTGCTTTTCCATTCGAATCTCGGAGAACTAGTGGATACTAGTTTCCCCGGCACGTCCGGTCTTATTTCTAACCTCTTCCTGAAGATCCCGTTTGAACTCTTCGTTATAGGAAATCTTTCTCAATCTGGTTATCCCCAGTGAGATTCGTGTCTTTGTTCCGTCTTTTCCCCGATGAAGTTGTGCTTCCCCAGTGGATTTTGTTCCCCAGCAAAGTTTTCCCCAGTGGGTCTCTTCCCCAGTGTGGTTTGCATTTCTTTTCTTTCGTTTCCCCAGTGAAGAGTTATCATCTTCCCCGGTGGTTTTCCTCATCTGGTTACCCCCAATAAGGTTCGGATCTCCTTTCCCCGATGAAGATGTGTCTTCCCTGGTGGAATTTGTGTCCCCTGCATGAAAGATTTCTTTGAACAAGCATCCTTAGTCATATTTGAATTATCTTGTTTACCTCGCTTGGAATCTTTCCCCAGTGTGTTGGGTTCCCGTGAGTGGTTACTCGTCGTTTTGCCGTTCTTTCATATTTGTTCGTGTGTTTGCATCTGTCTGGCATTCAAACATCATATAACATCGTTTAGATTCATGGCATATTTGCATTTGTCCTTTTGCATACCATCGGATCTAAGGGACGAAATTTCTGGTTTGCTATATTTAAATACCTTTCACTACGATTCTATGAGGATTGTCATCTCTCATTACCATCTAGTGAAGATATTTAAATAGGGGCATCTGTTACACCCCAAATTTTGACCCCTTATATCCTCTTCATATCATATGCATTTATTTATCTAACCTTAACAAGTTTCGAAGTGTGTTTTTGTCAAGATACAGATGAAACGGGGCTCCGCACTGATAAAATCGAAGTTTCGAGGATTGGTCAACCAATGTTTTGGGTTGAATCATTTATGAAATGAGATCAAGAGTACCATATTAGGCCATGTGTGAGTTCAATTTGAGGTAATCACCCACAGATGGGGTGCAGTGCAGTTCAAGGCACCCGATTAGGGTTTTTCGGGTTGAAAAAGTCAACTGTAGTTTGACTTTAGATTTGAGAAATAATTCAAGGATAAAAGTATGGTTTAAAAATTTCATATGGCTTAGTGAAGTCCCCTCAAAGAGTTTCAAAGTCTTGGAAGCTCCGAAACATGAACGGACGGTCCGGTAATCGCCGATCGATCGTACGGTTGACCGAAAAGTCAACCCCTCAAATTTTAGGAATTGGACTTCAAGTTGTGAATCAAAGTTGTTCCTTATGTCATGAGGGACCTACATATCAATTTTCATGATCATCGGATCAAGGACGTGAGAGTAATCGAAAAATCAGGAAATTAGGGTTTCGAAAGGGGCTAAACCCTAACTCCCTAACCACACACCCAAATGAGGTGGTTCAAAGCTCGTTGGAAAGCTCTTAACAAGTCCTACAAAAGTCCTATACTAGTCCACACTCAGGAAATGCATGGAATTGGAGTTATCATCAAAGTCATTTTTTAGTACAAAACACTTAGTGAATTTCTCAAAATCTGGCTGCATCAAAACTTGTTTTTTTTTGCTAACTTTAAGGGACTTTGCAACCAAGTTTGCACAAGATTTGTTGTTCTGTTTTAAATTTCATCTGCCCTTAAGGTTTGAGTCTTGCCTATGGTAACCTGTTCATGGATCATGTGAACCTAACATGTTTGACCTCAGAAACTGAACTGATATGATAAAGGCTTGTAATTTTGTTGTTTTTCTTTTTAAAAAAAAAACTTCCTGCATGATAGCATATAAGTAGCAGCCCTTTAAGAATCCTGTTTTGGTGCATTAATACTGCTACATTATGTTACATTCCATCAAACCATGAATTAGAAAATCTCTGTCAAGGTCTTTATGCCAGCAGTTTTGGGTTTTTGTTTAGGTTATGTTGAACATCACTTGGTTTCTGCTTACTTGTCAATGCTTGTTGTCAAAAGAAACCAAAACATGTTGAAATCATTTTTTTAGCACAGGCTGTGGAAACAGGTTTTATTGCTTAGACATGTTTGATTGTATATTTGAAAGGTGTGTGTGTGTGTGTTTACTTTGGTTTGTTGGTGCACAAAAACTTGGTCCACATAGCTTCCATGTTCACTTCACATACAAGCAACTCACACACTAATTTTGGCATCAGTGTATTTTGAGGTACAAGGCATGTTCTAACAACTTACTTTTGTTGTTTATGATGTGTTTGCATTGTCATTTGACCTTAAAACTGACTGAACACAAATCACACATTCATGATGCATTTTTCACATACACAAGCCACTCACACTACTACTTTTTGCATAAGTAAGGTTCTCACCAAAATCACATCAATATACAAGTCACTCAAATGCCACACTTTGCACCAAATTGTTTCTTTTTTTATTCATTCCACTGCATGTTTGGAGGTTGCTCAGGGTATTAACTTGCTTTAAACACATCAGTTCATAACTTTAAATTCCAAATGTTCTTCAAAACTCACATATGCATGTTCCATCGAGTTCCCTTGTGTAAGCATGATTTTGAAAAATGGTTGATGCTATCTTAATCCTCATTAAATTCCAAGCAATTTAGACTCTAATTTTGTTGAATTTGGTTTTGATTTGATAGAGTTTCGATCCAATCCGTATCTGCTTTGCTTGCCTTGGTTTTGGGTCCAAAATAACGCGCGTGAAGGGTTATGTATTTATTGGGGTGGGATAATCAACGGATGTATCGCCACCCCAGTGGTTATTGCCTTGCCTTTAAAACGCCTATCACGCCTTGTGTCCTGGGTTCGAGCCCCAGCGAGGCATTTTTTGCTTCATTTATTTTCTTATCTCATGTTTTATTATTTTGTTTATTCTTTCCATTACTTTTCAAAGCGCGCGTGTGTGCTCTAGTGGTTGTGGTGTATGTTTTTAAACATAAGGGCCTGGGTTCAACCCCCAGCTTGGCCCTTTCTCCTTTTTATTATTCTTGTTTGTTTTGTTTTATTTGTCATAAAACTTCAAAAAATCATAACTCACTCATTTTTTATCATTTTGAACCCATTCTTTTTACATTATATTTGTCTTGATGCCTACTTTCATGTGATATTTTTAAAATTCCATGTTTGTTCATTTTCATGCCTTTGGGTTACTTGCAAGTTTTCTTGGTATTGAGATCGTTATCTCCCATACGCAGATGATTTTATTTTTCACTATGATTGTTTGCGCTTAGGTATTCATTTATTCTCATTCCTCGCGTATTAGTGAGCATGTTAGGACTTTCTCCCATGGTTGTCACCATGATTTCTTCATCTTTACTTTGTTAAGTAATCCTCTTGCCATGTACCTCCTAAATTACGAGGCTAAACTAATTTAACTGTGTGAGGTTGTTATTTATGCATATTGTTGTTACGCTTTGAGTTTATAACATGATTTGTTTTAAAATTGTTATTTGTTTACATGGTTGTCACCTTTATCATGTTTTCCTAATCTTTGTTAAGACCGTACTTTCAATCTTTATTAAAATATGCCTACACCTTTGTCAAGACATGCTCATTGTAATATGCTTGCTATAATTGGTCGTAACCATTCGTCCTACTCAAAATACTTGCTCATTGTAATGTGTTGGTTAATCCTTGATTATAATTATGTCTTCTATATTCCTTAGGCTTGAATATGTTTATACTTTGTTAAAAATCTTCATCCCCAAGTGATGGGAACTCTCTAGTTCTCATCCAAGTTGCCTCCCTTCTCTCCTTCCAAAGGAAAAGTCTCTCCATTGGCTCTTGTGTCATGGAAAGCTCATTACCTCCTTGATTTTGTTAAGTCATCCTTCAACCCTAGTTTACAAAACCCTAGACTTTGCTTAAGTCTAAGAGACCCACCTCTACTAGGTGTGATCTTCAATTAGAACCCTAGGATAGAGTTTGTTAACTCTATATAAGAATCATAGTAATGATTACTTATTTCCCCTTTGAGTGTTACAACATAGATCCAAAGAGTTTTGTGAAACTCTACACAAGTATTGTTATACTTGTTCCCCCCCTGAACCTTGGTCATAATCAAGTGTTCTTTAACCCTTGTGAGGTGAACTACGATTGCTCTGATTCTATCCTAGTTAGGATATGTAGGCAGAGGACGCGATGTCTTTGCGAGCAAACTTAGAAACTATCTTTAGGTCATAACCTTCACATTTTCACCCAATCCCAATCCCAAACCTTAGCAAACATTTATCGACTTAGCATGCAAACAAAAAAAAGGTTCATGTAGAGTACTACAGATGTCTAGGATGTGAAATACTTACCCTATGCATAACCAACCCCCGATCCCCGAATCTCTTAGCGTTGTTGTTACATCGCGAAAAAGGTTTCTTTCTTTCTTTAGACCTTTCCTTTGGATAAATTAAAGTCTGGTTGTGAATTTAAGAATTTAAGATTCAAGTTAATCAATAGCTTGGTATCACGATTCTCACCGCATACTAAGGGACGGTCGGAGGTTGCAATTGATCGGTCCCCTTGCAACTGGAATCTGGGGTAACCTTCTTCGGGCGTGCTCATCAAATATCTACTATTTAATTTGGCCTAAGGATACCTCATTTTATCAAGTGAAAATCATGTATTACCCACAAGATACACCCCTGTATTAGATTGACGCATGATGTTAACTATGAACTTGTGATATATGGGTGTTTATTAACTATGACAATGTGAGGACAATGTTGGTTCGGGAGATAAATTATGAGTCTCCGATCCGACCTTCATGAAAATCACCTTAGAACTCGACGTAACCTTAGATCTGAATCTAAGACCCTTCCTCTTGCTATTCTGTGGAGTTCTCAAGAAATTAAGAGATCTAAATCTTTCGAATTGCGAAAAAAAATGTAGACTGGCTAAACCAAGTACGGTATATCACCGCGTTTGCCTCTAAACACTCTTGATTTTGAGATCTCCAAAGGTTGTGCATTGTGAAACTGGAAGGAGATTGCAGAATCGTGGAATGTATGGAAATCGAAAATAAATTTTTCCTTGGTTCGGTGGCTTAAATAGTTTATGAACTGGTAAATAAGAGACTAAATCGGAAATCATCAGAATCCAGAGAACTTCTTTGTTCATACATTAAGGTCAGAGAGCAAACATGAATTCATGGAAATCGTGGAAATTAAAAGTCGAGAGACAACACCACTATTTTGTTTGAAAATTAGAAATGGATGCTTTAACTCTGCTTAGGAACCAAAAATGAAGATAGTTGGATAACCGGTGATCTTGAATGGTGGCCCCGATCTCCTTTACGGTGGCGCGGGATGGAGCGGTATAGTTAGCATTCCAACGCTCAAGTTAGTTCAAGATTTAAGATGAGTATACTGAAAGTTAGAGATCATAGATTGTCCCTTACTCTTAGCATGTTAACTCTTTTTATAATTTGGGTCGAGTAGAATGGATTTGAGATGGATTGGGATTTGGTCAATTGGACCTTTGGCCTTTCTAGAACAATTACCAACCAAGGTTAATGATTAATTTAATTAACTTTATCCATTTCCTTTTTGAACCAAATATTTTTTTATTAAAGGATGTTTCTCCTCATTTTATTTTAGACATGATTTATGAATAGAACTCTTTCTATTTTTATTCTACTCACTTTTTTCTAAAATTGATTTTTTACAAGAATTGTCATAGTGCTAAAAGACTGAAAAAGCTCTTGTGAAAGTTGTGTTGTAATTGGCGTAATGCTTAATTTTCTTTATTCAAGAGTGCGATTTTTTGGTAAAATATCTTTGTAAAAGATTTAATGGTTGCAAACTAAACCTAAAAAAACATAGGATAAGATTTTTAATTTAAGCATGTATAAAAGCTCTGTTTGTTTGTGTTAAAAGGTTTGTAACATTTTAAGTTTTTTAAGTGGAACTCTTAAGAGGAAACTCTTGAAAACATGAGCAGGCCAAGTGGTTAGTCTAAATATGTAGATATCTATGGTTCACTCTCTCTAACTCTTATCTCTTTGTTTAATGTTGATTATTTTATTTATGATGCACATCTCTCTTCATCTTCATAAATGTTTTTAAAGAATAAAAGTTTTTTTTTAAATTTAGTCACGAATTTTGAATATCACAATTCACCCCTATCGTGTTTGAAGCCACTTGGTCAACACTTTCTTGGTATTAGATTAACAACCATTCAAAATTTGTAAACACCAGAAATAATGCTAAAATTGTTGGTCGAAATAACTCTCAAAGTTCAACTAATCTAAAAATAAGAAGGGTCAATGTCCCACTTCACAAAAGGTGAAATAACCCTTTTCTAGAGCAATTTTTTTTTTTTGAAAATTAACTCAAAATTTGGTGAAGTTTTGGGCATCACTGGTGATGAATAACCAAGATACATGGGTAATATTCAAACCATATCTAAAAGATGTTTCTAAATAAACATAGTAATCTGATAAGAAGGATAAAAAATATCAAATTAAAGTTTAATGAGCCATATAAGGCCACCAATGTTGACCTTCTTAAATTCATTTTGAACCATATTGACGAGATTCACCATAATGTGGTAAAAATTGGCCATGTGATCCAGTGGTATGAGAAATCTAGTTGAGCATGATCATAAGACCGTGTGATCCAATGAATTAACAAATCTAATCGAGCATGAGCATAAGACATGAAATTGCATCCAATAATAGAGGAAAGTGATTTACTCCTAACAGGTGATGAATTATTCTATATTAGCGGGATGTGCATAAAAATGTCATCAATGTGTGTTCGAAAATGTAATCTTAGATGATATTGTTAACATAGACAAAAGGAATGTTGTCCTCTTCATCAGGATGACGACCACTGAGGACTGATACGTCAACAAGTGTTGCGCAAAATATTTTTTAGGCTATATGGAAGTTATGAGTGGTACAAATCTAATAAAAAGACGCTTTTTCCACCATAGGCATGGCCACCCTTGCTAGATGTTTATACAAATTGATAAAATCAATAATTCCCCAGAAATGTCACATGATTTTTTAGCTCGTTTGATTTTGTCATGCCATCTACGATATTATGAGAGAAAAAAGGTGGGAAGAATTTTCAATTTGTACTCCATTAAATTAAAACATAAGGTGTTATACTACGAAGGAAAAGTAATGATACCTTAATTTTAGGACATAGAAATGAGGCTTCAATTCAATAGGAACCCTTTTAAGGCCAAAGTGAAGCCTTAAAAAGGTACTAAGAGTGGTTTTAGCATAAGAAGGAATGTGAGTCATTACCTGAGCCCCAATTTTTCATTATAGTTCATTTTATTTAGGCATAATTAGTCATTAAGTCCCTTAACTTTGAGTGAAGTTTTGATTTGATCCCTAAACTAAAAAACGTTACGTAATGGTCCTTTAATTTAAGTTTTGTTAAACACTTTGGTCCCTTCCGTTAGTTTGTGTCAAAAAAAATGTTAGTTTATGTGAGGTGGCATGTCAAGTAAGCCAATTTAGGATTCCACATCAACATATGTATATGTTGCCTTACATAGGGTTCCATATTTCACTCTTTCTGCTTCATTCTTCTTCCACCATTCTTCTTCCTATGTGTTCCATATTTCAACCTATTCCATCTTCATCTTCAATTCAGGGTTAAATCCATTTCTTCCAATTCCCTTCTACTATCTTCCATTTTTCTTCTACAATTTGGGAATTAGGGTTCAAGCAATGTCAAAGAGTGCAAGCAATGCCTCAACTTCAAACAACCATAGCTATGGCACATCTGGATCTTTGATTCATAGAAACAAGAGGATCGAGTACTTTTGCCAAGATGAAAGTGTTCTTAGAACAGTGAATAATATGAACAGTGTCAACAAGGGGAGAAAATTTTGAGGTTGTAGAAATTACAGAAACCACATTGAAAAGGGTTGTAATTTCTTCAAGTGGTTGGGTGATGAGTTTCTTGATGAAAGGGATTTAAAGCTTGAAAGACAAAAGAAGAACATTAACAGATTGAAGAATGAAGTTATGTACACTCAAGGGTGGCTCAAAATGTCCATTGGTGATGGGATTGTAAGCTTAGGGTTGAACCTTGTGTTTGTAACAATGTATCTCAATTAGTTTTGGGGTAGTTTTAAGTTATGTTTTCATGTTTGTAATAATGTACTGTTATGTTGTAACAAATTGATGAGTTTGTGTAATGAATAATGTATTTTTATGTTGTTTCAATGAATAATGTCTGTGTTCTGTTTTCACATTTTCATTGAATCCAACCTGTAATACATGCATAACCAATTATCAATATTTATGGAAACATATTGTAATATAACTTGTTCAAACATGTTTGATACATAACAGGTTCATTGAATAATGTCTCAATATCCAACTTCTAAAATATGCAACCCAATGACCAATATTTGTAGAAACAAACTGTAACATGTTTGTTTCATAACAGGTTCAATAAAATGTTTGATACATAACAGGTTCAGTAACATGTTTGATACATAACAGGTTCAAAACATGTTTCAAAGTTTGATACATAACAGGTTTAGTAACCATTCCAACATTCATTAACAGATTCAATATTTGATACACAACAGGTTCAATAAAACAAGGCCATTATAAGGCAATACATTGTTCAATAAAACAAGGTCATTCAAATACCAAAAGGCCATTGTAAGGAATTATATAACAGGTTCAAAACCAAAAGACCATTATAAGGCAATACATAACAGGTTCAAATACCAAAAGGTCATTGTAAGGCATTACATAACAGGTTCAAAACCAAAAGGCCGTTATAAGGTAATACATAACAGGTTATAAGTTCATTAACAAAAACAAAAGAGTCAGACCATTAATTGGCATTACAAAGTCCTAGCAAACATAATAATATTGATCATGGTTGGCTTGAAATAGGCTTGCCACCCTTATGAAGTTTTTTCTTAGTTTTGGGTGGTGGCTGACTTGTAACAATAGGTGGTGGTGGTTGACTTGTAACAGATTGTGGTGGTGGCTGACTTGTATCAACAGATGGTGGTGGTTGACTCATAACAGATTGTGGTGGTGGTTGACTTGTAACAACTTGTGATGGTGGTTGAATTGTTGCAACTGGTGGTGATTGACTTGTATTAGCTTGTGATGGTTGCTGACTTGTTGCATCTTGTACCTGACTGGAACTAGCTTGTGGTTATGGTAGTTTACAAGTGGCCTTGTTATGAGTATCCATGTGGCAACAACTTCACTTTATACCATGTCTTTCCCTCTTCATGTGTGTCTCATCCCTCACCATCTCTCCAGCTTTCCTATTACTTTATTTCTTTGGCCTTCCAAGCTGCCTCTTTATTGGTGGTGGCTGAAGATCAACAGCACTAGTCATTTCCCACAAGGCTTCCCCATTAAGTGTATATATCACATGCGCATATAAAGAAACATATTCTTCTTCTTGTAATAGTCAGGTACAAAGTCATCAATCTCCAAATGTTGATCTTTCATGCAAGACATTGCATGACAGTAAGGGAGTACAGTCAGCATCCATAGTCTACATGAACATTCTTTCTTATAAAGGTCGACATCATATTTTTCTCCATTGAGTGAAGTATGTCTCTCTTCGTAGTCATATTCACCTGCACGCCTGTAAACAAGTAACAGTTAACAATGATAGTCAATGTAAACATTTAGCCATTTGAAAGTAATGTTACCTCACAATCCAATGATTGGTTTTTTGTGACTCTCTTTTAATGGAGAAAAGTTTATCTATATGAGAACGGACGCACGAAAAATCCATCTTTTAATTACGGGGGCGGTGACAGAGGCGGAGGCGGGGGATGCTAATAACCGCCCTTCACCCACCTCTGTCCAACTGCGACATATTAAAATTACTTTATTACTCTTATTTTTATTAACTTTGTTATCCATTTACCTTTATTAATCTTAAGATAACAAGTTTTTTAGAATTAATATTTATTTTTTAAAAATATAGAGTAAATTTAAATGACTAAGTATTATGATTATTATTAAAATTATAAAGTATTTAGTTTAGTTACTGATTTTTATTGTTATAAAAAATATGCATTTAAAAATGTATATAGTTTCTGCATATAGGTGTGAGGCGATGCAAAAAAATCCATTCTTTGTTGGGAGCAGGATGGATGATCAATTGTTAGTCCCGAGTGGATTTCGGGATAGAGACAGGGGTGGTGCAGGGTGGCGGAGGCATGTTGGTAATGCTGAAATCCACTCCGTCTCGCCCCATTGCCTTGCCTAATTTTATTCGTACAAATAATGAAAATGATGAATCTTTTTTACAAATGCTACATGTTGATCAACATTTGACAAAATACTGGCCTACGATCGTAAATTCAACATGATATCAATCGACGAAGAATTTTTTTTAGCTTGTGTCACTATTTTGCATTCATTTTTTGATACTAACTTTGTGAAGTAACTCCATATTCGCGGCCTCTTATTAGAGTGGCAATTACTTAAATTTCTTTTCACATAAATAAGAGTTCTTACAAAGAGCTTTTTAAGTATACCTTCTACAATGTTTAAATTCATTTATTTATCATTATCAACATTGTCTTTTTAAATTCATTTACTTTTATACTTAACATTGTTTTTTTAAATTCATTTACTTTCATATTCTTTAAATTTATATGCCAAATTCGATGCATTTTATTCACTTTATTTGCTATTCAAACCTTTAAATATTTAAGCTACTTATATAAATTTGATTTATAAATATTTTTGAAATCATCATAAAAAACATAAGTTATGTGTTAGGTATAGATCGAAACCCCAAGGCTTCACAATGTATTTTTGCGGGTGAACCACAATTTCGAACCCGCCTTCTCTATTTTGAATTCCTTGCTCCATTTTTGATTTGACTGCCTTACTCCATTTTTGATGAGGAGAACTGAAACAGAATGAGTATGCACATCTACTACCCATTAAAGTGAAAATTGAGGTACAATCAAAATATTGATACTTGTGATGCACATCATGTGGAAATGTTGGACTTGTACACGTGAATTGATTTGAGTTGAAGAATTACCCATCTCATTGTAAAAAATGACTTATAATTACTAATTATGATTAAAAAGAAGTTATCTCTATTATGACATTTCATATTCAGGAGCTTCTCAACCTATATTGGCAAATCTAGTTTCAGCACACGTGGCATGAAGACAACATAACGATTGATTGACTAGTTAGTCAAAAAAAATATTTTGATATTGACTTTAAGAATGTCTATTATAAAATTTGGCTATAAATCTTGGCTTTGTTAGTTCAAAGGGAAACTCATTATTATTTGCAATCAAGGTTGCTTATATACAATAGTGAGTTCTTACTTGTAGAACAAGTAACTACCAATTAGTTGGATGATTGATTTTTAACTAACATACGGTTACTTACCAACTATTGGAATGACTTGGTAAAAACTCTCTAACTTACGACTAATGTGTCATTCTTCTCAATTTAATTAATTTCTTGATCCATTTCCTTTCCCCACTTTTCATGCTTGTTTGCTTCATCATAAGTGAGGGGATCATCTTTATTGAAAAACACAACTAGGTTGCAGAGCCGGCCCTAGGGGTAGGACACCAAGGCCTTGTTAGAAAATTAGTATGATAATTTTGGATATCTTCGAGGAATCGTGTTCGTACACTTTCCGAACAAAGTATTTCGACCCTATTATTTGCCTGGGTTCACGAAATCTTTGTGGGGATAATTCTTGAAGAACAATCTGCTTCTGACAATAGAGAACAGATCAGGAATGTAGAGAGAAAGTATGGTTTTTGTTATTCTGTTTGTTAAAACTGAGGTCAAATGACTTCTTATATAGGAGAGTAATAACTGAAACTGAAAAGACACAACTGTTCAAAAATTTCGAACGGATTCAACTGTTTAGAAAATTTCGAATGGGCCGCTGCCCCGCACCCCGCCAGGGGCTTCGCCCCTTGGAACCCCTTTTCAATTATTTGCATTCAATTGCACGTTGGCTCGACGAGCGTGCACTCCGCACTACCCTAACTCGTTTCTAAGCTTAACGCATAATTGCATCGGCCTACAATAAATCACATTACTACTAAAATACATTGATGATACTAAAATCACCAACAAATCTCCCCCATTTTAGTGTAATCCTTGATTTACTCCACATGTACAATAATATATGCAAGGGTATAACACACAGGTATAACAATCAAACAAATGCATAGATAAAAATGTCTTACGATTGAATTTTTATCTTAATACAATTACACATTCCAAATACTCGAACATCGGGGTGTCATAGTGTTTGAACCCGTCAATCCATTTGAATATCTGAAGGTATATTACACATATGTTTCTTACAATACTCTACTATTCATACTTGACACTTTACAAGCCATGTGTTCTTATCCATTAATAAGCATATAGGAAGCCAAGTCCAAGCTTCTTGAAGCGGCAAAACTTCATGCTCACATAGGTGATCCTTTTAATCTTGCACCTGCATTTGCAATTTTCCAAAAGAACCATTAAGAAGATATACTTCAACCTAGCCATCACTTGCAGGTATGAGCACATACCTTGGGAAGATAAACACAATTGCTCCAATCTCTAACTATGATCTTTCCACATTGAATTCTGCTTCTAACGTTGTATTAGAAGGAAATTGGGTATACCACAGCTAATAGATTTAAATGGACTTTAATCCCATTCCAATTACCGACTTCTTCACTAAGTCTCTAGCTAACCCCTTCGTCAAGTGGTCAGCTAAGTTTTGTTGCGACCGAACAAACTCAATAGATATCACCCCATTCATGATTAATTCCCTAATCATACTATGTCTAACACCCAAATGTCTAGACTTTCCATTGTATATTTGACTATAAGCTTTAGCCAATGTGGTTGTACTATCACAACGGATAGAAATTGGTGATATCGGTTTAGGCCATATCGGAATCTCATATACCAAGTTCCTTAGCCATTATGCTTCTTTACCAGCAGCAGCTAATGCTACAAACTCAGATTCCATTGTGGAACCTGTTATACACGTTTGCTTCTTAGAAGCCCATGAGATGGCGTCTCCCCCAAGCAAGAACGCTCATCCACTTGTAAAGGATGAATCTTCAGCATTATTTATCCAACTAGCATCTGAATAACCCTCTAGCACCGAAGGAAATCCCATATATGACAATCCATAATTCATAGTACCCTTCAAGTACTTGAATACCCTAGTTATCGCATGCCAATGATGTCTACTAGGATTACTAGTAAATCTGCTCAACTTTCCAACCGCATAAGCAATATCCGGTCTAGTGCTAATCATAGCATACATCAAAGAGCCTATAGCTCTTGAATATTCGAGTTGATCCACAGTTTACCTGTATTTGGCATAAGCTTTTCTCCCGGATCCATGGGAGTACTTACTGGAGAACAACTTTCATAATTGAACTTCATGAGTATTTTCTCAATGTAATGAGATTGTGTAATTACAATCCCCTTATTCTCCCGTTTAATCTTGATACCAAGAATAACGTCCGCTTCTCCCATATCCTTCATGGAGAACTTTGATGACAAGAAATTCTTCATTTTATCAATTTGATTTTGGTCGGTGCCAAAGATCAACATTTCATCAACATATAGACAAATGAAAACTCCTTTACCGGGTGTATCAAATTTGCTATATACACATTTGTCAGCTTTAGAATGAAACCATTAGACAAAACAACCTCATCAAACTTTTGAAACCATTATACACTTATTTTCTCTGCCTCATATTCGACTCTTCCAAATCAAATCAATGCCTTAAGCTCTTGAGGTCACCAAACATATCAAATCTCAAATTAACTAATTGAAGCTTCCAACTCCGGCACAACCACAACAGAAACCAACTCTAAATCACTTATCATATGATTCCTCTTATGTACTTCAAGTTCCCTTAAAGCATAACCAAAACTCGCTGAAGTTTCACTTAGCATATCTCCCAATCATATCAACAAGGCATCACAAAATACAACAAATGGTCCTGTCGGGTTCGGCAAAAATCAGCACACGATACGTTTTCAATTTTCTGCTATAATTGAACCCGGTACAGGCCTCAAAACAATTTTTCCTAGAAAGAGCATCTCATTAGCTTTCCAACGCTTCGAACGGGGGTCAAAACGGACATACGATTCAAGAGTTATGAATTTTTGAAGTTTTTCCAAAACAGAATTTTTCTGCATAAAGACTGCTACGGGTTTGAGCATTTTTGCCCGAAAATCTGACCGATTCAATTATTTTCTTTGAAACAACCACATACTTATTCATATCAAACATATATTAGTGATTTAGAGCCATCAAACGTGAAATCTACGACTTTCGATTTAAATCTGAATCTTAAATCCTCAAATCTCCAAAATGCAAAAGCTTATAAAAATCAATCAAATTCGACAAAACAAGCATACTCGATCACGGCCTAACATTACCCGATACCACGGCGTAATCTATTCCAAATTTCGTCCGTAAAAACATCGATTCCGTAACAAGCTGCGATCTCGGAATTCGACGTACGACAACAATTTCACACTTAGAAGGTCATCCGACACATCTTCAACTCCTGGAATATTTAAAGGTCTAATTATACCAATATTGCATTCCACATCTTACTTTCTTTAATAATCATCAGAAGTCACTGTCCACCTTTTATATACTCAACTTTACACTCTGTTGCCTTAGCACACACACCAGACACGAGTCTCAACACTGCTTAATCAGTTTAATTCTTTGACCATCCAAACAGACATATAATATGGAGCTCTCAATATCGAATTAGTTTCCGTAACTAAGTCGATCACAACTCCACTTCACTTCTTGGCTGTATATCACTATCTTGTCAGACTAACTTCCAGACAACCACAATTAATCGGCAAATCGCCAACCTCCCACTTTCATTATAACTCAAAAATTCCCATCAAAATTAAACACCTCAACACCGTCCTGCGCCGACTCGTCAAAACAATTCTTAGGCACTTCGCTTAACCCAAGACAATTCACTGCTCACGCCATCTAAGCTTGCAAGACACGTTTATCCCATCCAACACAATCCCAACTACTATCAACAAGAGATTAAGGGCGATCAGTTCCTCAATTTGTCAATAGACAGCCGAAAATCATGATGGAGTATAAACCATCTTTACCAAACTATAAGAGCGTTCAACCACACACTGAGCTACAACTCCTCACTTGCAGCATCTTGGAGAAGCACAAGCTTCTTCCCTACCTGAATCATTCTCACTCCTGCAGACAAAGGTTCCACCACAAAACATGTACCGACAGTGTTTTCACACACATGTCGCATACCAGGGAATACACAACATTAAACAACTTGGCCGGACGGACCGACCTGCTCTGATACCACTAATGTAACACCCCAACTCTACTACTTGCGGATAACAGAAAAGACAACAACTCATATAACAAACAGAGCCCAACAACATAAAAATTGTACGCATGACAATCGTAATGAAGGTGTGACGGTCGTCACATCAGTAAATTTTGGGCGTTACAATTTCAACTCATAGAAACATACATTTCAATATTCAATTAGACATCATGCATTTAGTAATGATACATAGCACAGAAGCCTGGATGAACATACAACAATAACTTGATTTAGATTTTGATTACAAGGCATCTTATTAATTTGCAGCGGAATATAAAACATTTCCAACATTTAGCATGATTAAAGCAAGACCATGAAACTTGCAACAAAACTTCATTAAAATTCAGCAAGTAATTATCTTGCATCAATTCAACATAAACAACGAGTTTCAACCATTAAAATCAGCACTACTAATTCATCGGTATAGTGCATCCAACCAACATTTGGCACTTAACAGCAGCCACCAATTTAATGAAAAATAGTTGATAAAATTCAGCAACAAGGAAATTAAATAAAAGCAATAACATCAATCGTTCATCCCTCAAGAGTGCTACGTATCAGAGCGACCAACAACTTTAAACGGAAAGCTACACTTATTTCGGATTACCTACAAATTACCACCAACGGAGGTAACATACAACGTAAAGGGTGAGATATCAACAACATAACATAAGGCATGATAAAAGTCATGTCAGAATATTATCACAACATTATAATTCCAGCAGTTCGCATAAATATTGGTAATAATAAACTACAACCACCCTTTATTCATAACCACAACAATTATCATCATATCTCAGCAACTCATCAAAACAACTCAACAATGCGACTCAACAATGCAACTCAACTGTGCATATGCATGTGGTACCATTTTGGGAGACAACACTCCACAATAATTCGGGAGACAACTCTCCACAATAATTCGGGAGACAACACTCCACAATAATTCGGGAGACAACTCTCCACAATCATTTTATTTTGTCATTAAAGACACAACCGTCGCCAATCCAGGCCAAATGATATGCTATGAGATGCAACTATTATGGACTATAACACAGCAACAACAACTGTGCAACAACCGTGCAACAAGGCATCACGCCTACAACCAATTATCCATAACAGAAACATCACATTTCGTATACATCATGTACTCACCACTTCAATCTGTTCATATCAGAGAACTACCAACAGTATCATTCCTACGAATAAGACTCTAACACATTTTCGCAGAGAACAATTAAAAACAACCTCGTCTCTACAATTGAGAACTCAACAGCATTTTTATGTCAGAGAACAACTGACAACATCATTACTACAAATAAAAAATCAACACATTTTCATATACCTTCATACGGGTAATATAACTACAACTTACCCACATAATCCAAGGAGAATATTATAATAACATTTTCTCAACAGTGACATAACAACTTCATATGCATCAAGCATTCATCATTTCAATTTGTTCATGTAGGGGAACAATAACAACATACTTTCGACAATTAAGAATTCAGCACATCGTCGTAAGAACAACATTACAACTTTTACTCACTAAATTAATTATACTTCCTGAAAAGGTTCGTTAACTACGGGGCAACTAGTCTTGCCTCATTAAGGGCAACCATACAGCATTGTACAACACTGACGATATAACACATTCATTCCTACACAGAAAAACCTCGTCCCTAACATTTATCGGATAACGGGAACTATATCTATGATTTGATTCTCTACCTGAAGTCGATCAAGTAAGAGCATAGCAACAACCTTTTCTCAACAAATGGGAAATTAGTGCGTGTCGGCGCCGATTCCCAACATTACTACATAAACTAATGACATAAACGCTAATGCAGACGTAGACAAACATTAACCCTTAATATTTCTCAACCTACGGGAACATTTACCCCTAATATTGCTCAACCTACAGGAACATTACTACGGGAGCGTCACTACGGGAACATTTCCACGGAAATATCACTACGGGGACATTATTACGGTAATGTTACTACGGGAACGTTAATCCTTAATATTTCTTCAACTTACGGGAACATTACTACGGTAACGTTACTACGGGAATATTAATCCTTAATATTTATCGATCTACAGGAACATTAATCCTTAATATTTATCGATCTACAGGAACATCAATCCTTAATATTTATCGATCTACAGGAACATTAATCCTATGATTCCATACCCTTCATGAAATCCATCATACCCACAGTTATAGAATTGAACTCCACCCTTACCTTAGAATAGAGGTCAATTCCAAGCTTCCGGTTCTGATTCTGCTCTCTGGCGACTTTTCTGCAACTATCTTCCAATTCCCTGATGGATGATTCTCTGCTCTCCATTTATCTCAACAGCCACGTTCCTTTTTCCTCTTCTCATCCACCTTTTTCCTAAATTTTGGTTTTCTGAGCCGTTTATCGTTCTTTTGCTCTTTCTCCCACAACTTCTCTAATAACTCCCTAATTCCCATTATTCCATCCAATAATAATAATAATAATAATAATAATAATGATAATAATAATAATAATAATAATAATAATAATAATAATTATTATTATTATTATTATTATTATTATTATTATTATTATTAAATTATCATCGTTATTAATTATATTATATTATTGTCAAACTCAATGATTTATTAAATGGTTTCCTATACTTTAAGGACACCCACCAACGCTCTCAGACACACTCCCACATAAAGGCACACCAACATTTCATAAATAATTTAATTAAAATGAACGGGCGTTACACTCAGCATATCCAACAAAGATGCAAGCTACACCCTTTTCACCCAAAGTTTTCCTTTTTGGGTCCAGGAGTCTAACCACGGCCCTACAGCCCCAAACACGTAGAAATGTTAAGTTGGGTCGTTTCTTATACCAAAGTTCATATGGGGTAGTTTTGTTCCTTTTATTAGGAACCCTATTTAACAAATAGCAAGCCATTAACATAGCTTCTCCCCAAAACCCTTCACTCAAACCAGAGTAAGATAACATGGCATTCATCATTTCTTTAAGAAATCTATTTTTCCTTTCAGCCACACCATTTTGTTGAGGTGTATAAGGTGTCGTACTCTCATGAATGATTCCTACGGATTGGAAAAATACAGGATCATAATATTCACCACCTCTATCTGTACGTAATGTTTTAATCAACACATTATGTTGCACTTCAACTTCAGTTTTATAAATTTTGAATTTATCTAAGGCTTCGTCCTTAGCGTGCAACAAATAAACATAGCAGAATCTAGATGCATCATCTATGAAAGTGACAAAATACTTTTTATGCCCTAATGATGGAGTAGCATACAAATCACATAAATCACTATGTATTAACTCAAAAATGATAGATTTCCTTGTTATACTTTTAAAAGGTTGCCTAGTTATCTTTGTTAACATGCAAGTTTTACACTTTTCTACATTTTTATCAAAGACAGGAATTAAATCATCTTTAGACATTTCATGCATTCTTTTATAATGAACATGTCCTAGACGAGCATGCCATAACGATGAATTGATAATAAGAGGACATAAAAACAGAACCAGAATTATTAGGAACTCCATTCAAATTCATCATAAACATACCATTATTATAATATCCAAATCCTACAAACACACCAGACTTCGATAATACATATTTGTCGGATTCACACACTTGCTTGTATCCAAGCTTATTTAATACAGGACCAGAAATTAAATTCTTACGTAATTTAGGAACATACAAAACATTAAACAAAGTAATAGTCTTTCAGAACTGAAGTCTAGCACCATGTTTCCTTTGCCTTCAACGGGAGCGAAGTGATCATCTCCCATGTAGAGGACAGAACCATCTTCCATTGGAACAAAAGTCTTGAACCAAAAACGATCCTTGCAAACATGTGTTGTGGCGCCAGAGTCAATCCACCGATAGCATCATCCTGCACATAAAATGCTTCAGAATTTAGTGAAAACGAATGTTTAATCAAACTATTTAAATCACGAATTGATTTCTGACCTTGGTTTTCGGATTGGTCCTTAGACTCTTTTCCTTAACCACTTGCATTCGCGTTATCGTTCCTTTTTCCGGAACGACAATCCTTTTTGAAGTGGCATGTTTTGCCACACTTCCAGCATTCTAGTTTCGGTTTCTTGTTAGCACCAAAACTGTCATTTTTGTTCTTGAAAGCACGCTTCTTTCCTTTGTTTTTGTTGTTATTATTCTTACCACCCTCTTCGACCATATTAACCGAGGGTCCAGCAATTTCTTTGCCTTTTCCTTTGTCACCCTCCTGCGCTCTTAGAGATTCTTCTATGCGCAAGTGACTTCCAAGTTGGATCAAAGACAGTTCGTCTTTTCCATGCTTTAGATTGTGTTTGAAATCCTTCCACGAAGGAGGCAACTTGTCTATGATGCTTGAGACAGATATTGTTTCATCCATCTTCAATCTGTGTTGTGTGAACTGTCCAAGGATTCGAAGGAGTTCATTAAATTGTTGCATGACAGACCTCGATTCAACCATTTTGTAATTGTTGAAATTGGTTACCAGGAACTTTTTACTGGATGAGTCCTCTGCCATATACTTGGGTTCGAGACAATCCCACAATTCCTTTGCAGATTCCATGTTTTGATAAATATCAAATAAGGGATCAGACATATCGTTAAGAATGTGCCCTCTGCATATGTAGTCGTCGTTCTCCCACTTTGATCTGCGTATCAGATTTTCAACCGTGTCTTCCTCCTGAAGTTCTAGAATCGGTGTAGACAGGTCGTATGCTACCTTCAACGTTGTCAACATGAAATGCATATTCTTCTGCCAACGCCTGAAGTCTTATCCTTTAAACTTGTCCAATTTTCCGAAATTCATAGTCATCTCCTTGACGGTGCTTCCTCCAGCCATGATTATCAGAAAATACTTTGTTCGTTTGTTAGAAAATTAGTATGATAATCTTGGATATCTTCGAGGAATCGTGTTCGTACACTTTCCGAACAAAGTATTTCGACCCTATTATTTGCCTGGGTTCACGAAATCTTTGTGAGAATAATTCTTGAAGAACAATCTGCTTCTGGCAATAGAGAACAGATCAGGAATGTAGATAGAAAGTATGGTTTTCGTTATTCTGTCTGTTAAAACTGAGGCCAAATGACTCCTTATATAGGAGAGTGATAACAGAAACTGAAAAGACACAACTGTTCAAAAATTTCGAACGGGTTCAACTGTTCAGAAATTTTCGAACGGGCCGCTGCCCCGCACCCCACCAGGGGCTTCGCCCCTTGGAACCCCTTTTCAATTATTCGCATTCAATTGCACGTTGGCTCGACGAACGTGCACTCTGCACTACCCTAACTCGTTTCCAAGCTTAACGCATAATTGCATCGGCCTACAATAAATCACATTACTACTAAAATACATTGATGATACTAAAATCACCAACAGGCCTAGGGCCTATTATATATATATATATATATATATATATATATATATATATATATATATATATATATATATATATATATATATATATATATATATATATATATATATATATATATATATATATATATATATATATATATATATATATATATATATATATATATATATATATATATATATATATATATATATATATATATATATATATATATATATATATATATATATATATATATATATATATATATATATATATATATATATATATATATATATATATATATATATATATATATATATATATATATATATATATATATATATATATATATATATATATATATATAATTCTCATTAATTGACTTTTTTTATAAAAACTTTTTAAATTATTTTTCATACTAGTTAAAAAATGTAGTACAATTGCATCTATTGAGAATTTGCGATAAGAACAAATATTTAGGATATGTGTTGTATAATTGGTTAATTTAAAAATCAAGACCTCCTTATGTAGGTTTATCATAATTTAATTTCGAAAAATAAACAAGGGCCTAAATAGGAATTTTTTGGGTGAAGGTCGTCAATCCAATTGGCGACACCCTTATGGCCTTAACTAAGGGTCGCCAATTGGAATGACGCCCTTAGGTACTCAGAAATCCTAACTGGGGTACTTTGGGATTTTTTTTTTGAAAAAATGGGTTATTTGGGTAAAAAGTTCCCTAAATAGCCATGACTTAACCATAAAATTTTTTGACTGATAATTTGCTTGCATGGTTTTAAAGACAACCTTATTAAACTACATATTTATAAATAATAAACTTTTAAATTCTATTATATAAAAGAATACTTGAAATTAAGTTTTTTTAAGAACTTTGGTAATGGTTTTTCAATCATGATTTTTTCAAATGACAAGCAGAGTATTTAGACGTGTTGATTTTATTATCAATTAAAAATAAAATATTAGATAAAATTGATTAGAATAATTTAATAGTTTTAAATTATTAAAAACCTAAAATTAAAATTCATTAATTTAAAATAAAAATATTTGTATTATATTAAAATATTAAATATTAAATTTTTGCCTCAGGCCTCAAGATGTGTTGGGTCAGCCCTGCTAGGTTGTGAAATTGTTCTTCTTCTTCATTTTCTAAACCTGTTAAATAATCATCTAAATAACTTGACTTTCTTTTTTTTTTGACTTGGAGGAAGTTCTCTCTTTTTTTTTTGCCTTGGAGGAATTTTTTCTTCTTCTGGCAAAAAAAATTTGTACCTATGGATATCCGCGAATAAAATTCGTCACAGATATGGGATGGGTAGCTTAACGGATATTCACAGATAAAATAAATGGATATTTAAATACCCGTTTGCTAATGGATATGGATACAATTTTAATAATATTTGTACCCATGTATATCCATATCCATTAATAAACTATAAAAATCATTAGTTTATTATACCTTATCTTTTCATCTTCTAAAGAACTAGTCTTCTTATATTTCTTTTCTTTTTTTTTTTGAAATTTTCTTTGAAGAAAATATTTCACATTTCATTCAAATTCTATTAGACTTATCATATTTGAAATCTTCAGTGCTTCATACCTCACCTCTATAATTTCACAGTCCAATCAACTAGTGTCGTCATTTTTCTTTCGAACTAGTGTCTCCCTTCCTGCTCCTCTGTCGCCCGCTCTTCCATCATAACTCACAATCATAATATCTTTTATTTGTTGGGTTAAAAATGAAATGTATGAATATTATGTTTGGATCTAATTATGTTTTGGTGAATAAGAAGAAAATTAATGTAATGAAATTTTATTGTTAAATTAAGAGCGAATTGTATGGATGTTATGTGATAGTAACTTTTTCTGCCTTTAAAGTAAGTTTAAAAAAAAATTTCAAAAAAAAATTTTTATAAAAAAAATATCATCCATGGATATCTCTAAATATCCACGGATACTGTAAAACCCGCGAATTACCCGCTTAATGAATACTCGCATGAATATGAGACGGATATGGATATCATATTTATCCAACAGGGCAAATACAAATATCATAGTATCCGTTCCTATAGATATCCATTTACATCCCTACTTCTACTCTTTACATTCTTTCTTTCATGTTGCAGAGCATTGTCAATGTGCACTTCATCTGTTGAGGCATTTTCATTAGATTCCCTATTTTCCTCTTCACTTTCAACATTGCTAGTTGACTAAGTATTCTTATCCTTGTGACTTTTGTTCCATTTCCAACCTTTTTTATCTTTAAACGTCACATCCCGACTTATTAGAATATTTTTCTCTATTGGATCATAGAGCTTCTAAGCTTTGGATTCTTCACTTAATCCCAAGTGCACACACTTGATGTTTTTTACATCATGTTTTTTTCCTTTGCACATCAGGAATGTGCACAAAGGCTATACGTCCAAAGACCTTAAAATGATGCCCTGAGGGCTTTATACCACTTCACATTTCCTCTGGAGTCACGTCATTCACAGATAAAGTAGGAATTTTGTTGAGCATATAGGTTGCCCAATTAGTTGCTTCAGGCTAGAAATTCTTGGGAACTTTTTGACCAAACGTCATGCTTCTGATCACATTCATCAGTGTTCTATTCTTTCTTTCTGATACTTCATTTTGTTGTGGAGTGTAGGCATCTTACAACGGCCTCTTATTGCCACAAAAACTACAGAAATCAGAAAATAAAGTGGATGTAAATTCACCCCCTCTATCTTTCCTAAGACATTTGATATGATTACCTAACCATTTTTCCACTAATGTCTTGAATTGTTTGAAAACATCAAATACACTAGCCTTTTCATGCATAAAGTAAATCCATGTTCTTTTGCTAAAATCATTTGTGAATGTCATGAAATACACGTTTCCACCTTTGGATGTAGGTTTGATAGGTCGACACACATCAAAGTGAGCAAACACAAGACTTGACTCTTCATAATGCACATTTTAGTATGGCTTCTATATGTTGCTTCCTCATTAAGAAATCAAAGCAAGTTTCATCCAGTTCCTTCAAGCCACACATGCCTTTCACCATCTTCTTCTTGATCAGTGTGCCAAGTCCCTTAAAGCTCAAGTGACCATGTGTACAATATCATGGTTGTATAGCATTCTCTATAGAGACTTTCAGGAATATAGGCAGGGTCACATATGCAAAAACTAAAAACATTCTACTGGATAAGATCTTGGTGGTCATAAGCATGCCATTGTCATCATGAAGCACTCTGCTGAAGGTGGTAAGAAACACAACAAAGGGGGTTTAAATGGGGTTTCTTAAAAATTAATCCTTTTTCGAAAACAAATTTAATAGGAAAACACACAACACTAAAAATAACATGTTATTTTTATACTGGTAAGTTGTTAACTAAGCTACCTCCAGTCCACCCTACCAAGGTGATTTTGCCTTCTCAATAAGGACTTAATCCACTATAATCAAATAGATTACAAACACCACAAAGACAACCATCATTGTCTTCTTCGATATACATACTAAACCCTAGTCACTCAAGGTAATCACTCAAACAGATTTAAGGTTTTACAAACTGTGTTTACAAAGATTGCTTCTACAAAGCAGATTAACACAACGTTTAAGTACAATGAGAGATTCACACAATATGAAAAAAAATTCTAAATGTGTTTATAATATTCACAAAAACAATATTATTAGAGAAAATATAGCATCATGTGAATAACTTGTTGGTATTATTCACAAAGTAGCCACATGATCCATTCTATCAAGTCTTCCTTATATATCTAAAGAAAGATCCATTGGAGGGTAGAATGGGAATCTTCAGGTATGAGTTGGCACCTTGAATAATCGTAATCAATGGTGGGAGACAAAATCGTACAACATAAATTTCATTACTCCACGAAATCCGTGTAGTGGAAGGAATGATTTGATCTTGTATTGTGTACCATTTATCTCATGTAACAGTTTTTTCTTATCATCTTCTAATCATGATAACACGAAATTATATCGGATATTTGACTTGACTTGCATGAATTTTATCTACTTTTATTACTGTTTTATTTGATTTATCTTCGATTACTCCTTTGTTTTCTTATGTTTTATAGGTTACCATAAATATGGAATAAAAGAATAAAAGGAGAAATAAATGAAGGAAATGGAAATAAAAGAGGAAGAAAAGACCAAAGAAAGAAAAGAAGAAGAAAGAAAGAGAAAGGAAAGAAAAAAAATGTGTGAGGGTCACCACACATCAAGTGGCACTTGCCACTTGGGTGTGGCGCATGCCACATGAACATGAAAGAGAGGTGGCGGCTGCCACATGCATAGGAGGTGGCGAGTGCCACTCCTAAGTAATAGGAAGTGGCAACTACCACTCCTACAAGAACAGGAAGTGGCACCTGCCACTTCCTCCCCAGATTTTTTCCACTTTCTCCCTATTTTTTCTCAACTTCCTAGCTACATTCTCTCCTGATTTTCTCCTCGTTTGAAGTCTCAAATTCATGTAACCTTCGCCCACTAATAGTATAAAAGAGAAGGCGATTTTGGAACCAGGAGGCATTAATTTTTCTGTTTTCGTTTTAGTTTTTCAGCATTCTGTTTTAGTTTCTTTACATTGTTTTTAGAGAATTTTTGTAAGGCAATTGTTTTTCACACTGATAAACAATTGCCATTTAGTTTTAGGATTGATTAAAAAAGGTTGTAATATTGTACTAAACTGCAAGCCGACCTTCATAATCAAATCCAGGTTCTATTCTGCAAATTTCCAGGTTTTGTTTATCTGCTTTCATTTTTATCATTATATTTTTATGCATTCTTTCTATTTTCTGTTTAGTATTAAGATTAGATTTTGTAATAGCATGAAAGCCATGTCTGGATAAACCTCTTAGTATCGGTATATAATTACGATCAATCGGATGGGGGTTAAGTATATCGTGACGTAAACTTAATGGAATCTAGTTCTTTTAGTCTCTGTTTCTTTTGCCAAATTAATAAACTTTTGTCACGAGAGTGAGAAAGTAACGAATGTTAAGATCAATAAAGCGAGAGTTTGAGGTCTTAACCGGATAGCTGAAACTGAACATTAGGCTTAAATACAGCGAGAGCACTTTAAGGTTAATTAGGACTTATTTGTTTCCAAAAAGTGTTTTTAAATGCAAATGAGAGAGCGAGAGCCGCATTCTGATTTAAGAGCATAGTCTAAGTCAAGACCATGAAAGTGTGAGATAAGGCCTTTTAAATGAATATTTTCTACAGAATAACAATTCTTTCTTTTAAACTAAACGCCCACGAATTACCGAACCCTCGATGATTGACAAAATTATATACCGATATTTCACATTGTCTTAATTTAATTTGATTTTAATTCCGCACTTATTTTATTTCTCGCATCCCAAATTTAGAAATCCATTAGCCTTAGCTTTACATAGTAGCATTAGATAGCGGTAGATCGACTATTGGTCCTTTGGGTTCCAATGATTGGTTTTTTGTGACTCCCTTTTAATGGAGAAAAGGTTATCTATATGAGAACGGACGCACGAAAAATCCATCTTTTAATTACGGGGGCGGTGGCAGAGGCGGAGGCGGGGGATGCTAATAACCGCCCTTCACCCACCTCTGCCCAACTGCGACATATTAAAATTACTTTATTACTCTTATTTTTATTAACTTTGTTATCCATTTACCTTTCTTAATCTTAAGATAACAAGTTTTTTAGAATTAATATTTATTTTTTAAAAATATAGAGTAAATTTAAATGACTAAGTATTATGATTATTATTAAAATTATAAAGTATAATTTAAATGGCATGTAGGCCAAACATTATGTTTAGCATGTGTGTGTGCGCGCTCGTTATCAATTGGCTCCTAAGGAATCACATTTAAAAATGATAAAGCCCATTCTTAGATACCTTCATGGTTCATCTAAGTATAGACTTTCGTATTCCAAGGGAAGCGGTGATAATTTGGTTGGTTATACTGATTCCGATTTTGCCAGTTGCAAATCGGATATGAAAAGTACTAGTTGGACTTGCCACATGTTTTCAAACTCCTTAGTTAGTTGGCATAGCAAGAAACAAGTTTTTGTTGCTTTGTCGACTGCTGAGGCGGAATACGTCGCAGTAGGTAATTGCTATACTCAAATTGTGTGGCTCAAACAACAACTACTTGATTTTGACATTAAACTACAATGTATTCCTATTATGTGCGACAACACTAGTGCTATCAATCAAGCCAAAAATTCGGGGCTGCATTCTCGCACTAAACATATTGAGATACATCACCATTTCCTACGTGACCATGTTGAAAAAAGGGATGTCATATTTGAGCATGTTGATAGCAAAAATAAACTTGGGGATATTTTTACAAAACCTCTTGGAACCTAACTGTTTTTCAACATTCGAAGGGAATTAGGGATACTTGATATCTCAAATCTTGCGTAAATATGAGTGGATGCATGCATTTTATACTATTTTTTCTAACCTTCCTTGGAAGTTCAATTACATACAAGTGCATCTATAATCAGATCATAAGCAAGGTAATTTTGTTCCATTTTCTCCCTTTTAAGGTAAGTCTTTTACTTTTGCATGTTTTCTGTGGTCCATATGCTTGATATCTTGATGTATGAAGTATATCATGTTAGTTCACTTCCAAATATCTTAATTGATGTCTTTAAATTTATATGTTTATTGTGACCTCATGTTATTCTCTCTCCATACTTGATATTTGGTGCATGTGTATGAGCATATTCTCTATCATTAAGTTCCTGCATGATATATGTGACGGCGTTGTTTATCTATTCCAACATAAAATATGTTTGAAATTGCTATAATGTTCGCAAAATTCTTGTGGTGTGTCATTGCTTTGATAATATCTATGTTTTTGGTTTGAGTGGTGGTAAATCTATATATCGCCTTGCTAGAGCACATGCATGTGTAGCATTTTGGGAGCACTAAAGGCATATATCACATTATCGTGTCATCTTTGAAACAACTCAAGAGTTTTTATTACATTGTATCCTTCATCTTTCATGTTTGTGTTATGTTATTTGACATAAGTTGTGGAAATACTGTTATACGGTTGCTTTATATGCTTGTATTTATGTTTCGGTATTCTTTTACAATATATACATCATTCTATGTGAGTGTTGTGATATTGATGATATTACTTTTGCAATAGCCTATGTATCGTATTTTTGGTAATGTATGTTACAAGATACATCTCATGACTTGCTTTATCTCTTTTTGATGTTGTCAAATGGGGAGAAGCTTCGCGCAAGATGAAGTTGGGATGCATATATTCAGGGGGAGTCCTTAAAAAGACATGAAACACATCGTCTAAAGTTTTTCCATCATCAAAAAACAGGAGTTTGTGAGTGCAAATTTCCGTTAGATGTATTTTGCATGATGTCAAAACTAGGATAGTTTAGCGGTAATGTATATTGGATTGTATCCTCTGATTCTCAATGTGCATCTTAGCATTAGGAAGCATAAAAACATTTGAAAACAAGATGAAAAAGGTCTCATGCATAAAAAATGCATGAAAAATAATTTTTGTGAAAAAGTCCATTATAGGTCGACACATACATATATAGGTCGACCAATAGAAATATTTTTCTGCTATAGGTCAACACTCATGCTGAAATATTAAAGCCTGTAGGTTATATTCTATGTGCCGCCTCTTCAGGTCGACAAATAGGTAGCATATGAAATTTACAGGTCGACCTATGTGTTGAACAAGTCAGCACATAATTTTCATAAGTCGACCTATGCAACGAAAATTTTCAAAAATTCATAATTTTCTAAGATCTTTTGCATTCCTTTTTTAACCTAACTATATATATATACATATATATATATATATATATATATATATATATATATATATATATATATATATATATATATATATATATATATATATATATATATACACACACACCTGCTATGCATCATTATTTTTTAATTTTTTTTCTAAAATTATAAAGAAACCTGGAACATACTAAGACTCTTCATCTTCAATCTTAGTTTTATGCATACAACAAACAACGCACACATAATCATTCATTGTTTAGCGTCCATATAGAATCAAGTTGATAAGGTCCAATTTAGCTTGTGGTATTGTAAATTTGGTCGAGATCTTAGGGGGTTTCAAAAAAGAAAACTAAGGTGGAGGTTTCCTTCAAGATCAAAGTGTGGATTTGAAGATTTTGAACAAGATTACTTAAGTTTGGATTCGATCGAGTGAAGGCTTTGAAGGAATGTGGTTCTTGCAAAGCAGTAGCTTGAGACGGTGGATCATCTTGGTCAATCTTGAGTTACAATAGGTTGTAATTCATATTTGATTGAGTGAAGGTTTTGAATAGATGTTGTTCTTGCAAAGGATTAGTGTGAGACGGTGAATCGAATTAGCATTGTTGAGTGACTTGATCAAACTCAGATCATGGGAAGAGAAATTGATAGGATCAACATCAAGATTAGGGTTTAGTTGCATTGCTACAACTTTCTTGTAAAAATACTATTGCAAAGTAAATCTAATTACATGATCTCAATTCAAATTCAAATTGAGGAAAGACATACCCATAACGAGGCTAATTGATAAATTGCCTAAACATATCCTTATGTACTCTTTGTATCTCTTTTTTATTTCATTTACAAATTGTCGTATTCATCATTAGTGTGATTAATTTGTTTTGCTAATTTATTTTGAAAATCATTTGAAAATCATTTTATGTAATTGATCTCGATCACTTTGATTGTGGTTAAAATTAAAAATCAACAAAATTATACAAAATCTCAAACATAATCAGTTGCACATAAGGTGTTTGATAAAATTATTTTAATTGTGTTTTTGTTTGATATATCATTAAAAATAGAGTTGTTTGTTAAATAGCCTTTTAGTAATTGAGTTGCTTATCATCATCTCTGATTTGTTTTCAGATCAGACAAATCAATCTAAGTTATTTTCGCTAGCCAAACGTTTTTTATAAACATTTTCATTCATCAATTCTTTTATTCGAGTCAAAGTTCATGTTACACACTGAGTGTTAGATGATTTGTTTTCACATAAGATAAATCGATCTAAGTTATTTTCGCTAGCCAAACGTTTTTGATAAACATTTTCATTCATCAATTCTTTTATTCGAGTCAAAATTTATGTTACACACACTAAGTGTTTATGAATCAGAACCAATATTAAATGTTAGAACTTAAATCTACAAAATTATCTACAAAATTGATCAATAATAGAGAAATTGAATGTAGAAAGAGAAAGGAGAGAAGGAAAATTTAGAAAAAAAATTAAGAATAAGAATATTTTCATTCACATTAACATTAAAAATAATACCTCCAAAATATATAAACACTTACAAATAAATTGGTAGTGATGTGTAACTGATTACACAAACGCCAGAATCACTTCAAATCATTTGATATTTTAACATGTCTTTAAAAGGTTATAGACCCATAATGATCGGATCACTTCAGTTATTAAAATTCTTTTAATATCTTTAAAAAAATTTAACACTTCAAATTATTTGATGTTTTAACATGTCTTTAACCGGTTATAGACCCATAATGATCTGATCACATGAGTTATTAAAATTCTTTTAATATCTTTAAAAAAATTAAAGACTGCTGTATGCCTAGTTCAAACCAAGGACATGTGATTAAACAAGAGACCCCTACCAACCAAATGTCCTTGGATTATTGATTAAAAAATGTTGGATGAGCTTAATTAATTCAACAAATTTGATATTTAATAAATCAACATTAAATAAATAATAAAAATATTAACATTAAAAACCTATAAATATTAAATAGTAAAATTAACACAAAATTTGAAGTTATAGCCCGTATGTTGTTGGTGTGGAAATGTGATTTATTTATTTTAATAAATGAAGTTGTAAACAATCTTAAATATGACATAAAAAAAAATGTTGAAAATAAATAAATACAAACTCTATTAATCCCTTAAAAAAAGAGATATACTGCTATTATACTGCTGCGTTTATATGCATAGATAAACATTCATTTTCCAATTTAACTTTTATATCATAGTTGGTCCGGTTGGTGGCGGCGGAATACATGGCGGCGGAACGATATCCGGTCCAGGAGGACGCGGGGGAACAACATCAGGTGGTTGAGGCGGCACAACATCAGGTATCGGGAACGGCGTATCTTGTCCCGGAGGAGATAGTGGAGGTTTAGGACCTTCCGGTTTCGGTTTCGGATTCGGAAACGGTATGAACTCAGGAGGATTAGTAACTATCTCGGGTGGCACATCCAGGTCTATTTCGGGTTCACGGGTAGGAATGGTTGGATTCTCTTTAGGAACTGAAGGAGGTTCGGTTTTGGGTATGATTGGAATTTCGGGTGGGGCTTTTCCCGGGTAGTCGGGTGTGTTGTTGTCATTATTTGAGGAAAGACTCGACATGGTGATGGTGTTGATGATGGGGAGAGGTTTTCTAGAGTTTGAGTTTGTGGTGTAGAGAGGTTTGGTGATGGGGGTTGTTTTTCTTAGGAGTGAGGATGAGATTAGTGATGGGATTGATGAGGATGACATGGTGATTTATATTCTATTGTTGTAATGATCCTATGTAATTAAGTGGGTGGTGTTTTATTAGAAAGGTGAATTAGAGTGGTGGTGGGATGTGTTGTAGGGTTATATGGGATTGGATTGTTGCATGAGGAAAACACTTGTAAGCTATTACACCCTCCAACACATAATGAAGTATCTCTTTGATCAACACGTAGTTTTATTATTATTTCTATGATTTTTTTTAAAGAATGCCTAAGCTCTAAAAGAAAAACTAAATAAAGAATTTACAACATTATTGAAGAGTAACTGCAGCAAGCCTGTTGGATAATAATCATCTAATGCCACAAGTCAAAGTTGATTCAGATTGAGTTTTGAAATGGCATCTGCTTGACTTTTCAATATACGTGAGTAATATGGACTTCCTAGTCTTCATTGATCCACTTTCTATCCACTGATTTGTTGGAGTAGTCCAAGGCTGCATCTAAGTGTGTATTTTGATATTAATTGCATATATGGTATTTTGATATCAAAACGTAATTAATATTCATAACATAAAATGATTATTATAATGATAATTTCAACCGTAAATTAAATATTACATTTTAATATTTTAGTGGACGTTTGTACATTTTCACGATATTTTCGATTTATCTTTGTAGCGTCGTTTTCAATTCGAATGGAACTTTCTCTTTGAAACCGAAATACGTATCCCACAAGTCGTAACATCCGCTCGAGTCTTGAGCTCAAATTTGTTGAACATGATGTTTCCTTCGTTGTCAACCGAAGGTGAACGGTACTCGAGCTTCACAATCCTTCATTTGTCTCCGTAGTTAGTGGATTTCGTCTATGATATCTTCGAGGGGGTGAGATCGGTGAGCTTGAACAATCGGCCGGGTGTAGAGCCGCCGGAGTAGGAGTCATTTATGACATACCAACAAATGTTTATTTGTGACATTTGAGACATATTGAGTTTATGTGAGTTATAACCCAAGAACACCTAAATTTATAGAAGACCTAGCTCAATATAGACCACTCATTAATTGTCATGTTGATTCCAAATATATATCTCCGGAATGATGCGTGTCACGAGTGTGACACTAACGCGTCTGTCGTATAATGACCGCAAGTATACAGTTGTTTGCGTAGTTTTAAAGAAAAGATTGTCGATCCCATAGGGAAGTGATAATCAAACTAATGTTATCTATTGTTGCAGTGTAAAGACAAGGCTAAAGATTCACCGATACGAAACGGAAAGATACAAAAATTCTAAAGATTTGAATTTTAGTAATAAAACGAGTCCGGAATATGGATTCCGCATGTCTAAAGGACTTGTAGAAATCGGGTGCTAATTACGACTGAACTCGGTTCTGTAAAAAATACTAACTTAAAGATTTCGTCTCACACTCTCGCGCTATTGACAAGAACCACACCTTTCAACCACAGGATTTTGCTCTCGCTCGCACCGTTTCAATTGAAAAGGGTATTTTGAAAGTTAATAAAATCCTAAACGATGCCTAAAGCGCTCTCTTGCTTTTAGGATTTATGCCTAGTTTCCACTATCAGTTCATTCCTCACACTCTCGCGCTATCGATCCGAACTTAGTTTATTCCTCACTTTCGTGTCGAAATAATAAAACATAAAAGTTTGGAAACATAAACCAAAACCAATATTCAATCAATAATTTTGTACCTAAAGTTTTATACGGAGTACTGTCAATGACGACGATCCTCATACGCTGAACTCGATTAATTTAGAAAGACATGATATTATTCATAGTAAACATGTTAATGGTAATTGAATACAAAACTAACATCGCAGAGAAAATTAAAATAAACACGAATGCAATAGTAAAAACAAGAAATAAACTTGTAGAGTAAAATACGAAACTTGAATTGAAATTTTCCGGCAGGCTTGTTCGAGAATCCAAAAGTACAATAGTTAAAACACAATAAAAATAAAAGGTGCGACAATTCCTTGGTGTGAGTAATTGTCGCTTTACAAGTGAATTTATGCCTAAGATTCTAAACGAAATTTTGCAGCGCTTCCGCAAGATTTCGGGCTGTCTGGAGAGTGTCCAAGAGGTCCTTTATATAGAGGAATGGAGACTTGCAACTGCCCTGGACGTGGCTTGCTAAGTAGAGGGAAAAAGGGAAAGTAAAATTGCACTTAACGGTTGCAGAATTTGAAAACGAAAATTGCGCTGACATGGCGAACGCGTTTGAGGCATGGCGAACTCCATGGCCTCAGTTCATTAATTAACGTGGCATACTGATAAATGGCGAACACCATAGCAAAAGAGGCAAAATTGCTTCTTTTTGCTGCATTTTCCTATTCTTCCACTCTTTTTTCTAGCTCTTTTCCGATTCCACAACGGGTGAACCTATTAACTGGAAAACACAATAAAAAACGATAAAATACATACAAGACTCGATAAAATACGGAAAATAACACGCGCAACGAGCCTAAAAATATGACACGATTTCTTGTTATCAAACTCCACCACACTAAGACTTTTACTTGTCCTCAAGCAAACTCCCAACATAGTTCAAAACAGTAATTGCAATATCCGAAACAATGGCACGACATGACTCTAAAACGGTACACGACTACTAGGTTAATGCTAAAAGGATAGGTACTAAACATCGACAACAAGGATGCCGTAATGTCACATATCCGCATATGCGGACAAAAACTATCCCTTATGCGATACCAATCCAAATCATACCATTATGACTCGACCTACATTTCTCGTTTCCTTTTCCCTCTTTTTTCGTCCTTGCACGATCACATTAAGCCTGTTATCCCCGCACTCGCATGGTAAGTGAACTTGTTAGTGTTCTTGGTCTCGTTATTCAACCTTCTTTTCTTTTTTCTTTTCTTTCTCTCTTTTTTTTCTTTCAAATTTTAAGAATCCGATCCGTTGGGCTAAATGATTGGGTGGGGATCACCTAACTTAGAGGGAAACAAATCTTTTCATTCGCTTTTCTATAAAACAACTCAATTCAACTTTTTGAGACCACCACATATTTGCATCGGTTCATTACTTAGTGTGTGCCTTAGGATGATGTTAACCGCTAATATAAACTACTTAAAAGACTATTACACAAACTCGGAAATCAAGGTCTCGGTATAATGGTTATTTAAATCGGTGTCGCATGATGTGTGATATCCGCAAGTATACGGAGTATGTCAGAGTAATATAAAAGATTATCGATCCCACAGAGATCAATGTTAGTCTATCGATTACTATTGTTACCGTGTTTATCTAAAGCTAATGATAACATAGAGTATTACGCGCTGAGAAAATAAAAATTAAGAAATGAATTTAAATTTAGAATAAGGCATACTAGAATGTAATTCTCATCGACCAAACAATACTCATATTATCTAAGTAGTAATACATATGGGACAATATTTTCTTTCTTGAAAAAGAGTTAATTAAAAAGGATTTGTCGCGTTAGCGTAATCGGAACTGAACCTGACCTTTAATCTATACCAGCTGCTTACGATGCACCGGTCGCATCTGACGTTAAAGTGAAGAAGTCCTCTTTTTATATAACTACCTCTAAGACTTAGTTAAAAAGTGTCTTTGATTGGAAACTTTTAACATCAAAGGGTTTCCGACATATGCTCGACCAACCGAATCCTAAATCTATAAACACGTCTGAAAATAGTTTTAAAATCACTTTCTAATAATACCAAACTTTTCTAATTAATTAATAAAGCGCTTTCGCTGTTTTTACCAATTAAAAACTAACCAACTCTTATCTAAAGTTTCGGACGGCTTTCGATCTTACTCGACGTAATCACTGTCGCTACTTGCAAAAATAAGGTGTCGACAAAACAGAAGAGTCGCCACCTTTCGTTATTTATCCCTCAGAACGGGAAAGGAAACGATCGGAAAAACCTGACGAAAAAGGTATAAGACAAGGTCATCGCAACCATTGTCTGGATTCGGGAGTCGGTTACGCAAGGGGAACGTATTAGCACCCCTCACGTCCATCGTACCCGATGGGATCCACGCTTACTTGGTTTGTCTAAAGGATGCAAAACAATCTATCTACGACTGCTACATCTAAACGGGAGGAAATTGACTCGATAGAGCGTCGCACTCTATGCCTACGTATTCTCATCAGAGAATGAGAAATCAGAGTCTACGTAGTTCGGGAAACTACGGGAGAAGTTTGCTCACCAAGACGTCGCGTCTTGTGTAACACCCATTTTAATTATTTAGTCATTTTATTACTATTTTAATTATTATATGTGGGTGTGCCCTTTGGTGGGGGTGTGTTTGATGATGATTGGTGGGTGTCCCTGATATGGGAGGATTATTGGTGGTGAATTGGTGTGAATATAATAATAAAATAAATAGTAGTAATATGGTGGTATTATTATTATTATTATTATTATTATTATTATTATTATTATTATTATTATTATTATTATTATTAATTGTAGTAATATTATTAATATTGGAGAATATTATTATTAGTAATATTATTACTTTTATTATAACTATTAGTGGGAGAATATTATTATGATTATTATTATTATTATTAATAATAATATTATTGGTGGAGTATTATTACTATTATTATTAATATTATTATTATGGGTGAAATAATATTATTAATATTGCTATGTGTATTATTATTATTATTATTATAATGATTATTATAATTATTATTATTAGTAATATTATATTAGTATTACTATTAAGATTATTATTATTATATTATTTTATTAAGTTATTATTATTATTAAGATTAGATAATTAAAATAGGGAATGTGAGGGGTTAGTGGTTTTTTTACGATACATTTGGAGAGTTGGGAGAAAGAACGAGAGAAGTGAGAAGAGCATAGAACGAGCAAAGGAACGAGGAACGGAAGAGAAAGGAGAAAGCCAAGAGACCAAATCTAGGAGGATTTCCATCGATCAAACCGATTAACAAGGTAAGGGGGGAGAAACTTGATTGGGATGGTATTTACATGTATAGGGTAGTGGGGATTCCTTAACCCCGTAGGAATGTATCGGTGTATGAAATTTTATGTTGTCATGCCTATAATTGTTGATTGATGTTGAGAATTGGTATTTGATAAACCAATGAGGAATGATATATGTTGATGTTGATGAATTGTTGTTTTTGGTGAGTTTGGGGTATTGGTTGGGTTTACGGTTTTAGGGAAGTTCCTGTATAACCTCTGTGGTTTGGATAATGACCATGAGTATTAGTGAGATTTTGTGTAACCTCTGTGGCTTAGGTAATGACCATGATATAGGTTCTGAGATGTAGTTTAAGGAACAATTGATTAGAGTAGTGTGTGATAGTTGTAGTAATGATAGGGCAGAGGATGAATGAAGAGTGATAAGCTTGGAATTGAGCAAGATGACAGTGTTGGACAATAAGGGTGGGTTTTCGTATGATCATTGTGATTGTGTAATAGTGTATGATGGGTAGGATCACATTTAGGATAGAAACCCCTAAATGCCATAGTTTTGAAAAGTATGGTTATATGATATATGATGACATGATCTTTAAAAATATGTTGTTGGCTGTTATAATTGTCATATTATGGTAGGATTTCGAATTCTGAAACCAGGGCTTTTTACGGAATTGAAATCGGAGGTCTAGAAGACCTCCAACGATGGAAAACACAGAATTTTCTGCATTCTGCGCTGTTTGCGTCGACTCAAAGCTGTATATTGGTGAATTTTCTGTTTTGACGATTTTGGCCATAACTTTTGATCCGTAAGTCGGATTTAGTCCCCGTTCGAAGCGTTGGAAAGCTCTTGAATAGATCTATAACATGGTATAAATAATATAGTTATTTGCCAAATATTTTTATATCCAATATTTTTGGGAGTCATTGTTTAGTTAAATAGTAACTAAACCATGGATCGATTTAAATGATTTATTGATTATTTACTTGAGTTTAATTGTTGTGCACTTAGTGTGCTTGTGTTTATTGGTGGTGTAATATATATAATGTGTGGTGATGTGATCAGGAGGATCGTGTGCACTTAGTGTGCTTGTGCTTATTGGTGGTGTAATATATATAATGTGTGGTGATGTGATCAGGAGGATCGTGTGCACTTAGTGTGCTTGAGTTTGTTTGTCGTGTATTGTTGTCGTGCATTGGTGTCGTACATATCATGGTGTTTGGTGGGATGAATCATTGCTCAGGAGGAATGTATGTGATTCATCCGTACTCCTTTGTGGAGAATGGTGGGGATAGATCATATCTCAGTAGGAGCGTAAGTGATCTGTCGGGGATAGATCATATCTCAGTAGGAGCGTAAGTGATCTGTCGGGGATATATCATATCTCAGTAGGAGCGTAAGTGATCTGTCCAAGGTTCGATTGAATGAACCAATGAGTCGGTACCGCATGCATGGTGTTGAGTTGCATATTTGCATTATAATATGTTATATTGTAATTTGAACAGTAGGTTCGTGATTGGTGTTATGGGGTGAATATTGTGTGTTTTTAATTATTATATGTTATATGGATGTTTGAACAGTAGGTTCGTGATTGGTGTTGATGGGGTGAATATTGGTGTGTTTTACTACCTTTATTGCATGTATTAAATTATCGATATATTTTGATCATGTTTTCTCACCTCTTTGTTGTTGTTGTGGTCTGTGCTTCCTCGGAAGTACAGATAATCCAGATACATAGATAGCTTGGATAGCGGTGTGCAAGTCGAGTCTTAGGATGCTCTGATACGTAACACGGGATATGGGTGTTTTATTTGTTTATGTTAAACTTGTTGAAAATCCTGTGACGTATCACATTTTGGTGAATTATAATAATAAAGATTTTATGTAAATCTGGCGGATGGCCGAGAATGTTGGAATAATAATTTCCGCTGTATTATTTTGAAAATAATGAATAAAGTATTTTTGATAACTATTGGTGATGTGATATCCCACTGTTTTTGTGAAAACTCTGATGTTTATTTATAATGTTTATATTTTATTTAATTTGGGAAGTGGGGTGTTACAATTGGTATCAGAGCAGGTCGGTCTGTCCGGCCAATGTTGTCTAGTGTTGTTGTTCCTTGGTATGCGACATGTGTGTAAAAACATTGTCGGTACATGTTGTTGTTTAAATTTTGTCGGTAAAAGTGAAATGATTCCAGTGGGGAGAAGTTGGTATTTCTCCGAAATGCTGCAGTGTTGTGCCTTAGTGTGTTACGCTCTTATAGTTTGGTAAAGATGGTTTATACCCCATCATGATTTTCGGCTGTCTATTGACAAATTAAGGAACTGATCACCCTCAATCTCTTGTTAATAGTAGACGAGATTGTGTTGGATGAGATAGACGTGTCTTGCAAGCTTAGGTGGTGTGAGCAATGAATTGTCTTGAGTTAAGCTAAGTGCTTAAGGGATTATTTTGAGGAGTTGGCGTAAGACAGTGTTGAGGTGTGTATTTTGACGGAAACTTTGAATGTTAAGGAAAGTGAGAAATTGGGGTTTATCACTTAATTGTGATTGTCCGGAAGTTCTCCTGAGGAGGTAAATGGTTTACTATCGGAATGTGAAGTAAAGCTTACACATTGACTTCGTTCTTGGAACTAGTCCGATATGGGTGACTCCATATTGTGTGTTTGCATTGGGATTGAGAAAGTTAAAGAGTCCACTTGAAGACCTGCTGGAAGAGAGGTTCTTTTGTTTGAGTGTGTTATCATAAGGTGCACCAATTTTGTTGGTTAGACAGACGGAAGGTTTTGTGAAGCTTTGGGTGAACTATGGATAAGTGAACAAGGTGACTATCAAGGATAAGCATTCGCTTCCAAGAGTTGATGAGTTGATGGATCAACGGGCTGAAGGATGTGAGTTTTCCTTGGTCGTGTGAGCTCGGGTAGAGCTATTGTGGTTGTGGTATCAAATGTCGAAGTTGTATCGCAATGGGAGGCTCCAAGATCTGCTATTGAGATTGGGAGTAATTGGGTTTTAAAATATTGAAAGATTGAACGTGTGTTGGATGGTCTCCTATGTATGAAATTGTTGTTGTACGCTGAATTCCGAGATCGCAGCTTTTTACGGAATCAAAATCGGACGTCGTAGAAATCATGTTTAATGGTTCTAATTCGAGGCTATATGTTAGGTGAGTATGAGTATGTGTTTGTTTCGAAGAAAGGAATTGAATCGGTCGAATTTTCGGACAAGAATGCAAAATCCCGTAGCAATTTTTCGGCAAAATTCTGGTTTTTTGGAAAACTTCGAAAATTCATAACTCTTGAACCGTATGTCTGTTTTGACCCCCGTTTGAAGCGTTGGAGAGCTAACGAGATGCTCTTTCCGGGAAAAATGTTTTTTATGTCAGTGGATGATCCAATTATAGCAGAATATTCGAAACGTGTAACTTGGTCAACTTTTACCGTCGTGATCGGGTGCGTTTGATGTGTTATCTTACTGTATGTTTTCGGTATATACCGTAGTAGCTGATGCTTCGATTTGGAAACCTTGCTTGTACCGAGGAAAATGGCGAAAAGAGTTGGAACCGGTTGGGAAATTTTGTGATGCGAGTCTGGTCTGTGAAGAGACTTCTTATGGAGTTAAGCCTTGTATGTTAGACCGTACTAGTAGTATTCTTGAGGAGATTCGAGGAGGTCAGAAATATGGGTTGAGTTGGTGAATTAGTTGAAATTGATAAATCAGAGTCGAAGAGTGGATTGTCGGGTTTGTGGAAATAGTACCATGATATGTTTGTGATGGGGTATGTGGACCGGATGTTGTTGAGGGGAGTAGGAGTACTCGTGAAGAAATACATTGAGGTGGATGGAGTGTCCATCCCGGTGCTATGAAGAAGTAACCGAATTTGAGTAGATTGTTTTGGTGACCATAGATGAGAAGAAGAGTGGTTGAGGTTGAATATACTGGTTAGGATTATTGGAATTCGAAGAGTGAACATCAGAAACTGTTGAGTCTGATGCAGCCATTGAATATTCCAGAGTGGAAATCAGGTAGTATTTTCACGGATTTGGTGTTGAGATTTCCAAAGAATTGGAAAGACATAATTTTAATTTGGGTTGTTGTGAATGGATGAACTATTCCGTGTTAAGGATATATGAGATACTATCAAATGTTGTGTTAGATTGAAATTTGAGATTTATATTGAGATGTTTGAGGGGCTTACAGGGAGCTTCAGGTATTAAGTTGAAGTTGAGTTCGGCTTACTATCCGCAAACTGATGGTCAGTCAGAGAGGACTATTGAGTCTGTTGAGAATTGGTGAGAGCTTGGATGTTGGATCAAAGTGGATCGTGGGATGAGTAATTACCGTTGATTGAGTTATCTATAATAACGATTACCATCCTAGTGTCGGAATGACACTATATATGGCTTGGTGAGATAGGGAGTGTAGGACTCTTCTCTGTTGGAATAAGTCGAGTGGGAGTGTTGTGCTCAGACCGAGAATTATGCTTGAGATGGCTGAGAAGATCAAGAGGATATAAGGAAATATGTGTTTCGAGAGTCACGTCGGAGACTGGTGCTAGTCGGGCTTCGAAATCTCGGAAGTTCGCACCGGATTCTGTGGTTGTATCAGAGTAGCGCAGCGGAGGCATGGGAGGACAAAGCGGCTCCGTTGGCTCCTGACATGCGTGCAAGCTCCATTCCAATCTTCTCCTCTCTGGATCTTTGATGGGGACGCTCGAATCAGAACAATGTAACGCTTAGACCGTCATGGTTCGACCTATACGAGAAACGAACTCTAAGAGGTAGCGTATTGATATCCGTGTCAAAGACAAGATAGAGAAATGATATCGAAAATCATTCTCCAATTGAATCATGCCACACGGCCAACCAAAAATAAAATCGAAGATAAAATCGGATAGAAAAGAAATAGGAGAGAAAATAGGAGACAAATCCACTAACAAATGGCAATAAAATGCTACTCCTAAAATATGACAATTAATCTCTACTAGGAAATAAAACTCTAGAGAAAATACGAGTAAATGCATACGGAAAATAGAATAAAATCATGTGCACAATATCCTATAATTTGCTATAAAGAAAATAGAATGAAAAATTCTATACTAACATCTCTATAATATTCTATAAGAAAAACTATCTAAAGAAAATAGGAAATTCTATGCATAATAGAAAATAACCTAAAAATCTATAATATCCATAAATAAAACTAGAATAAAATTCTATATTATTAAATCTATATGAAAATATGCTAATAATATTCTACACTATAATTCCTAGGAAGAAAAATAGGAAAATAAAACTAACTATTACAAGCAAATGCCCAATACAAGAGAAATTAAAAATTATAGAGGGGAGGGGGTACAGCCTGAAAACTGGGTGTAAATGCAGAAAAAACACAGGGCCCAGCCCACAATACAACCAGCAACAAAAAATAAACAAAAAAAAAACCAAAGAGAAACAGGGGGTGCGCGAGCTGGGGACGGAGGATGCGCAGTCCAGAAAATTATTGTTGCTTGTTCCTGGGCCTAGCCCATTCGCAACACAAAAACTGAGGAAAGGGTGTGAAGGAAAAAAAAGGGGTGCGGATCCAAAATGAATTGGGCCAAACCATGCCCATCACCCACGAGGGCTTCCTCTCCTTCCTCCCAATCAGTTCACCCTGAAACCCTAATCTCTCTTCCTGCCGCCGCTTTCCTCATCGTCTCAGCCTCATTTCTTCCTCATGTCTTCCACCGAAAACACAACTCAATCTTTACCCTAATATCAATCTTTAACAAACAACGAATCCACCTTTCCTTCACCTAAAATTCTTCATTCACTCTCTGTTCCGAATCTTCTTTAAGCTTGCATGTCTCAATGGAGGTGGTAAATCCGGAAATGATACCTTGATGAGCGTTTGCAGATCGGAAGAAGATACGAGCGATGGAGATTCGAAAGTTCGTGGTTTGAGAATCTTGAAGTCCTTGAAGAAGGATTTATGGAGTTGATGCAAATACGACGAACACGGACGATTGTTCATGGTGAATCCTGACGAAGGTTCTTGCACGTTTTGTTCTTGAGGCGAGTTGGAGAAGTAGGTCCGAGAATGGTTCTCCGAAGGTGCATTGCTGTGAATCTTTGAGGATGTGGATGATCTTGAAGGAATCTGGAAAAATGGTGATATGGAGAGGATGAAGATCTTCGAAGATCCTTGAAGATCTTGAAGATAGCTGATGAAAATTGTTGAATCTTGTTGAACGGTTGAAGCTACTATGACGAAAACTGAAAATCTTGAGGAATGTTATGAGTTGGACATGTTGAAGGTTCTATGAAGATCGATGAAGATCTTTGAGGAAGACGAATATTCTGGAGAAGTGATGAACACGCGAAGACTTGGATGCATGTTCTTGAGGAGAAGATTGTGATGGATCTTGATGAGGCTTCTGGAAAACGGTTACAGTGTTCTTGCACTGATCTGGATAAAGATCTGGATATGAACACCGTTGATGAATTGCTGGAAAAAATGATAAACGATGATGCACGCTTGAGCGGATGAAGATAATGATGGACTGTTGGTGTAGTTGCAGGTTCTGGCGAAGCTTCCGTCTGAAGGCCGCCGTTAGATTTCTCTGGTGAAAGTTTGAACGGATTCTGGATATATTCTTATGAACATATGAACAAGATGATGTTCACGATGAGGATTTCGATGATGGTTACAAGTTTCCGGTGAGGAAATGCAGTTACTGGCGACTGCAAACGGTTACCGGCGTCCATTGCGGTGGTACCGGCGACGGCTGCATGGTCGGCCGGTGAAGGGAGGAAGGGGAGGACGCGTGTCAACACGCATGGGAGAGAGGGAGAGAATGGGAGCCACATGCGGGGTGAGGTGTCACTCTGTGTGTGCATGCAGAAGGGTGAAGTGGCAAGCTCTGAGAGAGAGAGAGAGAGAGAGAGAGAGAGAGGTGGAAGCCCCTGAGTGTAACGTGTGGCAGGCGCTTTATACTGACAAGTGGCAGCGAGTTGGACTTGGGCCCCCAAAACTGGGACATCTGGCCCACCGAAAATGATTAGTGGACTGACTCAAATTAATAGCTAATGGACTCACTTAAAGGCTAATTAAAGACTAATTGAGGACTAATTGAATTAATTCTGCTAATTAAGAAATGATCCACTAATGATTAAGACTACTAAACTCAATTAAAAACTAATTAATGGTTAATGATGATTAATACCCTAATTAAAAATCTCAATTAATTTGTTAAACAAAAAAATCAATGTTAATTGATCAAAAACCGCTAATTAACTAATTAAAATGCTAAAATCCTAATTAACACCCAATTAACATTCTAAAAAATATTGATTAATATCCCTTAAATTCTTAGAAGAAAAAAAATCTATTAATTTCTAAAAACCTACTAATATCTAAAAGAGAATTAAATCTACTAATGAATCAAATCTATTAACTTCTAACAAATTCAATTAATATCTATAATTTCTAAAAAAAGAAATTAAATCTAAAAACTTATTTTAAAATTTATTTCAAATCTAGAAAACAACTATTCTATTAAAACTATTAAAAAATCTATTTAATATCTATAAAAGAATTACAATTCATTTAAAATTCTAGAGATTAAGGGAAAAATCTAAAAAAATGCGAGGAAGCCGATTAAATCGATTAGCAAACAGATACGCGAATATATCCAAATAAACGGTAAAAAACCGGACACCGAAATGTCCTAAAAAATAACAGCGAGAGCTGAAAACACCGGGACGGGCACAAATTCTCAAAATACGTCCTCGTATTGGCCTGAAATGTCTGAAGCGTGATCAGAGGGCTATAATCCCGACAAAGTCAATCTGACTGAAAAAAATGCAATGTACGTAGTATGCAAATGCAAAATGAAATGAGTCGAAACATGAGCCAAATAGCGATAAGTAGTTGGTCAAATTTTGGGGTGCAACAACTGCCCCTATTCAAACGGCTTGGACCTGAAGGGTTGAGAAGCGAACGGCTTTCAAACATTCAAAGGTAGAAGACGGTTGAATACAAAAGAACCCAGAAATTTGTCAATTGCACAAGTACACGGTACTCTGATGGGAACAAGTCTTCGGAAACTGAAACAATAGCTGCACGGTAACTAGCTGGAGAAATACTGATCTGAGCCTCCGTCAGGATGATTCTCTGATTTATCTGATATCATTGCGTCCTCAAATCATCGAGGGATCACTGGTTACACAGTAACGGGTGATTTTGCCAACCACGCACAGGTAAACGACACTCTGATCGGTAGGAACATCTTCAAAACTGAGCATGACAGTTGCACAGCAACTCTGCTGGGGAACTGGTCGCACGGTAATTGGTGAAGGGTCTAATCTCAAATCTCCGTCGAGATGATTATCTGATTTTGTCGTAGATATTCGTCCTCAAGTCATTAAGGGGTCACTGGTCACTCGGTAAACGGTGATACATGGTCGATCATGCCGTCAGGCATTCTGTGTCATTGCATCAGAATTCCTCGGGACTCATCAGGTCATTAGGAACTTTTTAACAATCAAGTTAATCATGTCGTCAGGCATTCAAGGGAATTTTCGAGCGTCAGCCGGACTTCATCCGTAGGTCAGGAATAGAATCCTTGGTCAATCATGAACCAAATAAGGATATACAATCTTTTACCGTCAGGCACTCCGCATCAGCTGAGAGAACTACTTCGTCAATACAGTTGGACTTCATCAGCAAGTCTGGGGTTTCGGCACCGCTGTCGGACTTTAATCATCAAGTTTCCAAGGAAAGTTCAACTTCTATGTTAAAAACCTGTTGGGGATGACACATCTCCACTGGGGATTCTGGAGAACTATCAAGTAACTCTGCTTCGGGGATCCAGAAATCATTCTGGGTGAATCAACTCTGCCGAGGACTTCAAGAATCATCTTGGACAAATAACTCCGCCAGAGACTTCAAGAATCATCCTGAACCAATAACTCTGCTGGAGATTTCAGGCATCATCCTGAGCAAGCACTGTGTCGGGGACCCTGAGCATCAACTTGAGCAACCCTCTATGGCGACTTCACTGGGGAACTCAAGAATCATCTTAAGCGACCAACTTCGCTGGGGAATTCAAGAATCATCTTGAGCAAACCATTCTACGGAGGAACACCTACAAAATAAGAACGGTAACGACCTAGCTCATGTTTCATATGCATATGATCGATAATGGCGCAATGCTCCACACGGTGGAAATGCTACGCGTTTAGGGTAAATGCTATGCAATCATGCAAAATGCTACGCCCCCATCAACAAAATAAATGCTGAAGGGAGAATCCTCCTGTCAAGGAGAAGGAACCACTCTGGTGGAGAGGAGGAATCATCCTGTCGAGGAGAAAAAGTCACACCAATCTTAATTGGATTCCGCCTGGGGAAATGATCTTCAATCGACTGCTGTAGGGGAACAAAATTCTACGAGAACCTGGACATGCTCATCTAGGTATATGAACCACAACTGCTGAGGGGAAATGATGTCAATCGCAGAAATAAACTGCACGGCCTTCGCGGCAAAGCGTTTTGGGAGATGACGACTCTGGTAGGGAAGTACAACATCAGCTATTCAACACGCTGCTGGGGAAAACCAATCATGGCCTGAACGGCCTCCAAGGATTCGACTCTCTTGGGGAACTGCAAACTCGGCTGGGGACGGGTAACCAGCCATTGGAATAAATCCTACTTGCCGGGGAGAATAAACTCTGTGGGAAATTTCAATTCCGCTGGAGACTTCAGTCTGCACTATCGAAAGCTGCGCACTTGCGAATAGTCTTTCATGAGAAAACTGCACATTGAATCAGTGCTGGGGAAGTAAACCCAAATTCGCTTGTCAGGGAGAAATTTGATCCTAAACCGTTGGTAATGTACAATCAATCTGCCGAGGATGGCTACACTCTGTCGGGGATATCAATCTCGCCCTGCTGAGGATAATCTTGCATACGCCTTACGGAGACTGACCCTTCTGGGTAACACCTGCTGGACTATCAAGTCTGATGAGGAATACCTGTGTATCAACACTGCTGGGGATATCAATCCTTAGCTACTCATTGTACAACCTTGTTGGAGATGTAATGATCCTATCAAGGACACACCTCTGGCGACTGCGGAAGATAACAATCGATCACCGAAATTGAATCTCACTTCACTGAGGAAAACAACCCTGAACGGTCCTTTTAGAACACCCTAAGTCCTTATAGGGTACGAAGCAAGCTGCTGAGAAATAACTCTTCTCTGTCTGACATCAAAATCTACTCGTCTGGAGATTACTCAGTGAGGGAATCAACATCGACCTCTGCTTGAGGAATGAGTCAATGACCTGGACTCGGAGGGGAAATGAGTCAAACTTGGACTCTGTGGGGATACAACATTGCATCAGTCCCACTGCTGGGGAAATAAACCCAAATCTGTCAGTCAGGGAAAGCTTCAGTCTCAACCCACTTGGGAAAATAGCATATCAGGCTAATCAACGTTCAATGCTTGGGATGGTCATACTCTACCGGGAATATTAATCCAACCCGCCGAGGGTAATCTTGATCCTACTCTGATAAGGGATTAATGCCATCTCAACCTGCTGCAATCTCAAACTGCTCAGGGGAAACAATCTCAAACTGTACATCTCTGCTGAGAAAATAATCCTGATTCCACAACATCAACACAGGGAATACATAATACCAATCATGGAGCTGGGATCACTCGAGCCTTGTGTCGGGGAATGTGACAACATACGAGTCACTAAGAATCATCGTGTCGAACATATTTAGGCTTTTTCTGGTTTATGGATGAGAATAGGTTATCAACAAAATGGATTTATAAGGGAAATACTAGACGGCTAGCATTCAAGGTGAACTATCAGACGAGAACTGATAGCAAAATATGTTAGGTTGTCAGACGAGAACTGATTTACGGTTTGCCAGACGAGAACTGGACTTTAAAACTGTGTTAGCCAGACGGGACTGGTTGAACAATAGGTTAAAGAAAGGGTGACCAGACAGGGCTGGTTTCTGGTTTGGATTTCAGACGAGAACTGATCTCCGGTTTGCCAGACGAGAACTGGACTTTAAAACAATTTGGTTACAAGGTTCTGCCAAGTAACAGGTTAGGCTGTCGAATAACAATCCAATGACAGCAAGGCTTCTTCAGAAGGTTCAGGTTTTGGCCGGGTAATGACACGATTCCCCGACACTCAACTCTTGCTAGGGTGAGCCAACTTGCTTGAGCAACTTGCCCCAATCCGACTCTTGGGAAAATTCACCCTGAACAGAAAGCAGCTGGCAACGAGACAATCATCAGATGGCTTGCCCCAAAATCTGTACAACGGAAGGATTCATCCTCAACTAACCAACTCTCAGCATGGCTGGTCTCAATATACTTCTGAAGTAGCTTGCCCCTGGGTGAGCATTGAGCGACTTAATATGCCCTGATTGCACACTGGAGGGATCTGCCCTCAAATCACAAGAGTTCTGGATAACTGCCCCTGATTGGGTCTCGAGAAGATTCACTTCTGATCAACTGTTTCTTGAATAAACTGTCCCATAATCAATCGATGCTTCGGGACTTGTCCTCAGACTGACTGATTCCAAACTCACTGGAAGTCAATGCCCCAAATTCACAGGGCTTCGCAGTATACCAGTCTGATCCAGACTGCTGACGATTCAGTCCTGACTGATTATTCCCTGTTGGAATTCCTTCATATCAACTACTGTCCTGCAATTAAAATTGTCTATTCACGAATGGTAATTTTAATGCAGTGTTCATGCAGATTTCGAAAAAAGAGTGTTGTCACTCATTTACGTGTCATGATAGTGAGTGACGAATGAACCAAAGAGTTCAAACGTAGTGCTAATTTGATTAGTGAAAAATACAACAATGATATGATTAGCAAATCATGTAGGAGTCAGGTTACTCAACCTTATCGTAATGCGCTTTCAGAATAAACCCTGCCTCAATTAGGTCTTTTAAGGGTTGTATCGTGGTCGGGTTCACAGTTCGTGAAACAAGGGATATTAGGCTCAAGTCATGATTCGTACCCACCCCTTCTACGTGATGATCTCCGATCCTGAAGCTCAGTTAACTTGGCTCGAGCGCTCGCCTCTTCGAGAGGTATGTTGAATATTGGGACCAGCGGTTAAGAATTCGCAAGGTGTTTCGGAGTGACAGTTACTCCTTTTTCGTTTTCGGTGTCTGTATCCACATGACTTGGTCCTTGTTTGAGGATTTTTCTGTTGGGATCCTTTCATTTTATTCTTTTGATTCCCTAATTTTTGCCTGGACTGACTCTTTTGAGTTCTTTTCAATTTCTTTTGAAGTCCAGCGGGATACCCTGGTTTTTTGCCTAAGTATTTGCTTTCCAGCTTTTCTTTTCTTTTTACTTAGCGGGCTTTCTTTTTTTCTTTTTTCTTTTTTTTTGGAACAAGTCGTGTGACACTGGTTGTCTTGATTGCTCCGAAAGGATTGCAACTGTCTCACTCCTGATTGGTGGGGTTTAACCATTGTGGTTGACGAGGTACGACCTCTTGAGAGGAATAAACTGTGATTGGTCCTCAAGAGGCAACACTCCTCTATAAGACTTGAACGCTCGATCAAGCTAACTGACAACTACCCTGCCCCGGGTTAAAATGTGAGGGTTTAAAAGTCCGAAAAAACTTCTACTTCTTGGCTCGAAGTGGTTAACAAGGGACTAACTCCTTATATCTCCGGTGTTTGGGGATTTGAAACAATGCCTTGTACGTCATCGACAAGGTTTTATCTGAAAGCATACGATCATCGGTTATGAGTATTCAGTTTCGTCATCCTCCCTCCAATCTTTACTAATCATAGTGATAAAGTGGAGTAAATAAAATGCAAGTGTCAGTGCAATGCAGTAAATGAGTGACAGCGACATGATTAATTCAGAAAAATGCATAGTCACTTTATCAATATTACCATTCGAAACAAACAATGTTTAACAGCAAGTAGTAACTAACGGAACGAAAACTACAAATGCAAATGATAAAAAGTCTGAGGACTGCCAATGCTGAGGATGTCTGCCTGTCTGGACCACTGGCCTCTGGAAATAAACCTCTGAATCTGCGAGCTCAGACAACTGAGAGGTTGTCATGCACAACCAAAACTCCTTCTGGAAAGGAAATCCACCCTTTGTCGATCAACTGTTGCACTTTTGCCTGGAAAGCTTTGCAATCTTCAGTTGAATGCCCCGGGGATCCACCATGGTATCCACACTAAGCATGAGGGTTGTAGCCAGGAGGATAAGGCTCTGGCACGGGCTTAAGAGCTTTGGGTTCCATCAAAGAATTCTGAATCAAATGTGGCAGAATCTGGCTATACAACACAGGCACCGGATGAGAAGGAGCATTCCTTCGTTCCAGGTTGTTACGAGGTCGGTTCTGATTCTGACGCTGATTCTGATAACCTCGGCCACTGGCTCGTGCATTTGCAAGATGAGAAACATAATGTTCCCGCTATGGTGCCCTAGGCACAATTGTCTGTCCAGAATAACGAGACACAGAGGATACCGACCGCTGAGAAGACGAAGAACCAACAGACTTCATCGATTCGTCTTGAGGATACCCAACATCTGTCATGACTGCATTGGCCACAGCTCCTTCTTCAGTTTGGCAGCTATAGAGAGATTCAGTTTCACTAGCCTGACCGCCCGAAACATTCTGGATTCTTCCAGTCTTTACACCATACTCGATGTGCTCTCCTGCCCTTACCAATTCGGAGAAATTTGGTGCAACTCCAAGCATTCTTTCGAAGTACGGGCTCTGCAAGGAGTTTACGAACATGCCTTTTAACTCTCGGTCTAGAGGCGGTGGTTGCACTCTAGCAGCAAATTCTCTCCATCTCTGAACATACTTCCTGAAAGGTTCATTGTTCCCTTGAGACAATTCTTGCAGCTGCATGCGACTAGGAGCCATGTCTAGGTTATAGTCGTACTGTTTCAGAAAAGCATTGGCTAAATCCCCCCATGATCGGATCTGACTACTCTCTAACTGCATATACCAACTCAGAGATGCCCCAGTCAGACTATCTTGAAAGCAGTGAATCGTCAACTTGTCGTTATGCACAAACGAAGTCATCCTTCAGCAAAACATCACCAGATGTTGCCTCGGGCATCTATCTCCTTTGTACTTTTCAAACCTCGGCGCTCTGAACTTCGGAGGTAACACTAGGCCAGAAACCAGACACATGTCTGCAGCATTGGGGTTAACAGCATCTTTAACTTCCAAGGCTTTGAATCTTTTATCCAACGCACGAAACCTTTTAGCATACACGAGAGTCAATGGGTCTTCAGTCTTTGCTATCGGGACCTCTCTTCGGGAATTTGGCACAGGGAAAACAACACCCTGATAGTCTGAGGTATCAATAGACGGAGAGTGTTCACTTCGAACAACAAACTGCTCATGTAGATCTTGGTCTTCAACAGAAGGTTGTACAAGTCGAGTTGCAGTAAGGTTGTTCACTTGCGGAAGGTCTTCATCGGGTATAGAACCATACAAAGGATTGGACGTCACAGTGAAACCTGACAAGGTATCAACAAACTGGAAGCTGCTATCTGACATAGCTACCAATAACTTTCAACTGACTTCACTGCTTGACCCTGCTCAAATCTGCTTCAACCCCTTGGCCGTCTTCTAACAATCAACAGTTGCTCAGACCAAACACCGGAGAATCACCCTCTGAAGCAAAACAAAGGCTGGATAAGAGCTCTGGCTAGCTGGAGAATGATATGCAATATGATGCAAAGATGCTTATGCAAATGCAATGCAAGATGCAACGAACACGGGATCACAACCCCCACAAAGCTCTGATTATTGCTGCGCTGCTGACGGGATAAGTTCGCTCTGACGAGAGAAAACCAAAATATCGGGTAGGCTGGAAGTCAAGTTTCCTGCAAAAACCCTCCCACTCACGGGTATGGACCTAAATTGACACAAGTTCGGCATCCTATGCGGTCATCAGCGTCACAGACTTTCAAGAACGATGATACGATACCCAGAAGGTGTGGCATCATCATCTCTTGAAGCGGCCTCACTTAGCTGAATCCCAAATGATCGGTCCCCAGAGTCGACAATCCTCCAAACCAACAACCCCTCAGGCCCAAAGGGCCAGAAAAGAAGTCAACCGGGAGAACCTCGTATGAGCGTGGATTTCATGAGACACTAGTGCCTGCAAAGCAAGCACGCGCCCACTAATTTCCACAACTAATGCTAGGTACACTCAAGCCTGGGTCTGGCTTCTCACTCATCAGAGTTCCCATCCCACAACAGCACAATAGCAACAGATAATAATATAGTGCGGGAAATGTAAATACATCAGTAATATACAACACAAAAATAAACACCCACAGACACGCAAACAAGAGCTAGGATTGATTCTCTCACAGGGGCATTGGATCCCCAGATTGACTCGCATAAGGGACGTTGGATCCCCAGGAAACTATCAAGTCCCCAGCAGAGTCGCCAGCTGTCGCTACCGCGAAAATAAGGTGCCGGCAAAACAGAAGAGTCGCCACCTTTCGTTATTTATCCCTCAGACGGGAAAGGAAATGATCGGAAAAACCTGACGAAAAAGGTATAAGACAAGGTCATCGCAACCATTGTCTGGGCTCGGGAGTCGGTTACGCAAGGGGAAGGTATTAGCACCCCTCACGTCCATCATACCCGATGGGATCCACGCTTGCTTGGTTTGTCTAAAGGATGCAAAACAATCTATCTACGACTGCTACATCTAAACGGGAGGAAATTGACTCGATAGAGCGTCACACTCTATGCCTACGTATTCTCATCAGAGAATGAGAAATCAGAGTCTACGTAGTTCGGGAAACTACGGGAGAAGTTTGACGTAGTTCAGGCTAACTACAACTAGACAGGGTGTTCTCGATCACACGGGGTGAGAGATCAAGTTGGTTTTAGAGGTACGGGAACCTACAGGAACTTAGAACTACGGTCTGGTCTCAACCGCACAAGGGCAAGATAAAGGGATAACATCAGTCGTCAGCGGGAAAGTCTCGATCGCACGGCAGCGAGAGAACAAAAAGGTTAGTTGTTAGTGTGCTCGCTAGGATATCGCATCCTATGCCTACATATTCTCATCAGAGAAATCAGAGCAGCTGTAGTTCAGGCTAACTACAGTTAAACGGGGAAACGGGAAAAAGGGAGGTAGCTCGCTAGGATATCGCATCCTATGCCTACGTACTCTCGTCTGGTACGAGAGATCAGAGCAAACGTAGTTCGACGGGAAAACGAGTCTCGATTGCACGGGGGCAAGAGAAGGGGTCTCGATCGCCTGAACGCGAGAGAAAAGGGGTTTTGATCGCACGGGGGCGAGAACAAAGAGGAAGCAGGCCTACGCCTAAACGGGAAGGAACTCGGGATACACACGCAAGAACCTGAGACATAGGAGCGAATGTGTTGCATGTCACCCAAAGGGTACCATACTAGACATCCTAGACGATTGAGAAGAAACTCCTCAACTGTCATTTCCTACGTATCTAACGATACAACTCACAACACTCGACGGTTGCCTGAAGACTTGAAGAAGAAAGACGATGTTGAACAAAGCGGCTCCGTTGGCTCCTGACTTGCGCGCAAGCTCCATTCCAATCTTCTCCTCTCTGGATCTTTGATGAGGACACTCAAATCAGAACAATGTAACGCTAAGACCGTCATGGTTCGACCTATACGAGAAATCGAACTCTAAGAGGTAGTGCATTGATATCCGTGTCAAAGACAAGATAGAGAAATGATATCGAAAATCATTCTCCAATTGAATCATGCCACACGGCCAGCCAAAAATAAAATCGAAGATAAAATCGGATAGAAAAGAAATAGGAGAGAAAATAGGAGACAAATCCACTAACAAATGGCAATAAAATGCTACTCCTAAAATACGGCAATTAATCTCTACTAGGAAATAAAACTCTAGAGAAAATACGAGTAAATGCATACGGAAAATAGAATAAAATCATGTGCACAATATCCTATAATTTGCTACAAAGAAAATAGAATGAAAAATTCTATACTAACATCTCTATAATATTCTATAAGAAAAACTATCTAAAGAAAATAGGAAATTCTATGCGTAATAGAAAATAACCTAAAAATTCTATAATATCCATAAAGAAAACTAGAATAAAATTCTATATTATTAAATCTATATGATAATATGCTAATAATATTCTACACTATAATTCCTAGGAAGAAAAATAGGAAAATAAAACTAACTATTACAAGCAAATGCCCAATACAAGAGAAATTTAAAATTGTAGAGGGGAGGGGGTACAGCCTGAAAACTGGGTGTAAATGCAGAAAAAACACAGGGCCCAACCCACAATACAGCCAGCAACAAAAAATAAACAAAAAAAACCAAAGAGAAACAGGGGGTGCACGAGCTAGGGACGGAGGATGCGCAGTCCAAAAAATTATTGTTGCTTGTTCCTGGGCCCAGCCCATTCGCAACACAAAAACTGAGGAAAGGGTGTGAAGGAAAAAAAAAGGGTGCGGATCCAAAATGAATTAGGCCAAACCAGGCCCATCACCCACGAGGGCTTCCTCTCCTTCCTCACTTCCAATCCGTTCACCCTGAAACCCTAATCTCTCTTCCTGCCGCCGCTTTCCTCATCGTCTCAGCCTCATTTCTTCCTCATGTCTTCCACCGAAAACACAACTCAATCTTTACCCTAATATCAATCTTTAACAAACAACGAATCCACCTTTCCTTCACCTAAAATTCTTCATTCACTCTCTGTTCCGAATCTTCTTTCAGCTTGCATGTCTCAATGGAGGTGGTAAATCCGGAAATGATACCTTGATGAGCGTTTGCAGATCGGAAGAAGATACGAGCGATGGAGATTCGAAAGTTCGTGGTTTGTGGATCTTGAAGTCCTTGAAGAAAGAGTTATGGAGTTGATGCAAATACGACGAACACAAACGATTGTTCATGGTGAATCCTGACGAAGGTTCTTGCACGTTTTGTTCTTGAGGCGAGTTGGAGAAGTAGGTCTGAGAATGGTTCTCCGAAGGTGCATTGCTGTGAATCTTTGAGGATGTGGATGATCTTGAAGGAATCTGGAAAAACGGTGATATGGAGAGGATGAAGATCTTCGAAGATCCTTGAAGATCTTGAAGATAGCTGATGAAGATTGTTGAATCTTGTTGAACGGTTGAAGCTACTATGACGAAAACTGAAAATCTTGAGGAATGTTATGAGTTGGACACGTTGAAGGTTCTATGAAGATCGATGAAGATCTTTGAGGAAGACAAATATTCTGGAGAAGTGATGAACACGCGAAGACCTGGATGCATGTTCTTGAGGAGAAGATTGTGATGGATCTTGATGAGGCTTCTGGAAAACGGTTACAGTGTTCTTGCACTGATCTGGATGAAGATCTGGATATGAACACCGTTGATGAATTGCTGGAAAAAATGATAAACGATGATGAACGCTTGAGCGGATGAAGATAATCTGTTCGTGTAGTTGCAAGTTCTGGCGAAGCTTCCGTCTGAAGGTCGCCATTAGATTTCTCCGGTGAATGTTTGAACGGATTCTGGATATATTCTTATGAACATATGAACAAGACGATGTTCACGATGAGGATTTCGATGATGGTTACAAGTTTTCGGCGAGGAAATGCAGTTACCGGCGACTGCAAACGGTTACCGGCGTCCATTGCGGTGGTACCGGCGGCGGCTGCATGGCCGACCGGTGAAGGGAGGAAGGGGAGGACGCGTGTCAACACGCATGGGAGAGAGGGAGAGAATGGGAGCCACGTGCGGGGTGAGGTGTCACTCTGTGTGTGCATGCAGAAGGGTGAAGTGGCAAGCTCTGAGAGAGAGAGAGAGAGTGAGGTGGAAGCCCCTGAGTGTAACGTGTGGCAGGCGCTTTATACTAACAAGTGGCAGCGAGTTGGACTTGGGCTCCCAAAACTAGGACATCTGGCCCACCGAAAATGATTAGTGGTCTGACTCAAATTAATAGCTAATGGACTCACTTAAAGGCTAATTAAAGACTAATTAAGGACTAATTGAATTAATTCTGCTAATTAAGAAATGATCCACTAATGATTAAGACTACTAAACTCAATTAAAAACTAATTAATGGTTAATGATGATTAATACCCTAATTAAAAGTCTCAATTAATTTGTTAAACAAAAAAATCAATATTAATTGATCAAAAACCGCTAATTAACTAATTAAAATGCTAAAATCCTAATTAACACCCAATTAACATTCTAAAAAATATTGATTAATATCCCTTAAATTCTTAGAAGAAAAAAAAAACTATTAATTTCTAAAAAACCTACTAATATCTAAAAGAGAAGTAAATCTACTAATGAATGAAATCTATTAACTTCTAACAAATTCAATTAATATCTATAATTTCTAAAAAAAGAAATTAAATCTAAAAACTTATTTTAAAATTTATTTCAAATCTAGAAAAACAACTATTCTATTAAAACTATTAAAAAATCTATTTAATATCTATAAAAGAATTAAAATTCATTTAAAATTCTAGAGATTAAGGGAAAAATCTAAAAAAAATGCGAGGAAGCCGATTAAATCGATTAGCAAACAGATACGCGAATATATCGAAATAAACGGTAAAAAACCGGACACCGAAATGTCTTAAAAAATAACAGCGAGAGCTGAAAACACCGGGACGGGCACAAATTCTCAAATACGTCCTCGTATTGGCCTGAAATGCCTGAAGCGTGATCAGAGGGCTGTAACCCCGACAAAGTCAATCTGACTGAAAAAATGCAATGTACGCAGTATGCAAATGCAAAATGAAATGAGTCGAAACATGAGCCAAATAGCGATAAGTAGTTGGTCAAATTTTGGGGTGTAATAATCACGGTTATCACGTAAACAGAAACAGGATCCCGTTTACGTAACGGCCGATCAATTTAAGTTTAGAAAAGTAGCATTAATATCCAAAACATCCCCTAAAGTCTTTCTACAAATACAACATGTAGAGTACTGTTGAAACGACGGTCCTCACATCACAGCACAACAGATTTAGCTGGACATGGTGGTGCTAAATATAATAAATAATTTTCTTGTAGAATAAATCATTTAGGGAAATAAAACGTGCGTGATTGGTTTTTCAAATTTACGAAAGTCTCACTCTTAAGTTCGGTTCAGAAAACGAATCTTGGAAATAAAAGCGATATGTAAATTGTGCGGGAAAATAAATGCGTGATTGGTTTTCATAAGAACAAAAGTGTCACGCTTGAGTTCACTTTTACAAAACGAATCTTGGAAATAAAAGGTAATAAGTAAATCATGTAGAAAAATAGAGGCGTGATCGATTCCTAAAAGTAAGAACAAAAGTGTCACGCTTAAGTTTACTCTTAGAGAATATATCTTTAAAAAAAAAGAAATAAATAAATCATGCAAAAAATAAATGTGTGGTCGGTTTCCAAGGGTGATAACCAAAGTGTCACTCTTAAGTTCACTCTTAGAAACAGATCTCTAAAATAAAAAGAGATAAATAAATCGTGCGGAAATTAAATAAATTAAAGCAAGGCGGAAAGTAAATAATGAAAGTATGAGTAAAATAAAACCTGCTCCAAATCGGAGACTTGAATCTGATACAATGTTGGAAAGTAAATCTGACATGAAAGTAAATATGACGACAAGATTAAAGTTCCTACGCTATGGTGCTCCAACCTCAGTTACAACAATAGTCCGATAAACTTTCGATGTGACGATTTATCGCTTTAACTCTGAATATATGCCTATGCTGAGAACTAAGATTGGATGCCTAAAACTAAAGATCTAGGTCCTATTTATAGTGTAACAATGCCTTGGAAGTTGCGTAGTGTCGCTTGCGCGAAAATAAGGTGCCGGCATGACAGAAGAGTCGCCACCTTTCGTTATTTATCCCTCAGAGCGGGAAAGGAAACGATCGGAAAAACCTGACGAATAAGGGTAAGACAAGGTCATCGCAACCATTGTCTGGGTTCGGAAGTCGGTTACGCAAGGGGAAGGTATTAGCACCCCTCACGTCCGTCGTACTCGACGGGATCCACGCTTGGTGTTTATAAGGAAAAGGGTGTGTTTTATTCTATCTACCTATCAAGGCTGGCTGAAAAAGAAAAGAAAAATGACTCGGCAAAGCGTCGCACTTTATGCCTACGTATTCTCATCAGAGAATGAGAAATCAGAGTCAACGTAGTTCGGCCTACGAAGGGTTATGGGGGAAGGTAGCTCGCCAAGACATCGCCATCTTGTGCCTACGTACTCTCAACAGGCATGAGAGATCAGAGCTCACGTAGTTCGGGAAACTACGGTTTATTTCCTGTTTTTTACAAAAGAAGTGTTTTTTATTGTGTTTGCGATTTCAACCGCACTAGAGACTATGACCTGAGAGTGAATGCGTCGCATGCCACCCAAAGGGTACCATACTAAACATCCAGACTGTGGAAAAGAAACTCTTCCACAACCCTCTCTCAGATAGCTTAAGACTCGTAACGTACGAAAGAAATCATTCATGATTACTGTATCTTAAACTGTTTTGAGATGAGAATAGAACAAGCCCAACTAGGAGGGAGACTATCAAGTCCTACTGTTATCATGCCATGGATTCATCCTATGGTTGAGGTTTGAACAGGGAACTCCTAGATGTTGTCATGCATAGGTTTCAACCTAAAAGTCTATCATCAAATCCTTATCAAAGAAAATGAGGGAGTCCTAAGGGATCATGTCAATGACACACCAAAACAAACAAAGCATCAGCTTAACAGTAAAATGCATGCAATGCAAGTGAGGGAGGAAATGTGTGTGGGGCTTCAGCCTCCACAAGCTCATCTCAACCTTAAGCCAGTCATGAAATAACAGTAATCATACTGAAAAATAAACAACATGCTATCAAGCAATAAGCAGTAAACTGCAATCATACAGATAAAAATGAAATGAAATGCCATCCATGCTTGAGAAAGAAATTATCTACATCTAATCTCTCCCTAATCCTAACCCTAAAAACAAAACCCTAATCAAATCTCTAAGCAAAGCCCTAAAGCAAAACCCTACATAAGAGAAATCAATCCCAGTCTTCAAGCTTCAAAACAAGCTTACCAAAGAAAGGGAGCTAAGTAGGCAGACTCATAGTGCCCTCCTCAGGAAAGCACTAGGAGGCTTATACTTAGGACTCATATCCCATGTGGCTCAACAACTGTGATCGGTTTACGTTCCTCCTCAGGAGAAACTAAACTCACATGAAGGCTCCAACATCATTGGATACTTGAGAAATCCTACATGAACTAAGGGAACTAAGTGAACAGACCCATAGTGCCTTCCTCAGGAAAGTACTAGGGGGCTTCCACTTAGGAATCATATCCCATGTGGCTCAACAACTGTGATAGGTTTACATTCCTCCTCAGGAGAAACTAAACTCACATGAAGGCTCCAACATCATTGGATACTTGGGAAATCCTACGTGAACTAAGGGAACTAAGTGAACAGACCCATAGTGCCTTCCTCAGGAAAGTACTAGGGGGCTTCCACTTAGGAATCATATCCCATGTGGCTCAACAACTGTGATCGGTTTACGTTCCTCCTCAGGAGAAACTAAACTCACATGAAGGCTCCAACATCATTGGATACTTGAGAAATCCTACATGAACTAAGGGAACTAAGTGAACAGACCCATAGTGCCTTCCTCAGGAAAGTACTAGGGGGCTTCCACTTAGGAATCATATCCCATGTGGCTCAACAACTGTGATCAGTTTACATTCCTCCTCAGGAGAAACTAAACTCACATGAATGCTCCAACATCATTGGATACTTGGGAAATCCTACGTGAATTAAGGGAACTAAGTGAACAGACCCATAGTTCCTTCCTCAGGAAAGTACTAGGGGGCTTCCACTTAGGAATCATATCCCATGTGGCTCAACAACTGTGATAGGTTTACATTCCTCCTCAGGAGAAACTAAACTCACATGAAGGCTCCAACATCATTGGATACTTGGGAAATCCTACGTGAACTAAGGGAACTAAGTGAACAGACCCATAGTGCCTTCCTCAGGAAAGTACTAGGGGGCTTCCACTTAGGAATCATATCCCATGTGGCTCAACAACTGTGATCGGTTTACGTTCCTCCTCAGGAGAAACTAAACTCACATGAAGGCTCCAACATCATTGGATACTTGAGAAATCCTACATGAACTAAGGGAACTAAGTGAACAGACCCATAGTGCCTTCCTCAGGAAAGTACTAGGGGGCTTCCACTTACGAATCATATCCCATGTGGCTCAACAACTGTGATCAGTTTACATTCCTCCTCAGGAGAAACTAAACTCACATGAAGGCTCCATGATCATTGGATACTTGGGAAATCCTACGTGAACTAAGGGAACTAAGTGAACAGACCCATAATGCCTTCCTCAGGAAAGTACTAGGGGGCTTCCACTTAGGAATCATATCCCATGTGGCTCAACAACTGTGATCGGTTTACATTCCTCCTCAGGAGAAACTAAACTCACATGAAGGCTCCAACATCATTGGATACTTGGGAAATAGGTGAGAAGAAAGAATGAAAGACATCCATAGTGCCTTCCTCAGGAAAGTACCATGAACTTCCCTCAGACTCCAGGGTCTCAAACCTCACAGAAAGAGAGCAAGCTCCTAAACCAGGCCTTCAATCCAAGCCTCCTCCAATCCTAAAGTAGGCTCCACTAAGCTCCACAATGATATGCCAAGCTCCTCCAAGCAAAGGAATACCCCAAAGCAAAGCAAACTAACAAAACTTGCCCTAAAGGCCACACAAACAATCATTCAATTCAAAAATCAACTAAAAATAGCATATTATTCTATTAATTCCTAATATAAGTTCTAGGGGACCCTATATAACTACCCTTAAGTCCCATATATTCCCCATATACTAAATTGCCCTACAAGACCTAAATCTAAAATTGTTATGATCTTATGCTAAACTTTTAATGAAATTCTACACTACTTAGAACTACCTAATCAAAACTACCCTAAAAATTATCACAAAATTATGAAATTAATTCAGGGGGAACCTAAACCATTCCTCTAATTATCCTAAAAAAATTGAATTTAAAATCCTAAGTGAACTACCCTAATTAAATTCTACAAGTTAGCATACCAACTAAAAGAATTAAAAAAAGCAATTAAAAGTAAAAATGCACAAAAAATATAAAACTGAAATAAACTGGTTATTTTATGATTTTATATTTTTATAGACAGAAAATGAAAATTGGGAAAAAAAGTTTCATTAAAAAATAATGATTTTTCATTTTTATATGATTTTTTGAAGTTTAAAGAAATTTGGAGAAAATATAATATGAGAAATTCATCATGGGGTATGAAAAGCAATATCATCTAGTTAAAAATCAATTGGGCCAAGAATATGGGGGGTGGGGAGAGTAATTCGTGTGAGGCCCATGCTGATTCATTAATCCATTTTCGTGATTAAATCCTGGCCCTCCGATCGTCCTCCAAGTCAAAGAGTCTCACGCAAATCCAATGGCTCATGTATCATCTTCAACCTTTGGACATTAGGTTTTAGAAACACCATGAAAATACAAGCTCCATGCATGCAACTTTCCACCACTTGTTCTCTCTCATTTCTCCATCAAATTGCATGATCCAAGAACCAAACTTGGCTAGAATTTAACGTAGAATACAACAATGCCTTTGGATTTCGTTGAAACTAACTACACCATGCAAACCGAACCACACAACTCCATGGATCCAAACTTTCTTCAATTTTCGACCATCATAAAACTCAACAATCTTTGTATATAATTAATCCTCATGTTATGCTCATCATCCTAAGCTATAGCACACAAAATAATACTCTCTATCCAATGAGTTCTTGACCATTAAAGAATCGTGTCCAATTTTCAATCTTCACCAATGGCTCTATAACTTCCCATGATTAATCACCTAATGGTCACTAATGGTTTTCCAACAAGAACTAATCCTAGCCATGCCTAAAGTGAGAGGTAAGAACAGTTTTGCATACCTTGCCTCTTGCAATGGTGGATGTTGAAAGGCTTCGAATCAATCCTTGTAGATCTTCACAAATGGTCCCTAGGTGATGAATAACACTCTTCTTGCACAAGATTTGATGGAAATGACTTGTATCTTCAGATTCAATCCCTTTTGCTCTCTTGCAACATCACTTGGAAAGCTCCAATTCTTCAACAATGGTGGCTCACTCCAGCATGAACATGTTCAAGGAGGTTTGTAGTGATGATTTGTATGAAAATATGGAAGGGTAATGAAGAGAGAAATGGAGTTTCAATACAATTTGCAAAATGAAAAGTTTTGGTTCAAACTCTTTTTCCTACCACCATGAACATCAAAAATCACCAACCTTTCACCAATGGGCTTTGTAATCAATATATAGAGATGTTTAGAAGGGTCTAGAATCATCTAGATCAATCTAGATGGAACTTGAAGTTTCTAGGATATGGTATTTGCATTTTACTTCCCACCACATGAAATATCATGACAAAAAACCCTATAACTTGAGTTATTAACTTGATTTTCTCCTTAAGTGGTATTTTGAACAATATGCAATGCTTAAACACCTTGTTTATGAAGCTTTTCTTTGATTTGGCTAGGTACCCCATTATGCAAGTATGACTTTTACAAAGCAACTCCAAAATTTAAGCCTCAAATCAAAATTGTGGCTGAACCATTGTTCTTAAAATATCCTTTGGAGTCAAAATGACCTATCATATGCCATGGTTAGGGTTTATAGCTTGGATTTTAGGATTTTCCATTTCACTTGAATTAACTTATGTCCCATTTTTAGGCTATTTTTATCACTTTTTTTTATGAGCCTTTCCAACATCTCATGACCACCCTACTAGCCTTAAAACATCATTCTAAGCAACTTTAATGCTGAAGGTTTTTCCATTTGAAGCTTGGAAGTAGGAGATATGGCCATATGCTTGAAATGACCCATAAGTTCAAAATGACCAAAATACCCTTGGCTTGCCAAAGTCATAAGTTGAGTTCTACAAATCCTATCAAGGACTTCTAGTACTATATATAAGGCTAAGAAGATGCTCTTCAACATTCATGTTGACCAAGAGATCATAGGAATCATCCTACTAGGGCAAAAGTTGTCTGCAAGTTGGGTGACTTTCAAAGACCCAGATTCACATACCTCAGATGACCTGTAATTTGCCAAAACCATAACTTGAGCTCTGCAAATCCTATCAAGGACTTCTACCACTCAAATTAAATCTAAGAACAAGCTATACAACATTCATGTTATGGGAAAGATGAGATAACAATCACATCTTGAGCTAAAACTGCCTGGAAGATAGGGATCAAACTAGGGGATTTTACACTGTCAATCCTTAGAAACCCTAGCTTAAAACTTCTCAAACTCCTCAATCATGATGAATTGGTCTAGGAATCATCCTTATAACATCTCAATACATCATTTCATGATCTCATGGCTCTTGGATTAGGTCTCAACCCTCTCCAAAACATCAGCTGACCTAGGGTTGACCCAGTCAAAACCCTAATTCTACCATTCATGGTTGAATCTTCTGAATTCTTGCATAATGACCTCTCTGGGCTTCATGGTGGCCTTCAAGACATCTCATAAGCTTTCTCAAAGCTTCAAGTCTATTCTCAATAGTCTCAGAATCATCTGAGGAGCTCCCACAACTCTCAAGTTATGAGACACACAACCTTGGTTTCAACCAATTTCTTTGAGGATCTCTTGAACTTTCTGATGAAGGTATCAACCCTCAAACACTTGATGGATAAATAAATGTTGGTCAAATTTTGGGGTGCAACAGCTGCCCCTATTCAAACGGCTTGACCTTGACTGGGTGAGAAGCGAACGGCTCTCAGCCAATCAAGGTGCAAGACGGTTGAATACCGGTAAACCCGAAAATTTGCCAACTGCACGAGCACACGATACTCTGCGGGGGACAAACCTTTGAATACTGCAATACTAGCTGCACGGTAACTGTCTGGAGAAATACTGATCTGACATCGCCGTCAGTTATCCACATTCTTCTGACATTGTCATTCGACAACCAAAACACCCAACATCGCCGCTGGAAGACTAAACCATCTGACATCACCGTCAGAAGCAGACAAAATTCTGAGGAACACCCAACATCGCCGCTGGAACACCAAATCACCTGACATCGCCGTCATAAACAACCATAACTCGGGGAAACAAACATCCAACATCGCCGCCGGAGAACTAAATCTGACATCGCCGTCGATCAACCAAAACACCCAACATCGCCGCTGGAGAACTAAATCTGACATCGCCGTCGGACAATCAAAATACCCCGCATCGCCGCTGGAGAACTAAATCTGACATCGCCGTCGGACAATTAAAATACCCTGCATCGCCGCTGGAAGACTATACCACCTGACATCGCCGTCGGACAGTCAAAATACCCCGCATCACCGCTGGAGAACTAAATCTGACATCGTCGTCGGACAATCAAAATACCCCCGCATCGCCGCTGGAGAACTAAATCTGACATCGCCGTCGGACAATCAAAATACCCCACATCGCCGCTGGAGAACTAAATCTGACATCGCTGTCGGACAATCAAAATACCCAACATCACCACTGGAGAACTAAATCATCTGGCATACCCAACATCGCCACTGGAAAACTGAATCTGACATCGCCGCCGGAAACAAACATCACTCTGAGAGACACTCGACATCGCCGTCGTACAAACATCATCTCTGCTGGGGATTTAAAGAGTCTGACATTGCCGTCGAACATAATCTTCTGACATCGCCGCCAAAACAGACATAATCTGACCTCGCCGTCAAAGCAAACATCCAACATCGCCGCCGGAAACAAACATAATCTGACCTCGCCGTCAAAACAAACATCCAACCTCACCGCCGGAAACAAACATAATCTGACCTCACCGTCGAAGCAAATATCCAACCTCACTGCCGGAAACAAACATAATCTGACCTCGCCGTCAAAACAAACATCCAACCTCACCGCCGGAAATAAACATAACCTGACCTCACCGTCAACGTGGAGAAACTTCATTGGGGAATAGGTCACACGGTAACTGGTAATTCATGGTCGGTCATACTGCTTCATTAACACGGTCAGACTTCGATCATGGAGTCTTCAGGAGAGATTCTAACTTCGCCGTTGGAAAACCTGCTGGGGATGACGCTTCGCCGCTGCGGAATCTGGAGAACTATCAAGCAACTCTACTCCGGGGGGTCCAGAAATCATTCTGGATGAATTAACTCTGCTGAGGACTTCTTGAACAAATATCTCTGTCGGGGACCTTCAGAATCATCTTGAACCGATGACCGTTCTGGAGATTTCATTCTGTTGGGGATTCCAGGAATCTTCCTGGGCAACTCTTTCCAGGGACAAACCAATCACGGCTTGGGCAGCTTCCAAGGATTCGGCTCTCTTGGGGCTTCAGGAACCATCCTGGGCGATCTTAGCTGAAGACTCCAAGTATCAATTTGAGCAACCAACTCTGGAGACTGCACTGGGGTCTTAAGAGTCATCTTAAGCAAACGGCCCTGCCGAGGGATTCGATAATCATTTTGAATCGAAGACTCCGCTGAGGAGAATGTCAGGAATCGTCCTGAGCAACTGATCCTTCGGCGGAACACCTGTAAAACAAGAACGGTAACAACCTATATCATGTTTATAATGCATATGCTTCGGCGCCATGCTCCATACGGTGGAAATGCTATGCATTGCTAAATGCTATGCAATCATGCACAATGATGCGGTCCCGTCAGCAAAATAAATGCCGAGGGGGAAATCCTCCTGTCAAGGAGAAAGGACTACTCAGATAGAGGAATCATCCTGCTGAGGAGGACATGGACATGCCAATATCAATAGGACTCCGTCTGGGGAAATGATCTTCCGTTGACTGCTGCAGGGAAGACAACTTCAGTTGATTACTGCAGAGGAACGAAGCTCTACGAGAACCTGGACCTGCTGAAGGAAAGCGCTACCAATCGCGTGAATAAACTGCGTGGCCGTCTCGGCTACTCTTCTGGGGATAACAACTCTGTGGGGAAACAACTTTAGCTGCTCAACACTCCACTGGGGAAACAACTGAACATGGTCCGATCAATTTCCAAGGACTCGGCTCTCTTGGGAATCTGCAAACTCCGCTGGGGAAGGAGAAATCATTCTGCTTCGCTGGAGAGAGTACGACTCTGGGGAAGATACGACATCGGCTGTTCAATACTCTGCTAGGGAAAATCCACTCATGGTTCCAACTGCTTCCAAGGATTCGGCTCTCTTGGGGGTTTGCGGACTCAGCCGGGGAGAGAGAAATCATTCTACTTCACTGGAGAGTACGACTCTGATGAGGAATTTCAATTCCGCTGGGGAAGAAGGGGTCATCCGACTTCGGGGGAGAGTACAACTCTGCAGGGGAATACAGCATCCGCTATTCCAACACTCTACTGGGGAAGAGGGAATCATCCGACTTCGGGAGAGAACACGGCTTTGGTGGGGAATTTCAATTTCGCTGGAGACTTCAGTCTGGCACCATCAGTTACGGCATACTTCGGCGTACGAACAGTTTCCTATGAATCCTGCACTTGTGACCCGGTGCTAGGGAAAGAATCCTGCTTCGGCGACTTTACTGGAGAAAACACGAGCTTCGGCACCCGAACATTTCTACGAAGTCTGCACTTGTGACCCGGTGCTGGGGGAGAATACGAGCTTCGGCGCGCGACTCAGCTGATGAGGTGACGTTCCTTCAGGACACGTCTGCTTGGGGAGAGAGAATCACCTCTGCCTGGGAAAAGCTAACCACCTGGTTCATGTTTCAATATGCGCATGCTGGGAAATGCATGGATGAGTGTGTCGCTTGCGCGAAAATAAGGTGCCGGCATGACAGAAGAGTCGCCACCTTTCGTTATTTATCCCTCAGAGCGGGAAAGGAAACGATCGGAAAAACCTGACGAATAAGGGTAAGACAAGGTCATCGCAACCATTGTCTGGGTTCGGGAGTCGGTTACGCAAGGGGAAGGTATTAGCACCCCTCACGTCCATCGTACTCGATGGGATCCAAGCTTGTTGTGTTTACTTGGACGGGTTGGTTTTATTCTATCTACCTATCAAGGCTGGCTGAAAAAGAAAAGAAAAATGACTCAGCAAAGCGTCGCACTTTATGCCTACGTATTCTCATCAGAGAATGAGAAATCAGAGTCAACGTAGTTCGGCCTACGAAGGGGTATGGGGGAAGGTAGCTCGCCAAGACTTCTCCATCTTGTGCCTACGTACTCTCAACAGGCATGAGAGATCAGAGCTCACGTAGTTCAGGATACTACGGTTTATTTCCTGTTTACGAAAGAAGTGTTTTTTATTGTGTTTGCGATTTCAACCGCACTAGAGACTATGACCTGAGAGTGAATGCGTCGCATGTCACCCAAAGGGTACCATACTAAACATCCAGACTGTGGAAAAGAAGCTCTCCCACAATCCTTTCTCAGATAGCTTAAGGCTCGTAACATACGAAAGAAATCATTCATGATTACTGTATCTTAAACTGTTTTGAGATGAGAAGAGAACAGGCCCAACTAGGAGGGAGACTATCAAGTCCTACTGTTATCATGCCATGGATTCATCCTATGGTTGAGGTTTGAACAGGGAACTCCTAGAAGTTGTCATGCATAGGTTTCAACCTAAGATTCTATCATCAAATCCTTATCAAAGGAAATGAGAGTCCTAAGGGATCATGTCAATGATACACCAAAACAGACAAAGCATCAGCTTAACAGTAAAATGCATGCAATGCAAGTGAGGGAGGAAATGTGTGTGGGGCTTCAGCCTCCACAAGCTCGTCTCGACCTCAAGCCAGTCATGAAATAACAGTAATCATACTAAAAAATAAACAACATGCTATCAAGCAATAAACAGTAAACTGCAATCATACAGATGAAAATGAAATGAAATGCCATCCATGCTTGAGAAAGAAATTATCTACATCTAAGCTCTCCCTAATCCTAACCCTGAAAACAAAACCCTAATCTACCTCTAAGCAAAGCCCTAAAGCAAAACCCTAATCAAAAGAAATCAATCCCAGTCTTCAAGCTTCAAAACAAGCTTACCAAAGAAAGGGAGCTAAGTAGGCAGACTCATAGTGCCTTCCTCAGGAAAGCACTAGGAGGCTTATACTCAGGAATCATATCCCATGTGGCTCAACAACTGTGATCGGTTTAAATTCCTCCTCAGGAGAAACTAAACTCACATGAAGGCTCCAACATCATTGGATACTTGAGAAATCCTACATGAACTAAGGGAACTAAGTGAACAGACCCATAGTGCCTTCCTCAGGAAAGTACTAGGGGGCTTCCACTTAGGAATCATATCCCATGTGGCTCAATAACTGTGATCAGTCTACATTCCTCCTCAGGAGAAACTAAACTCATATGAAGGCTCCAACATCATTGGATACTTGAGAAATCCTACATGAACTAAGGGAACTAAGTGAACAGACCCATAGTGCCTTCCTCAGGAAAGTACTAGGGGGCTTCCACTTAGGAATCATATCCCATGTGGCTCAACAACTGTGATCAGTTTACATTCCTCCTCAGGAGAAACTAAACTCACATGAAGGCTCCAACATCATTGGATACTTGAGAAAGAGGTGAGAAGAAAGAATGAAAGACATCCATAGTGCCTTCCTCAGGAAAGTACCATGAATTTCCCTCAAACTTCAGGATCTCAAACCTCACAAACAGAGAACAAGCTCCTAGACTAGGACCTCCATCCATGCTTCCTTGCAAGCCTCTAGGTCTTGATCTTCAATCTTCTCCTTCATCATGCTCCTTCAACAAGGTCCTCAAAGCAAACCAAGCCCCACAACAATTCCCCCAAAGATAAACCCCAAAGATAGACAATCAACACAAAACATGCCACACAAACAGTCTATTCAGAAAATACTTTGAAAATACTAAAGAAAGGGGGAAAAATCTAATGCTTATTCACAAGGGTCTATTATACCTACCCATAATATCCCTATAGTCCCATACCCAAAAAATCAAACTAAAACTCCTAAAAGAAGTGATTTACTTCACCTATGCTAAACCTAAACCCTAATTTTGTTATGCTAATGCTAGCCTAAACAAACTACTCAAATTTTAACCTAAAAATCATGAAATAAATCCATAGGGAACTAAGGCTCAATATCTAATCATACTAAAAAGAATGAATCAAAAAGATTAAAGGAAGGTCCTAAACTAAATTCTACAAAATTGAGTATACACCTAAACCTCCTAAAAAGCTATTTAAAAGAATAATATTCTAAAAATACTAAACTAAAAATAAAATGGAATTTTATTATTTACTAATTTTCTAGACAGGAATATAAACCTATAGAAAAAACAAGAAATGAAAAATATTAATTTTTCTATTATTTATGAATTTTATAAGATGCAAGAAAATAAAAGAAATTAAAGAAATTAAAAACTAAAATGAAATGGGGAGGGGGGTGTCAGTAGTGATGCGCTCAGTGTTATTTTCTATGGGCCAGAGAACTGGGTGGTGTAATAAGCAAATGCCTTAAGCCCATGTGTTATCAGAATTCAATTGAAAAATTAAAAGAAAAATTGATACGAGAACGGTATGAATAACAACAATTTAAAGTGTTATTTTCATTGGGCTTTGGTTCGAGGGTGTGAATAGCAGTGGTCCAGGGTTTGGTTTAAGTGAAACGCTGCGTTGCAGCTTCAGAATTCCCTCCGTTTTCCATTTGAATAACAGCCGTGCGATTAGTTTCAGAGTCAACATTCTTAACCTAATCTAACGGCCCCTGGTCATCTTCCCCATTCAACCTAGGGTTTCAGAAAACCCCAACTCCATGCATGGATCTTCAACCCGTTCGTGCTCTCTCATATGTCCATGAAATCAAGAGCTGTAAAAATCAAACCTGCCCCATTTCTCTCCAAGAATCCAACCCTGGCCTTGGTTTTCACTAAAGCTTCCTAAAACTTGCAAACAGAGGGCACGAAGGTCTAGGTTCCAACATTTTGCACTGAGATTAATCTTGGTAATCCTTGATATTAATGGTACTACCTTGTTCCCTATGTTACACTGGTTTCATTAAGCTATGATATGATCATTAACACTCAATATCCAGTCCAATCTTGATCTTGAAAGAAACTGCATCCTGCCATTAAACCTCATGCAAAGCTCTCTAACTCTCAGAAAATGGTCCTCTATCTTAACCTAACCAATATATCCCTAGAAATCCAATGGAATGCACATAATTAAGGAGATATGAGAAAGAATCCAAACCTATCAAGTAGCAATGGTAGAGGTGTGTGGAGCTCGATTCAGTGCTTGATCTTGCTTCCAAATACTCCTCTAATGGAGTAGAGCTTTCTGTTTGCACTATCTTGGATGAATAAAGCTTGTAGAGATGAACTCGTGGCTTGCTTGTGTTTGAAGAAAACCTTGATTACCACTCTCTCCCTCACTCTTCTCCACTGAATTCACCAACCTTGGCCAACCCTTGATCACAGCTTGATCCACTCAATATATAGAAATCAATAGAACAATCTAGAAGCTCCTAGAAGAGACTAGAATGCCTTGGAATTTCTCACTTGGTGACATGTTGTATCATCTCATCTCATGTGTTAAGCTCCTTGAATTGGTGTTAAAATCTCCTTACAAGAGATATTGAGATGGTATGTGCAAAAAACAAGCATTTCCTTGCCTTGTGTGAAGTTTTCCAAAGTTGCCTTAATATGCAAGTAACAACATTACAAAGCAAGTCCAATTTCTAGGCCTCAAATCAAAATTGTGCCTAAACCATTGTTTCCAAAATGTTGTTTAGATTCAAAATGACATATTACATGACCTATTTTGGATTTGTAGATCTCTCAAACATTTTCCAATTTGAACTTATTTAACTTATATGCCATTTTTAGGTTGTTTTCACCCATTCTTGTCAATTCTTGCTATAAGCTTTTCCAACAACTCATGACCACTTTTATAGGCTTAAAGTGCCATTTTGAACAACTTTGATGTTTTGAGTTTTTCCATTTGAGGCTTGGAAATAGGAGATATGGCCTTTGCTTAAAATGACCTATAACTTCCAAATGACCAAAATACCCTTGTCTTGTACAAACCATAAGTTGAGTTCTACAAATCCTATCAAGGACTTCTAGTACTCTCTAGAAAGCTAAGAATATGCTCTTCAACATTCATGTTTACCAAGAGATCATAGGAATCATCCTACTAGGGCAAAAGTTGTTTGCAAGTTGGGTGACTTTCAAGGACCCAGATTCACATACCTCAGATGACCTGTAATTTGTCAAAACCATAACTTGAGCTCTGCAAATCCTATCAAGGATTTCTACCACTCAAATTAAATCTAAGAACAAGATCTACAACATTCATGTTGTGGGGAAGATGAGATGACAGTCACATCTTGAGCTAAAACTGCCTGGAAGATAGGGGTCAAACTAGGGGATTTTACACTGTCAGTCCTTAGAAGCCCTAGCTTAAAAATTCTCAAACTCCTCAATCATGATGAGTTGGTCTAGGAATCATCCTTATAGTATCTCAATACCTCATTCCATGATCTCATGGCTCTTGGATTAGGTCTCAACCTTCTCCCAAAACATCAACTGACCTAGGATTGACCCAGTCAAAACCCTAATTCTACCATTCATGGTCGAATCTTCTGAATTCTTGCACAATGACCTCTATGGGCTTCATGATGGCTTTCAAGACATCTCATAAACTTTCTCAAAGCATCAAGTTCACTCTCATAGTCTCAGAATCATCTGAGGAGCTCCCACAACTCTCAAGTCATGAGACACACAACCTTGGTTTCAACCAATTCCTCTGAGGATCTCTTGAACTTTCTGATGAAGGTGCCAACCTTCAAACACTTGATGGGCAAATAAATGTTGGTCAAATTTTGGGGTGCAACAGTTGCCCCTATTCAAACGGCTTGAACCTGACTAGGTGAGAAGCGAACCACTCTCAGCCAATCAAGGTGCGAGACGGTTGAATACCGGTAAACCCGAAAATTTGCCAACTGCACGAGCACACGATACTCTGCGGGGAACAAATCTTCGAATACTGCAATACTAGCTGCACGACAACTAGCTGGAGAAATACTGATCTGACATCGCCGTCAGTCATCCACATTAAATTCTTCTGACATTGTCATCAGACAACCAAACACCCAACATCACCGCTGGAAGACTAAACCACCTGACATCACCGTCAGAAGCAAACAAAATTCTGAGAAACACCCAACATCGCCGCTGGAACACCGAATCACCTGACATCGCCGTCAAGAACACCCATAACTCGGGGAAACAAACACCCAACATCGCCGCCGGAGAACTAAATCTGACATCACCGTCGGACAATCAAAATACCCCGCATCGCCGCTGGAGAACTAAATCTGACATCGCCGTCGGACAATCAAAATACCCCGCATCGCCGCTGGAGAACTAAATCTGACATCGCCGTCGGACAATCAAAATACCCCGCATCGCCGCTGGAGAACTAAATCTGACATCGTCGTCGGACAATCAAAATACCCTGCATCGCCGCTGGAGAACTACATCTGACATCGCCGTCGGACAATCAAAATACCCCGCATCGCCGCTGGAGAACTACATCTGACATCGCCGTCGGACAATAAAAATATCCCGCATCGCCGCTGGAGAACTAAATCTGACATCGCCGTCGGACAATCAAAATACCCCGCATCACCGCTGGAGAACTACATCTGACATCGCCGTCAAACATAATCTTCTGACATCGCCGCCAAAACAGACATAATCTGACCTCGCCGTCAAAGCAAACATCCAACATCGTCGTCGAACACAAACATGATCTGACCTCGCCGTCAAAACAAACATCCAACCTCGCCGTCAAACACAAACATGATCTGACCTCGCCGTCAAAACAAACATCCAACCTCGCCGTCGAACACAAACATGATCTGACCTCGCTGTCAAAACAAACATCCAACCTCGCCGTCGAATACAAACATGATCTGACCTCGCCGTCAAAACAAACATCCAACCTCGCCGTCGAATACAAACATGATCTGACCTCGCCGTCAAAACAAACATCCAACCTCGCCGTCGAATACAAACATGATCTGACCTCGCCGTCAAAACAAACATCCAACCACGCCGTCGAATACAAACATGATCTGACCTCGCCGTCAAAACAAACATCCAACCTCGCCGTCAAACACAAACATGATCTGACCTCGCCGTCAAAACAAACATCCAACCTCGCCGTCGAATACAAACATGATCTGACCTCGCCGTCGAATACAAACATGATCTGACCTCGCCGTCAAAACAAACATCCAACCTCGCCGTCGAATACAAACATGATCTGACCTCGCCGTCAAAACAAACATCCAACCTCGCCGTCGAACACAAACATGATCTGACCTCGCCATCAAAACAAACATCCAACCTCGCCGTCGAATACAAACATGATCTGACCTCGCCGTCAAAACAAACATCCAACCTCGCCGTCGAATACAAACATGATCTGACCTCGTCGTCAAAATAAACATCCAACCTCGCCGTCGAACACAAACATGATCTGACCTCGCCGTCAAAACAAACATCCAACCTCGCCGTCGAATATAAACATGATCTGACCTCGCCGTCAAAACAAACATCCAACCTCGCCGTCGAATACAAACATGATCTGACCTTGCCGTCAAAACAAACATCCAACCTCGCCGTCAAACACAAACATGATCTGACCTCGCCGTCAAAACAAACATCCAACCTCGCCGTCGAACACAAACATGATCTGACCTCGCCGTCAAAACAAACATCCAACCTCACCGCTGGAAATAAACATCATCTGACCTCGCCGTCAAAGTGGAGAAACTTCATTGGGGAATTGGTCACACGGTAACCGGTAGTACATAGTCGATCATACCGCTTCACGGTCAGACTTCAATCATGGAGTCTTCAGGAGAGATTCTAACTTCGCCGTTGGAAAACCTGCTGGGGATAACGCTTTGCCGCTGGGGAATTTGGAGAACTATCACGTAACTCCGCTCCGGGGGTCCAGAACTCATTCTGGATAAATCAACGCTGCTGAGGACTTCAAGAATCATCTTGAACAAACAACTCCGTCGGGCACCTTCAAGAATCATCTTGAACCGATAACCATTCTGGAGCAAACATTCTGTTGGGGATTCCAAGAACTATCCTGGGCAACTCTTGCTGGGGACAAACCAATCACGGCCTGAGCAGCTTCCAAGGATTCGGCTCTCTTGGAGTTTCAGGAATCGTCTTGGGCGATCTTCGCCAGGGACTCTAGGTATCAATTTGAGCAACCGACTCGGGAGACTGCACTGAGGTCTTAAGAATTATCTTAAGCAAACGGCCCTGCTGAGGATTTCAAGAATCATCTTTAACTGAAGACTTCGCTGGGGATCTCAAAAATCATCTTGAGCACGCGACCTCGTTGGGGAGAATGTCAGGACTCGTCCTGAGCAACTGATCCTTCGGCGGAACACTTGTAAAACAAGAATGGTAACAACCTAGATCATGTTTATGATGCATATGCTTCGGTGCCATGCTCCACACGGTGGAAATGCTATGCGTTTATGCTAAATGCTATGCAATCGTGCACAATGATGCGATCCCGTCAGCAAAATAAATGCCGAGGGGGAAATCCTCCTGTCAAGGAGAAAGAACTACTCAGATAGAGGAATCATCCTGCTGAGGAGAGCGTGGACATGCCAATATCAATTGGACTCCGTCTGGGGAAATGATCTTCGGTTGACTGCTGCAGGGGAACGAAGCTCTACGAGAACTTGGACCTGCTGAGAGAAAGTGATATCAATCGCGAGAATAAACTGCGTGGCCTTCTCGGCTACTCTTCTCGGGATAACAACTCAGTGGGGAAACAACTTCAGCTGCTCAACACTCCACTGGGGAAAAACCAATCATGATTTGATCGTCTTCCAAGGATTCGGCTCTCTTGGACATCTGCAAACTTGGCTGAGGAAGGAGAAGTCATTCTGCTTCGCTGGAGAGAGTGCGACTCTGGGGAAATACCGCATCGGCTGTTTAATACTCTTCCAGGGAAAATCCACTGCTTCCAAGGATTCGGCTCTCTTGGGGGTTTGCAGACTCAGTCGGGGAAAGAGAAATCATTCCCCTTCACTGGAGAGTACGACTCTGATGAGGAGTTTCAATTTCGCTGGGGAAGAAAGAATTATCTGACTTCGGGGGAGAGTACAACTCTGCAAGGGAATACAACATCAGCTGTTCCAACACTCTACTGGGGGAAGAGGGAATCATCCGACTTCGGGAGAGAATACGGCTCTGATGGGGAATCTCAATTCCGCTGGAGGCTTCAGTCTGGCACCATCAGTTACTGCATACTTCGGCGTACGAACAATTTCCTACAAAACCTGCACTTATGACCCGGTGCCGGGGAAGAATCCTGCTTCGGCGAATTTACTGGGGAAAACACGAGCTTTGGCACCCGAACACTTCTATGAAATCTGCACTTGTGACCCGGTGCTGGGGACATACGAGCTTCGGCGCGCGACTCAGCTGAGAAGATGACGTTCCTTCAGGATGCGTCTGCTTGGGGGAGAGAATCCTCTCTGCCTGGGGAGACATATCAATGCTCACTATCTTGCGTTCAGATTCTGCGGAGGGGAGACTACTGAACTCTGCTGGAGAAGGAGGACTCGCCCTGCCCAGGGGATGCGCACGGCGCACCGTCTGGAAGGTGCTACACCTGCAACAACACAAACAAACAGACAAGATACCCTCCTCAAAGGGGCCTATCAAGGTTATTATCTCGTGACCACATTCAGGTAATTAATTGTTTCAACAATCAATGGGCCTAGGCCCGTAAGTTTATGTATGCGCATTTTATCAAAAACATCGGCGTTTTCTTTCGCAAACAAAACAGATAAATGCTAAATAGGCAAACAGAATTGCTGAATAATATGCATTTTATTGATGGTGAACCCCTGAATGGGCAAAAAATGTTTTACAACAGAGGCAAGCTCCTGGAATGAGGAAGCCGCGCAAAAATAAAACATAAATATGCATCAGTATATACAAATGTCGGCAACGAGGCGTAGACGAACACCATGAGTTGATCCCTCTAAGACCCACTCGACTTCGATACTTCTCTGACGCTTCAGCTTCGGAAGAGATTGATTCAGATAAACGGCCCTCAGGTCCTCCAAACCACTACACAATGAAAGTCCACACGCGGAACGCAGTCATTTGCTTATTCAAATCCCTAACTTTTGCGTGAACCTCCCTTTACGGGTTTTCAGTTCACCGGGATACCCTTTTTTGCCGAAGCCGCCCAGTGTAGGTTTTCGACTTCGCGGGTGTACATTTTTTCAATTTATCCCTAATTTTTGCCCGAACCTTTTATTCTGTTTTTGGTTCGCCGGGATGCCCCTTTTTTGCCTGGACTCTTTCTTTTTTGTCCAGCGGGTCTCTTTCAAGCAAAGTATTTTTTAACTGCGTCCGCGTTCACCGGGGATGCAAAATCTTCACCATCCATCATGGATAACAACAAAGCTCCTCCCGAGAAGACCTTGCTGACGACATACGGCCCTTCGTAATTCGGAGTCCACTTGCCCCGGTGATCGGAGTGTGGCGGAAGAATCTTCTTCAGGACGAGATCACCCGTCTGAAAGCTTCTAGGACGCACCTTCTTATCATAAGCTTTCTTCATTCGGCTTTGGTACAGGCGACCAAATGCAATCGATGCTAACCTCTTCTCGTCCATCAGGCTGAGCTGGTTCAAATGATTCGTAATCCATTCTGCCTCGTCGAGCTTCACATCAACCAAAACTCGCAAAGAAGGAATCTCCACTTCTAACGGTAGGACAACTTCCATACCGTACACCAAGGAGAAAGGAGTTGCCCCGGTCGATGTACGCACCGTCGTACGATAACCGTGCAAGGCAAACGGAAGCATCTCGTGCCAATCTTTGTACGTCACAACCATCTTCTGAACAATCTTCTTTATGTTCTTATTGGCGGCTTCGACGGCGCCATTCATCTTCGGCCGGTAAGGAGATGAGTTGTGGTGTTCGATCTTGAAGCTTTGGCACAACTCCTTCATCATCTTGTTATTCAAATTCGAACCATTATCAGTAATGATCCGCTCGGGAACTCCGTAGCGACAGATGATGTCCCTCTTTATGAATTTAGCTACCACCTGCTTGGTCACATTAGCGTACGAGGCTGCCTCCACCCATTTGGTGAAGTAGTCGATAGCTACCAGAATGAAACGATGACCATTGGATGCAGTGGGCTCGATCTTGCCTATCATGTCGATGCCCCACATGGAGAACAGCCAAGGGGAAGACATGACATTCAAGGGGCACGGCGGCACATGAACTTTATCAGCATAAATCTGGCATTTATGACATCTCTTCGCGAATCTGAAGCAATCCGACTCCATAGTCAGCCAGTAATATCCTGCTCTCAGGATCTTTCTCGTCATGGCATGCCCGCCGGCGTACGTACCAAATGTGCCCTCATGGACTTCTTCCATGAGCATACCTGCCTCTTTCTCATCTACACATCTGAGTAGCACGAGATCGTGGTTTCTCTTATACAACACTCCATCAGGATTGAGGTAAAAGTTTCCAGATAGCCTCCTCAGAGTCTTCTTATCCTGGGTTGACGCACCTGCAGGATACTCCTTAGTCATAAGGAAGGTCTGGATGTCGTGGAACCATGGCTTGCCGTCGGCGGCCTCCTCAATTGCAAAGACAAATGTCGGTCTGTCAAGACGCGAAAGCACAATTCTTGGAGCCTCATTCCAAAAATTGACCTTATACATTGAAGCCAACGTAGCTAAGGCATCAGCCATCTGATTTTCAGCCCTGGGTACATGATGGAGTTCCACTCGATCGAAGAACGGAAGCAGCCTCCTGGCATAATTCATGTACGACACCAAATTCGCTTGACGAGTTTCCCACTCCCCTTTAATCTGATTGATTACAAGCGCTGAGTCACCATATACGTCTAGATTCTTGATTCTCAAATCAATTGCCTCTTCTAGACCCATAATACATGCTTCATACTCCGCCTCATTGTTGGTAACTGGAAACGTCAGTCTCGCAGTAAACGGGATGTGGGATCCGTGAGGAGTCGTGATGATAGCCCCGATACCACTTCCATAGGAATTAACCGCTCCATCGAATATCAACTTCCACTGAGACTTCCTATCTGGCCCCTCACCGGGCAATGGCTCATCGCAATCCTTCGCTTTGAGAAACATAATATCCTCGTCAGGGAATTCAAACTTCATCGGCTGATAGTCTTCGATCGGCTGCTCGGCAAGGTAATCAAACAATACGCTTCCCTTAATGGCCTTCTGGGACACGTGCTGAATATCATATTCTGTTAACACCATTTTCCATCTGGCAATCCTGCCCGAAAGAGCCTGCTTCTCGAAGACGTACTTGATCGGATCCATCTTCGAAATTAGCATAGTGGTGTGATTGAGCATATACTGTCGTAGACGTTTGGCAGCCCAAGCTAATGCACAACACGTCTTCTCCAGCATCGAGTATCGAGATTCACACTCAGTGAACTTTTTACTCAAGTAATAAATGGCATGCTCTTTTCTGCCCGTCTCGTCGTGCTGACCGAGAACACATCCCATACTATTCTCCAGAACCGTCAGGTACATGATTAATGGCCGTCCAGCCACTGGGGGTATCAAGATTGGAGGTTCTTGAAGATACTGCTTTATTTTGTCGAATGCCTTCTGGCAATCCTTATTCCAAGTAATCGCCTGATCTTTCTTTAAAAGCTTGAACATCGGTTCACAAGTGGCCGTGAGCTGAGAGATAAACCTTGCAATGTAGTTTATTCGGCCCAAGAAACCACGAACTTCTTTTTCTGTTTTCGGCGCTGGCATTTCTTGAATAGCTTTTATCTTCGCAGGATCAACTTCAATACCTCGTTTACTAACGATAAACCCCAATAGCTTTCCGGACCGCACTCCGAAAGTGCACTTGTTAGGATTCAGCCTCAGCCTGAACTTCCTAAGCCTCTCAAAAAGCTTCAATAAGTTGACCAGATGCTCTTCCTCCGTTTGGGACTTTGCAATCATGTCATCAACATACACCTCGATCTCATGATGAATCATATCATGAAACAAAGTTACCATTGCTCGCTGGTAAGTGGCCCCTGCGTTCTTCAGACCGAAGGGCATTACCTTATGGCAAAATGTTCCCCAGGGGGTGATAAATGTCGTTTTCTCCATGTCCTCCGGTGCCATCTTAATCTGATTGTAACCGGAGAAGCCATCCATGAATGAAAACACGGAAAACTGGGCTGTGTTGTCGACCAACACATCGATATGAGGCAACGGGAAATCATCCTTAGGGCTCGCCCTATTCAAATCCCGATAATCGACGCACATGCGTACCTTACCGTCCTTCTTCGGTACAGGCACTATGTTGGCGACCCACGGAGGGTAAGTGGTAAGGGCTAGAAATCCTGCGTCCAACTGCTTCTGGACTTCTTCTTTGATTTTTACAGCCATATCCGGTCTCGTCCTCCTAAGCTTCTGCTTGACTGGAGGGCAATCTTCTCGCAACGGCAAGCGATGAACCACAATGTCTGTGTCAAGTCCGGGCATATCTTCGTATGACCAAGCAAAGACGTCACTATACTCTCGAAGCATCTCGACCAGTCTATACTTGACATCATTCTGCAGTGCAACCCCTAATCTGACATTTCTGACGAGCTCTTTAGAACCCAGGTTTACGATCTCAATATCTTCCTCGTGAGGCAGAATAACCTTTTCCTCTTGTCTCAACAAGCGGGCTAACTCTTCTGGAAGGTCTTCGTCTTCATCAATCTCATCCTCGGCTTGATATATCGGGCAATCGAAGTCGTAGTGAGCCGTAGAGGGTCCAGAGTCGATGTCGTCTGTTATGTGGATCCTGCAATAACAAGGGTTAAGTTTAAAGCAAGAATATGCAGGTTAGCACAAACCCCGTTGCCATTTTACTGTTTTTTCAAAATAAACATAAAACAGGAACAACAGAGAACACAATATTTGAGTACGAAGAAAAACGCCTTTGATTTATTAACAAAATGCATGTACATAATCCAACAAGGCCCTGACAATAAAACCACTATGCCCCGGGCAGGACATAGGGTTGTACAAAGATTGTAAAAAGTAAATCATTACTCTTCACTTGTCAGCTGGATAATCTCCTTGACGGTCCAATTGTTGAGGCGCTCGCCCGACTTGCTTGGCTGAATCCAGGCGTCAAGATCACAATCGCTATCCCCGCTGTCCTCAGACGCTGCGTTGATGCTTTCGAAAATCATTCCGCCCTTGGTAAATAGGATCGGCCCCTTCCCACGAGACGAACTGCTAGACGAAGAAGATGAAGCTTCAGCTTCAGGAGAATACCCCAATCCAAACTTGTCCTGCTTAATCGGTATCTCCAAAACATGCCCCCAGCCTGGGGTGGAACCGGCTTCGATGATGGCCCGAGCTTCTCTGAACGAGGAGAGATTCATCTCTTGCTTCTCTGTGATGACAGGAGCTACCTCTTTTACCTTGACGGCTTCAAATGCTTGGCAGAGAGTTTCATGGATTTCGCCATCCATTTCGACATACTTAAAGGATGACAAGTGGCTCACCATAATGTCCTCCTCACCACAGACGGTCACTATGCTTCCCCCGACAACATATTTGAGCTTTTGATGCAGCGTGGACGTCACGGCACCAGCAGCATGGATCCATGGCCGACCTAAGAGGCAACTGTAGGCAGGCATGATATCCATGATATAAAAAACCGTATCGAACGTCTCCGGACCAACTTGAATCGGCAGGGTCAACTCTCCGAAAACGTGGCGCTTAGTTCCGTCAAATGCTTTCACCACCAGATCACTGGGCGTGCAAAGCAATCCACGAGTGTCCAACTTCATTAGTGCCTTCTTCGGAAGCACATTAAGCGACGAACCCGTGTCCACCAGGACATGCGACATGATAGTGCCTCTGCACTCTATCGAGACGTGCAAGGCGCTGTTGTGATCTTTCCCTTTAGGAGTCAGCTCTAAATCTGTGAAACCTAGCCCATTGCCAGCATTAACATGGGCTACCACCTCCTCTAGCTGATTCACTGATATCTCTTGCGGTACGTAGGCAGCGTTCAATACCTTCAGTAACGCGTTGCGGTGCGCTTCAGAACACAGCAACAAGTTGAGAATAGAAATCTTTGACGGAGTCTGCTGAAGATGGTCTACAATCTTGTAGTCGCTCTTTTTGATTAACCGCATGAACTCCTCGGCATCTTTGACAAGCAAATCCTTTTCTGCCCCACAAGGGACCTCTTCGACGGCTTTGCCTTTTCCCTTATCAGCAACATCAGCTCTGACCACTCTCTCTGCCACAACCTCTGTCGGCGCAAACACTCTTCCGCTTCGAGTAATACCACTGACTCCTGCGAGATTCTGCACAGTCGACCCATACGGCTCCAACTCTAACTTCTGACCATTGCAATAGACTTCGGCGCCATAATGCCACAGAACGACGTTAGTGCTCTCGAATGGGATCGGCCCAGCTCTGGTAATAGTGATTGTAGGCGGTCGGGGCGCAGAAATGGTGATAGGTTGACGAGGAATGGTGATGGTGGCGACTTCATCTGCCTGCTTCAACACAACCTCTCCTGATACACTTTCGACTCTCCGGCTGAACTGTAAAATACCCTCAGACATCAGACTTTGGATACCTTCTACCAGCTGCTCACACCCATCAGGATGTGTAGCACAAGCCATGTATAACTCTCCGCATCCTGGAAAGAACCCCCTCTTCACCAACTTAGCTTTGACGAAACTTAGCGGCGTCTTCAAGTCTTTGACATCAGTCAGCAGATCTGCACTATCCTCTGCAATAATGGCGTTCACTCCGCCTCCTCTATGATGAGGCATAGGGTTTTTGGTAACATTGGGCACATTGTCAGAGAAGTTGATAATCTTGGCATCTACCAGGTCCTGCACCTTGTGCTTAAAGGCTTTGCAGTTCTCAATCGTATGGCCTGGTGCCCCAGTATGGAAATCGCAAGTGACATTTGCGTCATACCCTGGTGGTGGTGCCCCTGTTAAGGGAGCCAACGTCCTCTTTTGCACTAACTGAAGCTGAAGCAAAGTTTGCAAGAGTTGCGCATACGACATAGGTGGTGCTTCGAAGTGACGGTTTGCCAAAGGAGCCCGATTCTGATATTTTCTATATCCCTGTTGACTATGTTGCTGCGGTTGTTGCTGCTGCTGCTGCGGCGGAGCTGCCGGGATATTTATACTGGCTATCTGCTGCTGAGGGCCCTTGCCCTTTCTCCGAGCGTTATTGACAGCACTCTCATCTCCTTCTCGACGCTTGCCAGTGTAAGGTTTCTTTCCACCTCCTCCAGCTGAGGATGATTCACCTTGAATTTTTCCGATCTTTATACCATTCTCGGCGTGCTCGCCCATAGTGATGAGAGCAGAGAACGTCCCAGACATGCCACTGACTAGCTTTTCATAGTAGATTCCAGGAAGGGTAGCCACAAACATCTGCACAAGCTCGCGCTCAACCATCGGCGGTTGAACCCGAGCAGCCAACTCACGCCACCGCTGGGCGTACTCCTTAAAGCCTTCATTATTCCGCTGCGAAAGGTTTTGGAGCTGAACTCGGTTGGGGGCCAAGTCGCTATTGTATTGATAGTGGAGGACAAACGCTTCAGCGAGATCTTTCCATGTGCGCACGGTAGTGGGCTCCAAGCCCATATACCACTCGAGGGATGGACCAGAAAGACTGTCTTGGAAGAAGTGCATCAGCAACTTCTCATCGTCTGAATAGGCCGACATCTTTCTATAATATGATCGAAGGTGGACACGGGGGCAAGTAGTACCCTTATACTTCTCAAAGACAGGCACCTTGAACTTATGAGGTACCTTGAAATCAGCAATTAACCCCAGCTTGGACATATCAACGCCCAAAGTGTTCTGATTCTCAATGTCTCTCATTTTGTCTTCCAGTGCTTTGAACCTGAGTCGCGCTTCAGCATTCAACTCTGCTTCCACACCTCTTTGAGAAAAGATATCATCCTAATGATCCTCAAGCCACGGTTGAGGCACCAACAGATTTCCGACGCCAGCGTTGTCGTTGACCGACCCGACGTTGACATTAGCTCCCAGACTACCATTGCCGACGCCCGTCGCATTGAGTCTGATATTGGCCATTACATTTCCATTAGCACTGCCGTTGCCCCCAGCAACAGGAACAACATTCTGCGGAGCATCAACTGGAGGAGGAGTAGGCACAACCTCGCCATGAAGTATGCCGTTACTATCAACCCTGGAGATCAAAGGTTGAACCAAAGTACGAAGCTGGTCCTGACCATTAGCGACTACCTGCATCAGTTCCATAAAACGATCCATCCGTTCACGGAGCTCTTGAACATCTGACTGCACCTGATCCATGATCCTTGTCTGATTAGCCCGAGTTGAGTAACGGTGAATGAGTCTCTGATCAATCCTGGAGACCGGAAGCAGCTCGGAACCTGTAAACCTGTAAAACCTGTCAACATTAAAAGTTAGGAAAAGCAACAAAATGTACGTCATGTAAATGCTTCATGCAGATGCATGCGTGTGTCTGTGTGCTTGGTGCCAGTGCTGATAATAATACGAAGAAGAAGAAGAAGTCTGAGCCCAATCATGGAAATATCAATCTCATATATACATGGAGAGGCCCACCCAGGCAGTACATAGCATCAGCGACAGTCAACTTCGACACATCAGGGGCCGGGAACTTGTACGTAACAGTCTTCCTGAGAGAGGCTATAATAATATAATAGGAGGCGAGAAATCCTGGTTCGAGGAAACGGTACTTTCAGCACAGACACACGTTAATGGAATGCAAATGAACATGCAAACTAATGCAAAATGCAGGCATGCAATAATATATCCAGGTAACTGCTGTGGAGATTCTGTGTCAATAATCACTGATGAGAAGAAAACCCCGGTGTAAGACCACTGATCTGATCTGCTAAGAACGACCTTCTGATAGGACCATATACATAAGATCAAAATTCTGCTCTGTCGAGAACAAATGTCTGATAATAAGGACCCCGGGTGCATGATCAAGAAATATCTGCTGATGAAGTCTTCAGACCCCAAATCAAAAATCTGCCCTATCAAGAACAAACATACAGCTGCTGATGAGATCTTCAGACCCCACTCAAAATCTGCCCTATCAAGAACAAACAACATCTGCTGATGAGATCTTCAGACCCCACTCGAAATCTGCTCTATCAGGAACAAACAGCTGATGACAATACTCTGATCAAAACCTGCTCTATCAAGAACAGACAAATCTGCAACTGAGAAACCCGGGTACCAACATAACTGATTCACTGTCAAGAAAACCAGGTAGTCTGGAGGTCAAAGTTTCCTGCAATAAACCCAACCCCGCTCACAGGTATGGACCTAATCCACGGACAAAGGTACGGCATCCTATGCGGTCATCAGCGTCACAGACTTTCATGAGTGACGATACGATTCCCAGAAGGAGTGGCATCATCAAGTCATGAAGAGGCCTCACTTAGCTGACTTCCAAATGATCGGTCCCCAGAGTCGACAATCCTCACGTCTGGACTCCCCTCAGATCCTCAGGACCGGAAAGGAGCACCTCTGCGAGAACCTCGTCTGAGCGCAAATTTCGTAGGGAACTGTGCCTGCTCAGCAGACAGGTCCGTCTACTACTCTCCGCAACTATGTCTAGGTGCATACTCAAGCCCAGGTCCGGCTTCTCACTCATAGTAACCTCCCTCTCCCACAGCAGCACAGATAATCATATCAAACTGGAAATAAAATGCGGGAAATAAAGTGCGAGAAGTAAAAATGCGGTAAATAAACGCAACCCAACAAGCAAACATACAAGCGCTAGGATTGACTCTCATAGGGAATCGGAGAACCAGAGATTCTGGGTTCGGTCCCCAGTAGAGTCGCCAGCTGTCGCTTGCGCGAAAATAAGGTGCCGGCATGACAGAAGAGTCGTCACCTTTCGTTATTTATCCCTCAGAGCGGGAAAGGAAACGATCGGAAAAACCTGACGAATAAGGGTAAGACAAGGTCATCGCAACCATTGTCTGGATTCGGGAGTCGGTTACGCAAGGGGAAGGTATTAGCACCCCTCACGTCCATCGTACTCGATGGGATCCACGCTTGTTGTGTTTACTTGGACGGGTTGTGTTGCACCCTAAAATTTGCCCAACCTTGTTCACTTGGTTTATGTTTCAATGCCATTAGCATTTGCATGTAGAGTCATGTACATAGACTAACCATCTGCATAGCATGAGCATAGCAAGTCATTCAACAGGGGACCAATCATTATTCTCATCTCTAGAAGCCTATCAAGAGGTTATTATCCCAATTCAATCTTATTCAAGTCATCAGGAAAGAATTTGAAAGCAAAGAGTTCAGCAGATCAAGCCTTGAGTCCATCTCCTAGCTGAGGGTATCTGAGGGTCAACAAGAGGGTTGTGAGCTGTGAGTTGAAGGCATGGAGAGTATCTAGACATTATGAGAGACTTAGAAAGTCATTTGGAGAAGGAGACAAGTCATTGATGAGAGCACAAGAGCTATAGCTGAAGACAGTCAACTAGGGTTTCATCTGGGTCAACCCTAGGTCAACCCTAGGTCAATTGACTGATTTAAAGGGCATTCAAGTCTAGTGGAGAGATGTGGAGTTCATAATTTGACATGGATATGGAGATATGCCAAGGAGAATTCAAGAGAAATCAAGGAGAAGAGGAGTTTCTAAATTAGGGTTTCTGTGTAAAATTCCCTAGTTTAGGTCAAATTTCCAAGCAAGATAAGTCAAAATGCTAGCTTCAAATGGCTTCTTGGCCAACATGAAACTTGTATAGGATCTCAAGACCTTTAATTTGAGTGGTGGAAGACATCAAGGAGATTTATAGAACTCAAGTTATGGTCCTTGCAAGTTACAGGTCATCTGAGGTATCTGAAATTTTGTCTGTGAAAGTGACTTGACTTCCAAGCAATTTTTACCCCTCAAGGAGATTTCAAATGAATTCTTGGTCAACATAAGAATTGTTCCTCATTGTCTTAGCTTTCTAGAATGGTATAGCATGCCTTCATATGATGTGTGGAACTCAACTTATGGTCTTGGCAAGCAAAGGGTATTTTGGGCATTTGTGAATTACAGGTCATTGTAACCTATGTCCAAAACTCATACAAGGAGGCCTCAAATGGAAAAACTTACAACATCAAACTTGCTCCAAATGGGATTTTAAGTCTAGAAAGAAGGTCACAAATTGTTGGAAAAGCTCATAACATGAAGTTGCATGATTGGTCCAAGTTTGAACTAAAATGGCTTATAATTTGAATAAAGTCAAAATAAAAAATGGTTTGGGAGATTTATAAGTCCAAATGGAGACTTCCAATATATGATTTTGAATGGAAAAAACATTTCAAAGACAATGGTTCAAGTACTTTTTTGAGTTTAGTGGAAGATTTCAAAGTTATCCTTGGTTACTTGCATTTTAAGAAACATAGCCAAAATGAATCAAAGTTGGAAGGCAAGGGAATGTGCAAGATGGATCTAGAATGTTCATGTGAGCCCTATATATTCATGAAATGAAGATTGATCAAGGGTTGGCTTCATTTTTCACCAAGAATTTCCCAAATTCTCTCATTCTTTCTCATTGTGTTTTCACTTCAATTCCTCAAATTCTTCACCAATTACCATCAAAATCAACTTCATCATACTGATTCATCATCATAGATCAGAATTCAACCAAGAACAAAAGGTGATCAATCCATTTTCGAGCACTTCCATCATCAACATCAAAATTGCAATTTCAAGTTGATAGCACAATTCAAGGCAAGATTCCTCAAAGTGTTGCATACAGAAGCAAGAGCTTCACTCACTGATCAAGATCTGAGCATTGGTGTTGGTGGATTCCCGAGTTTCCATAGCTGTTTTCAAGCTTTTGCATCAGGTGCGTTTTCATTCAAATTGCTTGATTCAGTTAGTTTAGCATAGATTTGTTAGTTTAGATATGATGTAGGATGTTAGTAGAGCAATTAGGATGAGTTTGGAGTGGTTTGGTGATGATTGCTAGCAGGTTGTAAAAACTGTTTGGATCAAGAACTCATGGCATAGTGCATTAGAATCTTAGGTTGTTAGCGCAGGATAATCACCATTAGTCATGGAAGAGTTTAGTCTAGGTTTGATGGAGAATTGTGATGATGAGTTGCAGAGTATATTCATGGTAACCAGAACTTGTCTCGATCGGGTTTGTTGGTGTGTTGAGTTTCAAAGCAATCCAAGACCATAGGCGTGTAGAGGGAGGAATTTAGAGTAAGTTTCATGTTTATAGCGTGGCGTTTCATGGCCTGGAGAGAGAGAGCCGAGAGCTTGAACATTGGACGTTCATGGCAGGTGCATGAGGGTTTCAGAAACCCTAGATGATCAAATGAAGGAGACGAAATCTGGACCGTCTGTTTGGTGTTAGACTTTTGACTTGAAGAGCCATCGTGTGGCTAGCATTTAATCTGATTTTGGAGGGAAGTGTGTTGGTGCCCTAAACGCACCGTTTCATTAATTGAAACGGGCGGGCCTGAGTGAATGTTGCTAATCCCACCCCCAGTAATAGGCCCATTGTCAATTTGAACGTGATTCTATTCCTATTTTCACCCCCTGCGCTGTTTCTTATTTTTCATTGTTGCTGACTAGTTCTGGGCCTTAACCATCTTGCTGTTCGCACCCTCCGTCTGCCTGGCCCAATGAAATATCAACTGGGCGCGCCTGCTATTCTTACCCCCCTCCCTCTCATTTTAATTTTAATTGTTTTAATTCCACTTTAATTTTACCAATTTTAAAAAATTCATAATAAATACATAAAAAATCATTTTTAATTCATTCTTTTTACACTATTTTCTTTAGGATGTCTAGAAAATTATAGAAAAATAAAATTGCATTTTTATTTTTATTTCATATTTTTTCCATATTTTCTAAATAAATGTCATTTTAATAGCTTCATTTCATGCATGAATTTAGTAATTTTTGTTCTCCTAGATGCTTTCATATTTTTTGTTCATTCTTTTTAGGGTGTTAGATTAGATATTGAACTTGTAGAAATAATTTAGTTCCCATTTTTAGGAATTAATTTTAGGTGCTTAATGTAGGCTTGAACAACATGAACAAATTAGGGTTTTTAGGTGATGCCTTGGAGAATCAATTCATTCCCCTTAGGACTTAGAGTTTGACTAGTTTAGTTATGGGACTATAGGGGCTATGGGTAGTTATTAGATCCCTTAGAAAAAGTCAGGATTCCCCTACTGCTATTAATACTGTCTGTATATCTAATTGACTGGTGTGGTGTGCCCTCTGGGGATTTATTGCTTGCTTGCTTGGGTATTGGGATTGTCTGGGGCCTTGGGAGAGCTGAAGACCTGAGGAGATGAAGACCATTGGAGAGCCAGAGATTGAAGTTCAACTGCCAGAGTTGGAGAGAAGATTCTTGCTAGCAGATGCTGAGGAACTAGGGTTTAGGAGCTAGGCAGAGCTCTAGGTTAGAAAGTTTGTTTCTCAAACATGGATTGCCTTGTCTGCATCCATTCTTCTCTGTGATTCAGAGTCTCTCTAAGACACTCACCCCCTTCCTTTGGAAGGCTTGGTGATAGTGTCTAAGAGATAGAACTCTTGAGAGAAAATGTCTTTTGTGTTAGAAGCAGTCTGTTCACCACCCTTGGTAGTCAGCTGATTGCTTAACACCCAATTCACTCTTGTGACTAATCCCTCATCCTGGAGGTTTGAGCTTGAAGAAAAGCCATTGCAGATAGAAGACTGATGATCAAAGCCCTTGCCTAAAGGTCATGGAGATGGAGACTGATGCTTGTTGAAGCCTGTAGCTGATTGGAGATTACTTGAAGCCAGATGTTGATTCAGAGCTGCTGAAGTTGTTTGTTTTATTGCTGTATTTCATTTCTGATGTATTGATTGGTTTTCTGGACTGTATTGTTTGCTGTTTACCCTGCTGGGTTGAAAGTGAAGCCTGTTCACTTTTGCCTATTGTTTTCCAGGTTCGAGGTTGAGTGGGACTCCCTTGCCTCGCTTGTATTGTTGCATCCATGCATTTTACTGCTTTACTGTATATATCTGATATTGTTTCTGTTTCTGCCTATCCCGTAGGATCTCTGTTTCTCTCTGTCCAAGAGAGGAGCATGATAGACACTAGGTCTTAACCCATGCATGATAACATTAGGTTAGTTTGATTCCCTTCGCAACCGTAGGTTAGAGTTCTGTCTCTTCTTTCTCAAAACAAACAGAAAAACACATAAAGATTTCAAACACAATAAAAGACACTTCTTCCGTAAAAGAATGTGAACTCATCAAGACGTCATTTTTGTCCTCTTGGACTGCTAATCAAGAAAACCTTTTTCAGAAGGAATAAAATCAATCAAGACAAGCCGGTGTCGTACGTGGCCCGAACTACGTTTGCTCTGATCTTTCATGCCGTGTGAAAGTACGTAGGCATAGGATGCGATATCCTAGCGAGCAACCTTCCCCTCCTTTCCCGTAGGTAGGCGAACTACGTTGACTCTGATTTCTCGTTCCAGGCGAGAATACGTAGGCATAAAGTGCGATACTTTGCCGAGTCATTTTATTTTCATTCTCTTTTCTTCTTAACCCTTGACCTTTGGTTTAGATAGAATAACAATCCATACCCGAAAACAAGCGTGGATCCCGTCAAGTACGACGGACGTGAGGGGTGCTAATACCTTCCCCTTGCGTAACCGACTCCCGAACCCAGGTTTTGGTTGCGATGACCATACCTTTCCCGTATTGTGCGAGGTTTACTCTGAGCGTTTCCTTTCCCTCCCGTGGGATAAATAACGCACGGTGGCGACTCTTCTGTTCAGCCGGCGCCGATTTTCGCAGTAGCGACAGCTGGCGACTCTGCTGGGGATCCAACGTCCCCTGGCTGCTAAGGACTGCGATGGTTCTTATGCATTTGGGATCCAACGTCCCTTGAGAGAGTCAATCCTAACGCTTGTTTTCCCGTCGAGGATTTTGTATGGATTTATATTTCTAACCTTGTATTTTCAGCTTTGTATATTGATTATTATTGCTGTATTTGGGGTGTGACGGGTGTTCTGATATTGAGAGATAAGCCGGACCTGGGCTTGAGTGCACCTAGAATTAGAGTAGAAATTAGTGGGTGCCCGCTTGCTTTGCTTGCTTTGGTGTCCCATGAAATCTACACTCAGACGAGGTTCCTCTGGTTGGCCTCCTGCCCCTTCCTTTGGTTGGCGTGGGTTGCTGGTTAGTTGGATTGTCGACTCTGGGGACCGATCATTTGGAAGTTGGCTAAGTGAGGCCTCTTCAGGAATTGATGATGCCACTCCTTCTGGGAATCGTATCATCAACCCTGAAAGTCTGTGATGCCGACGACCGCATAGGATGCCGTACCTTGTGCCAGTTATAGGGCCACCCACCTGTGAGGGGATTCAGGGTTATGCAGGTAACTAGACCTTCAGACTACCGGTTATTTCTTGATCAGAGATCCTGGGTATTTATGGAGAGTTAGGAGGTCTGTCAGAGACCATTTGGAGATGTGTTCTGAGGTCTGTCAGAGACCGATTGGAGATGTGTTCTGAGGTCTGTCAGAGACCAATTCGAGATATGATTTGAGGTCTACCAGAGACCAGTTGGAGTTATGGTTTGAGGTCTGTCAGAGACCAGTGTTGGAGTTTTATTTTAGGTCTATCTGAGACCAGGGTTTGATGACTTCTGGATGGTCTATCTGAGACCTTTCTTGATTGGGTTCAGGCTATTCAGCTACAGCTTTGGTCCCTGTTGCATGTTACTTGCATTGCATTGCCTGCATATCCATTACCATTTGCATTTCACTAATGAGTGTCTGTGCTGCAGGTGCATTTGCATTTCCCTAGTTCTAGTGCCCAGACCTCTGAGTTTTGATCATGACTAGCTTAAGGAGAACGGTTGCTTACAAATTGCCTACGCCTGATATTGTTCCCCTACTTGGGTTGATCTCTCTTGCTGATGAGGGTGTTCGTAGGAGTTTCCGGATGAGCTATGGTAGACTACTGAGATTGGTGTGCAAACCTACAGAGGTAGAGTTAGATGGGCTGTATGCTTTGATGCAATTCTACGACCCTGCTCTGAGATGCTTTACGTTCTCTGACTTTATTATGGGACCAACCCTGGAGGAATACGCTGAGTATGTTGAGCTGCCCGTGCAGAACCAGGTCCCATTCATTCATTATGGCGCCAAACCCAAGCCGGAGGAATTGGCAAAAGCCTTGCATGTTGATGCTTCTGAGCTTGTGACTACTATTTCCCGTGGAGTTCCAGGCTTCTCGCTCCAATTCTTAGTTGGTAAAGCCCAAGAGTACGCCAAGAGCGGGTGCTGGGTTGCTTTCAATGATGTGTTGGCCTTGTGTATTTATGGCATAGTACTGTTCCCCAGTATACCGGATTTTGTGGACTTTGATGCTTTCTACTTGTTTGCTGCTGGTAATCCTGTACCTACTTTACTCGGAGATCTCTACCACTCACTGCATTACAAGAATGAGAAGGGAAGAGGGAAGAATGTTCATCTTTGTGTACCTTTGTTGAGTATGTGGTTTGAGAGTCACCTTCCTAAGAGAAGCTCTGTTGCAGAGACTACGGTTCCAGTTGGTTGGCCGGATCGCCTGATGGGGCTATCGTCGGAAGATATGGAGTGGTTTGATAGAGATTTGTTGGGATCCGAGCTCATATTCAGCTGTTCTGGGTACCCTAATGTGCCGTTGATAGGAAGAAAAGGGTGTATCAACTACAACCCCTCTCTATTCATTCGCCAGTTCGGATATGCACTGAAGAATCCACCTCAGGAGGAAGAAGTACAGGAATCTCTGTACTTCACAGGGGATTTGAAGGGAGAGTTACTAGCCAAGCTGCAGCATGCCTGGACGCGTATTATCCGAAGGGGGAAGCCGTTGTTAGGAAAGAATGACTGTCGGGCCTATGCACCTTATAGAGTTTGGATTCAGGAGAGGGCTATTCAGTTGAGGATGCCGTTTCCAGCTGCACCCGTCCTTGTTCCCGTTCCGGTAGCAGAGCCGACTACTGTTTCTAGAGAAGTCTATGAGCAAATTGTGAAGGAAAAAGAAGCCTTAATGAAGATTAATGAAGGGTTAGAGCAAGAGTTAGCCCAGGTACGCAGCGAGAAAAACAAGGCCGTATACGCTTTCCAACAACAGATCGAGCTGGTAAACAGACTAGGAGCTGAGTTGACTGAGGAAAAGAAGAAGCGCGAACGTCTGGGGCAAGAGTTCAGAAGCTCCCATGACATGCTGGAAGCCAAAAAGAAGGCGCTCGACGCAGCACACCGAGAGATATCCTCTTGCAATAAGACTTGGAATGCTACACTCACCAACAATAAGAAGAGGGAAGATAAGCTGAAGCAGCAAATTTCCGACCTCGAAGAGAAGTTGAAGTCTAGCATCAAGAAGTGTGAGGAGGAAGTAATGACCCGGTATAGTGTCCAGCATGCCCTGAACAAGGCAATCAAATCCAGAGATGAAGCAGTGTCTCAGAAGCGAAAGCTAGAAGATTGTTTCGGAGAAGCAACATGGGAAGAAACTGCTGAAGACGTACGCCGTGTCCTTAAGAGGAGAAACCAGCTTGTTGAAGGGCTGCTTGATCGACCAAGCCATCCGGAGACCAAGAAGTTGATAGAGGAGTACCAGACTTTTGGGAGGATCTGATCATTTCATGTAGTAACTTGTATGCTTTATTTGCATAGTGCTGACCATCACCAGGATTGTTGGTTGAGGTCATGCCTTCTTTGTATTCTCAGTGATATTGTACCATGGGTGTATTCATTTTCTCTGCAATATATGAGGCTTTCTATGATTCAGCTCCGATATTCCTATTGTCAGCACTGTCACCGCACCGGCACCTTCGCACTAGAACTGGGGGAACGAACTTCCCTAATGCACAGACACATTGCATTGCATTCATGTTCATATTGCATTACAGGTAATCTTTGGATGGTGTCTTATTTCCTGCTTTGATTCAGGTACCTTAACAGGATTGCAGATCAGCATCCGCACCGCTATTCTACACGCTCCAATTGTCGAAAGATCATGGACCAGATGCAGAACGAGATGCAAGATGTGCGCGAGAAGCTCGCCCTCTTCATGCAGACCATGGAAGCTATAGCAAAAGGGCAAGAGAATTTGCAGGCCATGGTCCAGCCTCTGTTGGCTCGCAACGCTGGTCATGGTAATGAAGATCATCAGTCTGTCCGGGTTGATACTGCTCATGGAGACGGCACTCCCACGCCAGTGGCTTCGCCCGTAGTCAATATACCTGCTGCTAATGTCAACAACGCTACCGCTGCTGTGAATGGTAACGTCGGAGTGGGGAATGAAACTGCTGTCCATAATGTTGGGCTGGGTGATGTCAATTTGGGAGATAATCTAGGAGGCAATGGCTTTGTCAATACTGGGTTCGGATTCAACGATCAGGGATTCGATAACACTGGGAAGTATGGCTTTAATGCTCAAGGCTTTGGGCAAGATGGTTATGGTATGGTCAATCAGGGTTACGGAGGCTTTGGAAACGGAAATGGTACTGGATTTATGGCTTGTGGTCCTGCTGGAGGTGTTCAAGGGTACGGCAACAGAGGTCGAGGTCCGGGAATGAATCAGATCAGAGCTGGACGTAATAATGCGTACGATGGGTACGGGGCTGGAAATGGTATGTGGCAAGAAGATCAGCAGGAGGACGCCTTCTCCGGAGGAGGTTTTGAAGGGCCGATGGATGATTCCCAAAAGATTAGAATGCTGGAAGAGCAGATGAAGGGAGTCTTAAATCAAAGTGCTGTGGGATTGGACATGGCAACCATGGGCTTGGTACCTGGCTTGAGGGTGCCAATTAAATTCAAAGCTCCTGCGTTCGATAAGTACAAAGGAGACACATGTCCGAAAGTGCATGTACGAGCTTATTACAGAAAGATGTCTGCATACTCAACTGATGAAAGAATGCTAATGCATTTCTTTCAGGATAGTCTATCGGGCCCTTCCCTAGAGTGGTACATGGGGTTGGAGCCAACTGATATCAAGACATGGAAGCAATTGGCGGAGGCGTTCGTATCTCATTACAAGTATAACAGCGACTTGGCGCCCAATCGGGTCCAGTTGGCCGGGCTTTCGCAGAAGAAGGGGGAGAGTTTTAAAGAGTACGCGCAAAGGTGGCGCGATATGGCTGCCAGGGTCCGTCCTCCTGTGGAAGATAAGGAAATGAATGATATGTTTGTCGGCACATTCACCGGGCTGTTTCATGATATGCTGTTTCATACGTCTCTGGCCAGTTTTTCAGACCTGATTCTGATGGGGGAAAAGATTGAGCGTAATATTAAGCAAGGAAAGTTCCAAGTCGAGGAATCAACTGCATCTGACAGTAATAGGAAAGCTTATGGCGGGCGCCGTCAGGGCGAAGCTAGCGCAGTATTTGGAGGCCGAGGCCGAGGCCGAGGCAGGGGACGAGGTCAATATCGTCAGCCGCAGCAGGTGTCGAGTGTTACTATCCCATATCAACAACAACCACTCCAGCAACAACAACCGGTTCAGCAGCAACCAATGCCACAGCAGCAGCAGCCCCAGCAGGGGGCACAGCAAGCTCAGCGAAGATTCCAGGGTAGTAAACCGAGAAGAGTGTTTGAGAAGCCTCCCTCAACATATGCCGATTTGTTGCAGACATTGTTGGGATTGAATCTAGTAGAGAAAAGAACTCTGGCACCAATAACGGGAGCTCCCCCGTTCGGCTACGATGCAAACAGGCACTGTGAGTTTCATTCTGGGCCCCCGGGCCACGATATAGAAGGTTGCCATGCTTTTAAGCACGTTGTGCAGGATCTCTTAGACAACAAGACTATCAATTTCGGAACGGCAGGTCCGAATATAGTCCAGAAACCCATGCCTAATCATGGGGCGAACGCCGTTATGACTGAGGAAGGTCTGAATCTTATTATGAATGTTGAAGATTTAAAGACGCCGCTGAGCGAGATAAAGAGCCGACTGTTACAAGGAGGCGTTTACCCAGGATGTAATGAGTATTGCTTAGATTGTTGGGCCCTAGCTGGGGGGTGTGAGGATTTGAAGAAAGGCATTCAGGCTTTAATTGATGAAGGTATATTGCAGTTTGATCGAGCGGCAACTGACGAGCCTGCAGGGGCCGTGATGGATAATCGGAGTGATGTGGCCACGGTAACAATTCCTCGGAAGACGATCACTATTGCAGCACCAGCTCAGCGACCACCGATTACCATAACTAAGGCCGGGCCAATCCCGTACGAGAACACGAAAGCAGTCCCATGGTCATATGGGTTAGAGGTGTATTGTGATGGGATAAAGATTGATGTTAACAAGCAGCCAGTGGGGATTGTGGATAACGTTGTTGGCTCAGGAGGCATGACAAGGAGTGGCAGTATCTTTATATCTCCTGAAGTGGAGGCTGAAAGACTAGCGAAAGGAAAAGGGAAAGCGGTTGAAAATGTTCCAGCGCAAGCAAATGAAAAAGAAGCAGCATCGAAGGATGTGGAAGAATTCATGCGCTTAATTCGAAAAAGTGATTATAAGATTGTGGAGCATCTGCAGCAGACACCGTCCAAAATATCTATCTTGTCATTGCTGTTGTGTTCGGAAGCTCACAGAAACGCTCTGCTGAAAGTCTTGGACACTTCTTTTGTACCACAAGACGTCTCCGTGAATCAGCTAGAAGGAGTGTTGGCACATGTGAATGCAGGCCACAGCTTGGGCTTTACTGATTTTGACTTGACTCCGAAAGGGAGAGATCATAATATGGCATTACACGTATCTGTTGAGTGTAGAGGATCGGTAATGTCGCACGTATTGGTTGACACCGGATCATCTTTGAATGTGCTACCCAAGAAGGCGATGATGAAGCTGGATGTTCGAGGTATTTTGTGTACACCCAGTGATTTGGTAGTCAGAGCATTTGACGGCACGCGGAGAACAGTCTTCGGATCGATTACCTTGCCTCTGCAAGTGGGGCCGGAAGTGTTTGCAACGGAGTTTTATATCATGGATATACAGCCTGCGTACAGCTGCTTGCTTGGAAGACCCTGGATTCATGGGGCAGGGGCAGTCACGTCTACCCTGCATCAGAAGTTAAAGTATATGGTCGGAGACAGCGTAGTCACCGTGTGCGGAGAAGAAGACATCCTGGTCAGCCATCTATCATCGTTTAAGTATGTAGAAGTCGACGGAGAGATCCATGAGACACCATGCCAGGCATTCGAAGGTTTGCGCATCAAGGACAAAGGTCCCGGGCCGAGCAAAGTGCCAGAGATAGCTGTCTCATCGTATAAAGAAGCTCAAGCTCTAGTGGAAGCAGGAGAAGCCAAGGGCTGGGGCAAAGTACTGGACATTCCTGTGAAGATGGACCGTTTCGGGCTGGGGTACCGACCGTCGTCATCAACTCCTTCCGTGGGGGCCCCCCATTTCAGAAAGTCAATTACCATCTCTGCCAGTGGAGTATGTCATGAAACTGTCAATGCTGCTTCGGAGTCCGATGAAGGAGACAGCGACTGTGATATGGATGCCTGGATTCAGCCAAGCACGCCAGGACAAGGACTGTGCAACTGGTCTATTCAGGAGCTTGTTCCTGTGACTTTTAAACAGTAATGCTTTGCTTTATTAATTGTTGAATAATATGATGTCTTGCCCGGGGCATCAGGATTTGCTTAGGGATGTGTTGTTATAAACATTGCGTGTTAATCATTAAATAAATGGCGTTTTTTCATGTGCAAATACCGTAATCCCTGTCTTTCCTGTTTTGTATTTTTCAATAAAATGGCAACGTGGTTATTCGCTTTATACGCATTTTGAAGCACTTAACCATTCCTTTTGCAGGATAACATTTTCAGATGACATCCTTGAACCACCTATGACTCGTCCCGACTTCGAGCACCCGGTATTCCAGGCCGAAGAAGAGGTTGTCGAAGATAGCGACGTTCCTGAAGAACTGTCTTGGTTAGTGAAGCAAGAGGAAAGAGCCATTCTGCCTCACGACGAGGTCATCGAAATTATTAACTTGGGGTCGGAAGGGGTTGAGAAGAATATTCGTATCGGAGCCGCACTGCAGAGTGATATCAAGCGAAGACTGGTTGAAATGCTCCGAGAGTATAATGATGTATTCGCTTGGTCATATGAAGATATGCCAGGGCTCGATACAGACATGGTTGTGCACCGCCTGCCACTGAAAGAAGATTGCCCGCCGGTCAAACAAAAGCTTCGCAGAACACGACCAGATATGGCAATGAAGATCAAAGAGGAGGTTCAGAAACAGTGGGACGCTGGTTTCCTGGCTGTGACGAAGTATCCTTCATGGGTTGCCAACATCGTACCAGTGCCAAAGAAAGATGGCAAGGTTCGGATGTGCGTGGATTATAGAGATTTGAATAAAGCAAGCCCAAAGGACGATTTTCCGCTTCCTCATATTGACGTGCTAGTTGATAATACTGCTCAGTACTCCGTATTCTCCTTCATGGATGGCTTTTCAGGCTATAATCAAATTAAAATGGCGCCAGAGGATATGGAGAAGACCACTTTCATAACGCCTTGGGGAACATTTTGCTACAAAGTGATGCCCTTTGGTTTGAAAAATGCTGGGGCAACATATCAGCGTGCGATGACGACTCTTTTTCATGACATGATGCATAAAGAGATCGAAGTTTATGTTGACGATATGATTGCCAAGTCCCAGACGGAGGAAGAGCATCTGGTGAATCTGCTGAAGTTGTTTAAAAGACTTAGGAAGTTCAGGCTGAGGCTGAACCCTAATAAATGCACCTTCGGGGTGAGATCGGGTAAACTGCTGGGGTTTATCGTAAGCGAAAGAGGAATAGAGGTCGATCCTGCTAAAATAAAAGCGATTCAAGAAATGCCGACGCCTAAAACAGAGAAAGAGGTGCGCGGGTTTTTAGGGAGATTGAACTACATTGCTCGGTTCATATCTCACCTAACGGCCACGTGTGAACCATTATTCAAGCTGTTGAAGAAAGATCAAGCTGTGACGTGGAACGAAAATTGTCAAAAGGCGTTCGATAAAATAAAGAAGTATCTGCAGGAGCCTCCTATTTTGATACCCCCGGTGGCAGGGAGACCCTTGATAATGTATTTGACGGTTCTTGAGGGAAGCATGGGTTGTGTTCTCGGTCAACACGACGAGACGGGGAGAAAAGAGCATGCGATCTATTACTTGAGTAAGAAATTTACAGACTGTGAATCTCGATACTCAATGCTGGAGAAAACTTGTTGCGCGCTAGCCTGGGCCGCCAAGCGTTTGAGGCAGTACATGCTGAATCATACAACCATGCTCATCTCGAAGATGGATCCTATCAAATATGTATTCGAAAAGCAGGCGTTGTCAGGTAGAATTGCCCGTTGGCAGATGGTCTTGACTGAATATGATATTCAATACGTCTCGCAAAAGGCTATAAAGGGGAGTGTGCTGTCTGAGTATCTGGCGGAGCAGCCTATTGAAGAGTACCAATCGATGAGGTTTGATTTTCCTGACGAGGATATCATGTACCTCAAGATGAAAGATTGTGAAGAACCATTGCCAGACGAGGGACCAGAGTTGGGGTCCAAATGGAAGATGATTTTTGACGGAGCTGTGAATGCTTACGGTAGCGGAATAGGGGCAATTATCACTACGCCACACGGGTCGCACATCCCGTTTACTGCCCGATTGACCTTTGCCGTTACCAACAATGAGGCCGAATACGAAGCTTGTATAATGGGGCTTGAAGAAGCCATTGATTTGCGAATCAAACATCTAGACGTATACGGAGACTCAGCTCTGGTGGTGAATCAGATCAAAGGGGAATGGGAGACACGGCAGCCTAATTTGATACATTACATGAATTATGCAAGGAGATTGTTGCCTTTCTTTGACAAAGTTGAATTGCATCACGTACCGCGGGCAGAAAATCAAATGGCTGACGCCCTTGCCACTTTGTCTTCCATGTACAAGGTCAACTTCTGGAACGAAGCTCCCCAAATCACTATCTCTCGGTTGGACAGGCCAGCTTATGTATTTGCTATTGATGAAACATCTGATGACAAACCGTGGTATTTCGATATCCTTAATTTCCTGAAGGATAAAGAGTATCCGGCTGGGGCATCCGGTCAAGATCAGAAGACTCTCAGGAGATTAGCGGGTAATTTCTACTTGAACCCGGATGGCGTCTTGTACAGAAGAAACCACGATTTGGTGTTGTTGCGTTGTGTAGACGAGAAAGAGGCAAAGCTTCTCATGGAGGAAATTCACGAAGGTACCTTTGGTACGCATGCTGGTGGGCATGCCATGACGAGAAAACTGCTGCGGGCAGGTTACTTTTGGCTAACGATGGAAACTGATTGTTTCAAGTTCGCGAGGAAGTGCCACAAGTGCCAAATCTATGCTGACAAGATACACGTGCCTCCGAGTCCTCTAAATGTGATGTCATCTCCATGGCCATTCTCGATGTGGGGAATCGATATGATTGGAAAGATCGAGCCGACGGCTTCTAACGGGCATCGGTTCATCCTAGTAGCAATTGATTATTTCACCAAGTGGGTGGAAGCGGCGTCTTACGCGAACGTAACGAAGCAAGTGGTGGCTAGATTCATCAAGAGAGATATCATTTGCCGATATGGGATTCCCGAGCGGATAATCACGGATAATGGTTCAAATCTGAACAACAAAATGATGAAGGAGCTCTGTCAGAATTTCAAGATCGAACATCACAACTCCTCCCCTTACCGACCCAAGATGAATGGCGCTGTCGAAGCGGCCAATAAGAATATCAAGAAAATCGTCCAGAAAATGGTGGTGACTTATAAAGATTGGCATGAAATGCTACCTTTCGCTTTGCACGGTTATCGTACGACGGTACGCACATCAACCGGGGCAACTCCGTTCTCGTTGGTATACGGAATGGAAGCGGTATTACCATTGGAAGTTGAGATCCCTTCTCTGAGGGTATTGCGAGACGTTCAGCTGGACGAGGCAGAATGGGTAACGAATAGATTGAATCAACTGAGCTTGATGGATGAGAAGAGGCTAGCTTCTCTGGCATACGGTCGTTTGTACCAAAGACGAATGAAGAAAGCGTACGACAAGAAGATACTTCCGCGAAGCTTTCAGACGGGCGACCTTGTGCTGAAAAGGATTCTCCCGCCGCAAGCAGATCACAGGGGCAAGTGGACCCCCAACTACGAAGGGCCATACGTTGTCAGTAAGGTCTTTTCAGGAGGAGCGTTGTTGTTGTCCACCATGGACGGAGAAGACTTTGCGTCACCTGTGAATTCGGACGCAGTTAAAAAATACTTTGCTTAAAACAGACCCGCTGGACAGAAAAAGAGAGTCCAGGCAAAAATGGGGCATCCTGGCGAGCCAAAAACAGAATGAAAGGTTCGGGCAAAAGTTAGGGATAAAATTGAAAAAATGTACACCCGCGAAGTTGAAAACCTACACTGGGCGGCTTCGGCAAAAAAGGGTATCCCGGTGAACTGAAAACCCGTAAAGGGCGGTTCATGCAAAAGTTAGGGATTTGAAAAGCAAATGACTGCGGTCCGAATTTGATATTACAATGAGCATCAATGCGGGAGAATATGTTGGAGGAGTCAGTTATCGGATACAATCTCTTCAGAGGTGGGGATACCGGGAAAGCCTTAGAGTCGGACGAGTCATGGGAGGATCAGTTCGTGGTGTTCATCTGCATCCCGTTGCCGACATGTGTACAAAATTTAATTTGTCAAAATATTCATGCGTCTTGTGCATACTTATGTATCTGCTTTGCGTAGCTTCCTTTTTTCAGGAGTTACATCCCGTGTACAAAAAACTCCGCCCATTCAGGGGCCCGATCAATAAAATGTGTTATTCAGTACTTGATGCCTGTTCTTTACTGTTTTGTGCATGATAAAACGCCTAAGTTTAGTGAAGCTAGCATGAGTATAACGTCACTGGCCCTTGCCAACAATTGTTAAAGCTTTGAATTAACTGAGTGTAACGTCACTAACCTGAATTGATTTGATTGCATAGGCTTGTCGTGTCTTGTTTGTGTTGTTACAGGTTTCATAACCATACGAGGAAGATGATCAAAAGATTGCGATAACGAAAGACTCAGTCCCCACGCAGGTCATGCATGTTCTTCCTGAAGAAGGATAGAATTCCCCAGCTAGCCGTAGCTTATCCAAAGGACGTGCTCCAGAAAAGTTATTCGTCCTCAACAGAGTTTGGCGATTCCGAGATCGTAAGGCTGTATTCAGGCAGGTTCATCTGTCCCTGCAGGGTCATGCACTCTCCCCCAGTGGAGTCAGTTAATTTTCCTCAAGAGAATCATCCCATCCCCAGCGGAATTCTCTTTGCAAGTGTTTTCGTTCCTTCCAGTGGGACTCGAAGATCAAGACTCTCCAAGCAGAGTTGATGGTGGGTCCTATCATTTATTTTGTCAGAGATACTGGTGATATAAGTTCACGTTCCAGCCGAAAGTCCGATCGAACTAGGCACATCTGCTATTCCCCAGCAAAGTTATTTTCCCCAGCAGGGGGTTACCTCAACAAGTTGTTCGGCTTGAGTTCCCAATTTCCCAGCTGAGTCGACTTCACCCTTCCAGCATTTATTTTGCTGGAATAATTCTGTAGCATCTGGCTATCCCCGGCGGAGTCGGCATTATCCAGCATTTATTTTGCTGAAGCAGTTCCTGTATTTTAGCAGTTCAGGCAGAGAGAGTTCTTGCTCCAATGAACAATCAAACATTCAAGATCTCGGCATGGGACATCCAATGATAATGTCAGTTTCGGCAGTATTCCTCACAGAGTTAGCATGATGAGATTCTCTTTGTCTCTAACAGAGTCATTTATGCAAATGTCTCTTATTTTCCCCGCCAGAGTTGCCAGGATAAGTTTCTCTTTGTTCCCAGGCAGAATCAGTTGTCATCAAGGATTCCATGAATCAGAATTTCAGAGGCCACCGCCGGTTATCAGAACAGGCGTCTAATAGTTTGGTTTCCAGACATCCTCAGTAGAGTCCGCCTCAAAGTCGCTGTCACGTCAGTGCTAAGAAGTTTGTGGGTGAGGATCATGGGAGAACTAAGTCCTGACGTGGACAATTTTATTCCTATATTGACGGGATTTCTTCAGAAGTGGGTGTCCTACCGTGGACAGGTTTATTTCCCTGGATTGGTGAGGTGTGTTAGTCCTATCGTGGGCAGATTCGGGTTCTCGAAATTGGTGAGATAGGAAGTCATGACGTTGACAAAAGTGTTTACTCTTTGTGTAGGTGTCCTGACGCGGACAGATCAGGCTAGCGTGTGAGTCCTTACGTGGACAATTCTTATTTCCTCAGCGGGTCGAAGACGCCTGAGTCCTAACGTGGACAAATCAAGACGAGATCAGTGTCCTGGCGTGGACAAATCAAAGAAATTATTATTCCTAACGTGGAGAAGTGGGTCCTAACGTGGACGATGTAGTCCTTACGCGGACATATCAAAAGAAGATTGTGTTCCTGACGTGGAAAGATGGAGATTCCTTACGCGGAAAAGATTGAGTCCATACGTGGACATATCAGAAGAGGATTCCTTACGTGGAAAAAGATAGTTTCCTTACGTGGAAATGACAGCATTCCTGACGTGGAAAGAGTGGAGTCCTTACGTGGACAGATTAAGATGGCATTCCTTACGTGGAAAAATGTAGTCCTGACGCGGACAAATCGGAAGACAATGTTGCCGGACGTGGAAAGAAGTTGGTATTCCTTACGTGGAAAGATCAGAGTCCTTACGTGGACATATCAAGAGCATCCCTCACGTGGAAGAAAGATGGTTTCCTTACGTGGAAAGACGAGTTTATTCCTTACGTAGAAAGATTGAGTCCTCACGCGGACATATCAAGATTGATTCCTGACGTGGAAAGATGGAAGGTTTAGTCCTGACGTGGACAGATTTCGGAAAGGTTGGAGTCCTCACGTGGACAGATTGAGAATTGTACTCCTTACGTGGAAAAATTGGGGTCCTTACGTGGACAGATTCAAGAAAAGTTGAGTCCTGACGTGGACAGGTTCAGAACCAAAGTTGAATTCCTCACGTGGAAAGATTGGAGTCCTGACGCGGACATGTCAAGTGGTATTGGAGTCCTTACGTGGACAGATTGATATAGTTCTCCTTATGTGGAAAGAAGATTGCTTCCTGACGTGGAAAGATGAAAGGGTTAGTCCTGGCGTGGACAGATACAGACGAAATGATTCCTAACGTGGACAGGTGTTACTCCTAACGTGGAAGAGTTTTATTCCTAACGTGGACGATTCAGTTTATGGAAATGCAGACGAAGTATCCCCAGCGGAGTTGCCGAGATTTTCCTGGGATAACAGCAAGTGGAGTCCTAACATGGACAGGTTCTAGTTGAGATTTCTTCGTATCGATGACGGACAGGGTCCTAACGTGGACAAGCAAGCAATCTGTTATGACAGAATCCTCTTCAGAACGATGAAGACAATCCCCAGCACAGTCGCACGAGATCAGTGGGTTGCTGTAACGGTCAGATTCAGCTGATGAATGTCGTTCCCCAAGCAGGAGCGCAATTTAGTTCTGCGGTTGGCAAATTTCTGGTTTCACTAGTATTCAACCGTCTCGTACCGCGAATGTCTGAAGGCTCCGGGCTCTTCACCCAATCGGGTCCAAGTCGCTTGAATAGGGGCAGCTGTTGCACCCTAAAATTTGCCCAACCTTGTTCACTTGGTTTATGTTTCAATGCCATTAGCATTTGCATGTAGAGTCATGTACATAGACTAACCATCTGCATAGCATGAGCATAGCAAGTCATTCAACAGGGGACCAATCATTATTCTCATCTCTAGAAGCCTATCAAGAGGTTATTATCCCAATTCAATCTTATTCAAGTCATCAGGAAAGAATTTGAAAGCAAAGAGTTCAGCAGATCAAGCCTTGAGTCCATCTCCTAGCTGAGGGTATCTGAGGGTCAACAAGAGGGTTGTGAGCTGTGAGTTGAAGGCATGGAGAGTATCTAGACATTATGAGAGACTTATAAAGTCATTTGGAGAAGGAGACAAGTCATTGATGAGAGCACAAGAGCTATAGCTGAAGACAGTCAACTAGGGTTTCATCTGGGTCAACCCTAGGTCAACCCTAGGTCAATTGACTGATTTAAAGGGCATTCAAGTCTAGTGGAGAGATGTGGAGTTCATAATTTGACATGGATATGGAGATATGCCAAGGAGAATTCAAGAGAAATCAAGGAGAAGAGGAGTTTCTAAATTAGGGTTTATGTGTAAAATTCCCTAGTTTAGGTCAAATTTCCAAGCAAGATAAGTCAAAATGCTAGCTTCAAATGGCTTCTTGGCAAACATGAAACTTGTAGATGATCTCAAGACCTTTAATTTGAGTGGTGGAAGACATCAAGGAGATTTATAGAACTCAAGTTATGGTCCTTGCAAGTTACAGGTCATCTGAGGTATCTGAAATTTTGTCTGTGAAAGTGACTTGACTTCCAAGCAATTTTTACCCCTCAAGGAGATTTCAAATGAATTATTGGTCAACATAATAATTGTTCTCATTGTCTTAGCTTTCTAGAATGGTATAGCATGCCTTCATATGATGTGTGGAACTCAACTTATGGTCTTGGCAAGCAAAGGGTATTTTGGGCATTTGTGAATTACAGGTCATTGTAACCTATGTCCAAAACTCATACAAGGAGGCCTCAAATGGAAAAACTTACAACATCAAACTTGCTCCAAATGGGATTTTAAGTCTAGAAAGAAGGTCACAAATTGTTGGAAAAGCTCATAACATGAAGTTGCATGATTGGTCCAAGTTTGAACTAAAATGGCTTATAATTTGAATAAAGTCAAAATAAAAAATGGTTTGGGAGATTTATAAGTCCAAATGGAGACTTCCAATATATGATTTTGAATGGAAAAAACATTTCAAAGACAATGGTTCAAGTACTTTTTTGAGTTTAGTGGAAGATTTCAAAGTTATCCTTGGTTACTTGCATTTTAAGAAACATAGCCAAAATGAATCAAAGTTGGAAGGCAAGGGAATGTGCAAGATGGATCTAGAATGTTCATGTGAGCCCTATATATTCATGAAATGAAGATTGATCAAGGGTTGGCTTCATTTTTCACCAAGAATTTCCCAAATTCTCTCATTCTTTCTCATTGTGTTTTCACTTCAATTCCTCAAATTCTTCACCAATTACCATCAAAATCAACTTCATCATACTGATTCATCATCATAGATCAGAATTCAACCAAGAACAAAAGGTGATCAATCCATTTTCGAGCACTTCCATCATCAACATCAAAATTGCAATTTCAAGTTGATAGCACAATTCAAGGCAAGATTCCTCAAAGTGTTGCATACAGAAGCAAGAGCTTCACTCACTGATCAAGATCTGAGCATTGGTGTTGGTGGATTCACGAGTTTCCATAGCTGTTTTCAAGCTTTTGCATCAGGTGCGTTTTCATTCAAATTGCTTGATTCAGTTAGTTTAGCATAGATTTGTTAGTTTAGATATGATGTAGGATGTTAGTAGAGCAATTAGGATGAGTTTGGAGTGGTTTGGTGATGATTGCTAGCAGGTTGTAAAAACTGTTTGGATCAAGAACTCATGGCATAGTGCATTAGAATCTTAGGTTGTTAGCGCAGGATAATCACCATTAGTCATGGAAGAGTTTAGTCTAGGTTTGATGGAGAATTGTGATGATGAGTTGCAGAGTATATTCATGGTAACCAGAACTTGTCTCGATCGGGTTTGTTGGTGTGTTGAGTTTCAAAGCAATCCAAGACCATAGGCGTGTAGAGGGAGGAATTTAGAGTAAGTTTCATGTTTATAGCGTGGCGTTTCATGGCCTGGAGAGAGAGAGCCGAGAGCTTGAACATTGGACGTTCATGGCAGGTGCATGAGGGTTTCAGAAACCCTAGATGATCAAATGAAGGAGACGAAATCTGGACCGTCTGTTTGGTGTTAGACTTTTGACTTGAAGAGCCATCGTGTGGCTAGCATTTAATCTGATTTTGGAGGGAAGTGTGTTGGTGCCCTAAACGCACCGTTTCATTAATTGAAACGGGCGGGCCTGAGTGAATGTTGCTAATCCCACCCCCAGTAATAGGCCCATTGTCAATTTGAACGTGATTCTATTCCTATTTTCACCCCCTGCGCTGTTTCTTATTTTTCATTGTTGCTGACTAGTTCTGGGCCTTAACCATCTTGCTGTTCGCACCCTCCGTCTGCCTGGCCCAATGAAATATCAACTGGGCGCGCCTGCTATTCTTACCCCCCTCCCTCTCATTTTAATTTTAATTGTTTTAATTCCACTTTAATTTTACCAATTTTAAAAAAATTCATAATAAATACATAAAAAATCATTTTTAATTCATTCTTTTTACACTATTTTCTTTAGGATGTCTAGAAAATTATAGAAAAATAAAATTGCATTTTTATTTTTATTTCATATTTTTTCCATATTTTCTAAATAAATGTCATTTTAATAGCTTCATTTCATGCATGAATTTAGTAATTTTTGTTCTCCTAGATGCTTTCATATTTTTTGTTCATTCTTTTTAGGGTGTTTAGATTAGATATTGAACTTGTAGAAATAATTTAGTTCCCATTTTTAGGAATTAATTTTAGGTGCTTAATGTAGGCTTGAACAACATGAACAAATTAGGGTTTTTAGGTGATGCCTTGGAGAATCAATTCATTCCCCTTAGGACTTAGAGTTTGACTAGTTTAGTTATGGGACTATAGGGGCTATGGGTAGTTATTAGATCCCTTAGAAAAAGTCAGGATTCCCCTACTGCTATTAATACTGTCTGTATATCTGATTGACTGGTGTGGTGTGCCCTCTGGGGATTTATTGCTTGCTTGCTTGGGTATTGGGATTGTCTGGGGCCTTGGGAGAGCTGAAGACCTGAGGAGATGAAGACCATTGGAGAGCCAGAGATTGAAGTTCAACTGCCAGAGTTGGAGAGAAGATTCTTGCTAGCAGATGCTGAGGAACTAGGGTTTAGGAGCTAGGCAGAGCTCTAGGTTAGAAAGTTTGTTTCTCAAACATGGATTGCCTTGTCTGCATCCATTCTTCTCTGTGATTCAGAGTATCTCTAAGACACTCACCCCCTTCCTTTGGAAGGCTTGGTGATAGTGTCTAAGAGATAGAACTCTTGAGAGAAAATGTCTTTTGTGTTAGAAGCAGTCTGTTCACCACCCTTGGTAGTCAGCTGATTGCTTAACACCCAATTCACTCTTGTGACTAATCCCTCATCCTGGAGGTTTGAGCTTGAAGAAAAGCCATTGCAGATAGAAGACTGATGATCAAAGCCCTTGCCTAAAGGTCATGGAGATGGAGACTGATGCTTGTTGAAGCCTGTAGCTGATTGGAGATTACTTGAAGCCAGATGTTGATTCAGAGCTGCTGAAGTTGTTTGTTTTATTGCTGTATTTCATTTCTGATGTATTGATTGGTTTTCTGGACTGTATTGTTTGCTGTTTACCCTGCTGGGTTGAAAGTGAAGCCTGTTCACTTTTGCCTATTGTTTTCCAGGTTCGAGGTTGAGTGGGACTCCCTTGCCTCGCTTGTATTGTTGCATCCATGCATTTTACTGCTTTACTGTATATATCTGATATTGTTTCTGTTTCTGCCTATCCCGTAGGATCTCTGTTTCTCTCTGTGCAAGAGAGGAGCATGATAGACACTAGGTCTTAGCCCATGCATGATAACATTAGGTTAGTTTGATTCCCTTCGCAACCGTAGGTTAGAGTTCTGTCTCTTCTTTCTCAAAACAAACAGAAAAACACATAAAGATTTCAAACACAATAAAAGACACTTCTTCCGTAAAAGAATGTGAACTCATCAAGACGTCATTTTTGTCCTCTTGGACTGCTAATCAAGAAAACCTTTTTCAGAAGGAATAAAATCAATCAAGACAAGCCGGTGTCGTACGTGGCCCGAACTACGTTTGCTCTGATCTTTCATGCCGTGTGAAAGTACGTAGGCATAGGATGCGATATCCTAGCGAGCAACCTTCCCCTCCTTTCCCGTAGGTAGGCGAACTACGTTGACTCTGATTTCTCGTTCCAGGCGAGAATACGTAGGCATAAAGTGCGATACTTTGCCGAGTCATTTTATTTTCATTCTCTTTTCTTCTTAACCCTTGACCTTTGGTTTAGATAGAATAACAATCCATACCCGAAAACAAGCGTGGATCCCGTCGAGTACGACGGACGTGAGGGGTGCTAATACCTTCCCCTTGCGTAACCGACTCCCGAACCCAGGTTTTGGTTGCGATGACCATACCTTTCCCGTATTGTGCGAGGTTTACTCTGAGCGTTTCCTTTCCCTCCCGTGGGATAAATAACGCACGGTGGCGACTCTTCTGTTCAGCCGGCGCCGATTTTCGCAGTAGCGACAGGTTGGTTTTATTCTATCTACCTATCAAGGCTGGCTGAAAAAGAAAAGAAAAATGACTCTGCAAAGCGTCGCACTTTATACCTACGTATTCTCATCAGAGAATGAGAAATCAGAGTCAACGTAGTTCGGCCTACGAAGGGGTATGGGGGAAGGTAGCTCGCCAAGACTTCGCCATCTTGTGCCTACGTACTCTCAACAGGCATGAGAGATCAGAGCTCACGTAGTTCGGGATACTACGGTTTATTTCCTGTTTACGAAAGAAGTGTTTTTTATTGTGTTTGCGATTTCAACCGCACTAGAGACTATGACTTGAGAGTGAATGCGTCGCATGTCACCCAAAGGGTACCATACTAAACATCCAGACTGTGGAAAAGAAGCTCTCCCACAATCCTTTCTCAGATAGCTTAAGGCTCGTAACATACGAAAGAAATCATTCATGATTACTGTATTTTAAACTATTTTGAGATGAGAAGAGAACAGGCCCAACTAGGAGGGAGACTATCAAGTCCTACTGTTATCATGCCATGGATTCATCCTATGGTTGAGGTTTGAACAGGGAACTCCTAGAAGTTGTCATGCATAGGTTTCAACCTAAGATTCTATCATCAAATCCTTATCAAAGGAAATGAGAGTCCTAAGGGATCATGTCAATGATACACCAAAACAGACAAAGCATCAGCTTAACAGTAAAATGCATGCAATGCAAGTGAGGGAGGAAATGTGTGTGGGGCTTCAGCCTCCACAAGCTCGTCTCGACCTCAAGCCAGTCATGAAATAACAGTAATCATACTGAAAAATAAACAACATGCTATCAAGCAATAAACAGTAAACTGCAATCATACAGATGAAAATGAAATGAAATGCCATCCATGCTTGAGAAAGAAATTATCTACATCTAAGCTCTCCCTAATCCTAACCCTGAAAACAAAACCCTAATCTACCTCTAAGCAAAGCCCTAAAGCAAAACCCTAATCAAAAGAAATCAATCCCAGTCTTCAAGCTTCAAAACAAGCTTACCAAAGAAAGGGAGCTAAGTAGGCAAACTCATAGTGCCTTCCTCAGGAAAGCACTAGGAGGCTTATACTCAGGAATCATATCCCATGTGGCTCAACAACTGTGATCGGTTTAAATTCCTCCTCAGGAGAAACTAAACTCACATGAAGGCTCCAACATCATTGGATACTTGAGAAATCCTACATGAACTAAGGGAACTAAGTGAACAGACCCATAGTGCCTTCCTCAGGAAAGTACTAGGGGGCTTCCACTTAGGAATCATATCCCATGTGGCTCAACAACTGTGATCAGTATACATTCCTCCTCAGGAGAAACTAAACTCACATGAAGGCTCCAACATCATTGGATACTTGAGAAATCCTACATGAACTAAGGGAACTAAGTGAACAGACCCATAGTGCCTTCCTCAGGAAAGTACTAGGGGGCTTCCACTTAGGAATCATATCCCATGTGGCTCAACAACTGTGATCAGTTTACATTCCTCCTCAGGAGAAACTAAACTCACATGAAGGCTCCAACATCATTGGATACTTGAGAAAGAGGTGAGAAGAAAGAATGAAAGACATCCATAGTCCTTCCTCAGGAAAGTACCATGAATTTCCCTCAAACTTCAGGATCTCAAACCTTACAAACAGAGAACAAGCTCCTAGACTAGGACCTCCATCCATGCTTCCTTGAAAGCCTCTAGATCTTGATCTTCAATCTTCTCCTTCATCATGCTCCTTCAACAAGGTCCTCAAAGCAAACCAAGCCCCACAACAATTCCCCCAAAGATAAACCCCAAAGATAGACAATCAACACAAAACATGCCACACAAACAGTCCATTCAGAAAATACTTTGAAAATACTAAAGAAAGGGGGAAAAATCTAATGCTTATTCACAAGGGTCTATTATACCTACCCATAATATCCCTATAGTCCCATACCCAAAAAATCAAACTAAAACTCCTAAAAGAAGTGATTTACTTCACCTATGCTAAACCTAAACCCTAATTTTGTTATGCTAATTCTAGCCTAAACAAACTACTCAAATTTTAACCTAAAAATCATGAAATAAATCCAGAGGGAACTAAGGCTCAATATCTAATCATACTAAAAAGAATGAATCAAAAAGATTAAGGGAAGGTCCTAAACTAAATTCTACAAAATTGAGTATACACCTAAACCTCCTAAAAAGCTATTTAAAAGAATAATATTCTAAAAATACTAAACTAAAAATAAAATGGAATTTTATTATTTACTAATTTTCTAGACAGGAATATAAACCTATAGAAAAAACAAGAAATGAAAAATATTAATTTTTCTATTATTTATGAATTTTATAAGATGCAAGAAAATAAAAGAAATTAAAGAAATTAAAAACTAAAATGAAATGGGGAGGGGGGTGTCAGTAGTGATGCGCTCAGTGTTATTTTCTATGGGCCAGAGAACTGGGTGGTGTAATCAGCAAATGCCTTAAGCCCATGTGTTATCAGAATTCAATTGAAAAATTAAAAGAAAAATTGATACGAGAACGGTATGAATAGCAACAATTTAAAGTGTTATTTTCATTGGGCTTTGGTTCGAGGGTGTGAATAGCAGTGGCCCAGGGTTTGGTTTAAGTGAAACGCTGCGTTGCAGCTTCAAAATTCCCTCCGTTTTCCATTTGAATAAAAGTCGTGCGATTAGTTTCAGAGTCAACATTCTTAACCTAATCTAACGGCCCCTGGTCATCTTCCCCATTCAACCTAGGGTTTTCAGAAAACCCCAACTCCATGCATGGATCTTCAACCCGTTCGTGCTCTCTCATATGTCCATGAAATCAAGAGCTGTAAAAATCAAACCTGCCCCATTTCTCTCCAAGAATCCAACCCTGGCCTTGGTTTTCACTAAAGCTTCCTAAAACTTGCAAACAGAGGGCACGAAGGTCTAGGTTCCAACATTTTGCACTGAGATTAATCTTGGTAATCCTTGATATTAATGGTACTACCTTGTTCCCTATGTTACACTGGTTTCATTAAGCTATGATATGATCATTAACACTCAATATCCAGTCCAATCTTGATCTTGAAAGAAACTGCATCCTGCCATTAAACCTCATGCAAAGCTCTCTAACTCTCAGAAAATGGTCCTCTATCTTAACCTAACCAATATATCCCTAGAAATCCAATGGAATGCACATAATTAAGGAGATATGAGAAAGAATCCAAACCTGTCAAGTAGCAATGGTAGAGGTGTGTGGAGCTCGATTCAGTGCTTGATCTTGCTTCCAAATACTCCTCTAATGGAGTAGAGCTTTCTGTTTGCACTATCTTGGATGAATAAAGCTTGTAGAGATGAACTCGTGGCTTGCTTGTGTTTGAAGAAAACCTTGATTACCACTCTCTCCCTCACTCTTCTCCACTGAATTCACCAACCTTGGCCAACCCTTGATCACAGCTTGATCCACTCAATATATAGAAATCAATAGAACAATCTAGAAGCTCCTAGAAGAGACTAGAATGCCTTGGAATTTCTCACTTGGTGACATGTTGTATCATCTCATCTCATGTGTTAAGCTCCTTGAATTGGTGTTAAAATCTCCTTACAAGAGATATTGAGATGGTATGTGCAAAAAACAAGCATTTCCTTGCCTTGTGTGAAGTTTTCCAAAGTTGCCTTAATATGCAAGTAACAACATTACAAAGCAAGTCCAATTTCTAGGCCTCAAATCAAAATTGTGCCTAAACCATTGTTTCCAAAATGTTGTTTAGATTCAAAATGACATATTACATGACCTATTTTGGATTTGTAGATCTCTCAAACCATTTTCCAATTTGAACTTATTTAACTTATATGCCATTTTTAGGTTGTTTTCACCCATTCTTGTCAAATCTTGCTACAAGATTTTCCAACAACTCATGACCACTTTTCTAGTCTTAAAATGACATTTTGAACAACTTTGATGTTTTGAGTTTTTCCATTTGAGGCTTGGAAATAGGAGATATGGCCTTTGCTTAAAATGACCTATAACTTCCAAATGACCAAAATACCCTTGTCTTGTACAAACCATAAGTTGAGTTCTAAAAATCCTATCAAGGACTTCTAGTACTCTATAGAAATCTAAGAAGATTCTCTTCAACATTCATGTTGACCAAGAGATAATAGGAATCATCCTACTAGGGCAAAAGTTGTCTGCAAGTTGGGTGACTTTCAAGGACCCAGATTCACATACCTCAGATGACCTGTAATTTGTCAAAACCATAACTTGAGCTCTGCAAATCCTATCAAGGACTTCTACCACTCAAATTAAAGCTAAGAACAAGCTCTACAACATTCATGTTGTGGGGAAGATGATATGACAATCACATCTTGAGCTAAAACTGCCTGGAAGATAGGGGTCAAACTAGGGGATTTTACACTGTTAGTCCTTAGAAGCCCTAGCTTAAAACTTCTCAAACTCCTCAATCATGATGAGTTGGTCTAGGAATCATCCTTATAGTATCTGAATACCTCATTCCATGATCTCATGGCTCTTGGATTAGGTCTCAACCTTCTCCCAAAACATCAGCTGACCTAGGATTGACCCAGTCAAAACCCTAATTCTACCATTCATGGTTGAATCTTCTGAATTCTTGCACAATGACTTCTCTGGGCTTCATGATGGCTTTCAAGACATCTCATAAACTTTCTCAAAGCATCAAGTTCACTCTCATAGTCTCAGAATCATCTGAGGAGCTCCCACAACTCTCAAGTCATGAGACACACAACCTTGGTTTCAACCAATTCCTCTGAGGATCTCTTGTACTTTCTGATGAAGGTGCCAACCTTCAAACACTTGATGGGTAAATAAATGTTGGTCAAATTTTGGGGTGCAACAGAGTGTAATGCTCCGTGCGAAACGGAAATGCTACACTTTTGTTATGCAATGATGCAAGGAAATGCCCCAGCAAAATAAATGTTGGGAAGAGGAACCATCCTCTCGGGGATATCAATCCTGGTCTGCTGAGGGTAATCTTGCATATGCCTTACGGAGACTGACCCTTCTGGGTAACACTTGCTGGACTATCAAGTCTGATGAAGTATATCAACGCTGCTGGGGATATCAATCCTTAGCCACTCGTGGTGCAACCCTGCTAGAGACGTATTGATTCTATCAAGGGAACACCTCTGACATCTGCGGAAAAAAACAATCGATCACTGAACTTGAATCTCACTTCACCGAGTAAAACGACCTTGAACGGTCCTTTTTGAACACCCTAAGTCCTTATAGGGTACGAAGCAATCTGCTGAGAAATAACTCTTCTCTGGCTGACATCAAAATCTACCCGTCTAGAGATTACTTTATGAGGGAATCACCGCTGACCTCTGCTTGAGGAGTGAGTCAATGACCTAGACTCGGAGGGAAAGGGAGTCACACTCGGACTCTGTGGGGATACAACATTGCATCAGTCCCACTGCTTGGGAAATAAACCCAAATCTGCTGGTCAGGGAAGGCTTCAGTCTCAACCCACTTGGGAAAATAGCACATCAGGCTAATCAACATTCAATGCTTGGGATGGCCACACTCTGCCGGGAATATCAATCCCGCCCCTACTGAGGCTAATCTTGACCCTACTCTGACAAGGGATAAATGCCATCTCAATTTGCTGCAGTCTCAAACTACACAGGGGAAACAATCTCAGACTGTACATCTCTGCTGAGAAACAATCCTGGTTCAACAACGTCAACACAGGGAATACCGACTACCAATCATGGAGCCGAGTAACAGGTTGGGTTGTAGGATAACAATCCAATGCCAGCAAGGCTTCTTCAGAAGGCTCAGGTTTTTGGCAGGGTAATGACACGATTCCCCGATACTCGATTCTTGCTAGGGTGAACAAACTCATTTGAACAACTTGCCCCAGCGCAATTCAACTTGCCCCAATCCGACTTCTGGGAATAATTCATTCTGAACCGAAAAAAACTGGCCACAAGACAATCTTCAAATGGCTTGCCCCAACACCTGCACAACGGAAGGATTCATTCTCCACTAATCAACTCTCAGCATGGTCGGCTTCAATATCTCTGAAGTAGTTTGCCCCTGAACGAGCGATGAGCGACTCAACAGGCTCTGATTGAACACTGGAGGGATCTGCCCTCAAATCGCAAGAATTCTGGATAACTGCCCCTGATTGGGTCTCGAGAAGATTCACTTCCGACCAACCGCTTCTTGCATAAACTTCCCCATAATCAACTGATGCCCCAGGACTTGTCCTCAGACAAACTGATTCCAAACTCACAGGAAGTCCGTGCCCCAAATTCACAGGGCTTCGCAGCATACCATTCTGGTCCAGACCTCTGACGATTCAGTCCTGCTTGACTATTCCCTGTTGAAGTCCCTCCGTATCAGCTACTGACCTGCAATTAAAATTGTTTATTCACGAATGGTAATTTTAATGCAGTGTTCATGCAAATTTCGAAAAAATGTTGTACTGTCACTCATTTACGTGTCATGCTAGTGAGTGACGAATGAACCAAAGGGTTCAAACGTAGTGCTGATGTGATCAGTGAAAAATACAGTAAGGATATGATTAGCAAATCATGAAGGAGTCAGGTTACTCAACCTTATCGTAATGCGCTTTCAGAATAAACCCTGCCTCAATTAGGTCTTTTAAGGGTTGTATCGTGGTCGGGTTCACGGTTCGTGAAACAAAGGATATTTGGCTCAAATTATGATTTGTACCCACCCCTTCTACGTGATGTTCTCCGATCCTAAAGTTCAGTTAACGTAGCTCGAGCGCTCGCCTCTTCGAGAGGTATGTTGAACATTGGGAACAACTGGTTAAAGAATTCACAAGGTTTTCGGAGTGACAGTTACTCCTTTTTCGTTTTCGGTGTCTGTATCTACACGACTTTGTCCTTGTTTGAGGATTTTTCTTTTTATATCCTTTCTTTTTCATTTTTTTTTTGATTCCCTAATTTTTGCCTGGACTGACTCTTCAGAGTTCTTTTCGATTTTTCTTTTGAAGTCCAGCGGGATGCCCTGATTTTTTTGCCTAAGTATTTGCTTTCTAGCTTTTCTTTTTTACTTAGCGGGCTTTCTTATTCCTTTTTTCTTTTGGAACGAGTCGTGCGACACTGGCTGTCTGGATTTATCCGAGAGGCTTGTAACTGTCCCACTCCTGATTGGTGAGGTTTAACCATTGTGGTTGACGAGGTACGACCTCTGGAGAGGAATATGATGTTATCGGTCCTCGAAGGACAACACTCCTCTATAAGACTTGAACGCTCGATCAAGTTAACTGACAACTACCCTGCCCCGGGTTAAGATATGAGGGTTTAAAAATCCGAAAGAAACTCCTACTTCTCGGCTCGAAGTGGTTAACAAGGGATTCTATTCCTTATCTCTCCGGTGTTTAGGGGATTTGAAACAATGCCTTATACGTCATTGGCAAGGTTTTATCTGAACGCATACGATCATCGGTTATGAGTATTCAGTTTCATCATCCTCCCTCCAATCTTTGCTAATCATAGTGATAAAGTGGAGTGAATAAAATGCAAGTGTCAGTGCAATGCAGTAAATGAGTGACAACGACATAACTAATTCAGAAAAAATGCATAGTCACTTTATTAATATTACCATTCGAAACATACAATGTTTAACAACAAGTAGTAACTAACAGAAAAGAAACTACAAATGCAAATGGTAAAAGATCTGAGGACTGCCAATGCTGAGGACGTCTGCCTGTCTGGACCACTGGCTTCTGGAAATAGCCCTCTGAATCTGCGAGCTCAAACAGCTGAGAGGTTGTCACGCACAACCAAAACTCCATCTGGAAAGGAAATGCACCCTCTGTCGATCAACTGTTGCACTTTCTCCTGAAAAGCCTTGCAATCTTCAGTTGAATGCCCTGGAGATCCACCATGGTAACCACACTGAGCATGGGGATTGTACCCAGGAGGATAAGGCTCTGGCACGGGCTTGAGAGCTTTCGGTTCCACCAAAGAATTCTGAATCAACTGTGGAAGAATCTGGCTATACGACACAGGCACTGGATGGAAAGGAGCATTCCTTCGCTCTAAGTGGTTGCGAGGCCTCTTTTGATTCTGGTGTTGGTATTCTTTCCGCCAAGGAGTAAGAGGTCGTCGTTTCTGAATGGCGACGGTCCCTTGTTTAGGCGCTTGCGTCCTTGAACTTGATCCAGGTAGAAACTGTGAGCGAGGCGATTCAGTCACCAAAGGTCGCGGGACATATTCAAGATCTTTCTCAGCTTCAGGCAAAGGAGTGGAATCATTCACCTCTTCTGCAGGGTACGGGATGAACTTTCCCGATGCTCTCATGCCGCCCGGCACAAGCCTAATTGTCCTTAAGTCAATAAGGTCTTGAATCTTATTCTTGAGAGCCTTACATGTTTCAACATGGTGCCCCGGTGCTCCTGGGTGGAAATCACAATGTGTGTTGAGATCAACGTCTGGTGACACGTCATCTGGTGGATCCAAAGTCCGAAGCTTGAGGACACGGTTCTGAACTAACAATGGCAACAGCTGGGCATAACTCACAGGTATTGGGTCCACAGCTCTATCAAGTAGCCTCTTCTTTTGATTACGACCTTCAGGGTTATTCTGAGATGCCTGGCGCGGCTGCTGACGAGTCAGGTCTCGAGCGTCATGCTGTGTAGTGGATCCACGAAGTCTATTTGGCTTCAGCACAGGTGGCACTGGCGGCAATGGAGGAAGCACTTTGGTCTCCACCTCGGGTGCTCGATCACTCTCCTTTTTTAGCATACTTCTGACCACTCCCATGAGAAAGCTCAACTGATTCTGCAGCTGCTGATTCTCTTCTCTGAGTACTTGCTGGTCCAGGCACACTGCCTGTATGTCATTCATGACCTGCCCCAACTGGCTTTGGATTTTCTCTAACTCAGCTTGTACCTGCTCCATTAGTCTGAGTTGCTCGATTCTGAGTCAAACCTGCAAACACGAGGGTTAGAAGACAAGCCCCGGCTTCTGTCATGCAAGATGAATTATGCTAATGCCATGGGTGTCTGTACGTTTAGGAGATCACCCCTAATTCTGGTGTCAACGTGCCAACATAGTGTCAATGCAATGATAAGACTGGATCCATTCATGGAAGAAAATATCTCATATTGCTCGGGACACCAGAATCAGGGTACGAAACGCGCCTGCAGCATAGACACATGCTAATGGAATGCAAACATGAATATGCGAGCTAATGCAAAATGGAGTCATGCAATAATATATCCAGGTAATTGCTGTTGTGGAGATTCGGTATCAACAATCACTGATGAGAAGAAAACCCCGGTGTAAGACCACAGATCTGATATGCTAAGAATAACCATCTGATAAGACCATATAAATAGGATCAAAATTCTGCTCTGTCGAGAACAAATGTCTGATAATAAGGACCTCGGATGTATGATCAAGAAATATCTGCTGATGAAGCCTTCAGACCCCAAATCAAAAATCTGCCCTATCAAGAATAAACATACAGCTGCTGATGAGATCTTCAGACCCCACTCAAAATCTGCCCTATCAAGAACAAACAACATCTGCTGATGAGATCTTCAGACCCCAAAATCTGCTCTATCCAGAACAAACCACTGATGACAATACTCTGATCAAAACCTGCTCTATCAAGAACAGACATACACCTGATAATAAGGTTCTCTGATCAAAACCTGTTCTATCAAGAACAGACAAATCTGCAACTGAGAAACCTGGTACCAACATAACTGATCCACTGTCAAGAAAACCAGGTGGTCTGGAGGTCAAAGTTTCCTGCAATAAACCCAATCCCGCTCACAGGTATGGACCTAATCCACGGACAAAGGTACGGCATCCTATGCGGTCATCAGCGTCACAGACTTTCATGAGTGACGATACGATTCCCAGAAGGAGTGGCATCATCAAGTCATGAAGAGGCCTCACTTAGCTGACTTCCAAATGACCGGTCCCCAGAGTCGACAATCCTCACGTCTGGACTCCCCTCAGATCCTCAGGACCGGAAAGGAGCACCTCGGCGAGAACCTCGTCTGAGCGCAGATTTCGTAGGGAACTGTGCCTGCTCAGCAGACAGGTTCGTCTACTACTCCCCGCAACTATGTCTAGGTGCATACTCAAGCCCAGGTCCGGCTTCTCACTCATAGTAACCTCCCTCTCCCACAAAAATAATCATAATAATATAGTGCTGAAATTAAATGCGGAAAGGTAAAGGTACGGAAAAGTAAAGTGCGGAAAAGATAAAACACATATGCACAACACCCAACAGATAAACACCCAAGCGCTAGGATTGACTCGCGTAGGGGATGGGAAACGGTCCCAGCATAAGGGATGGGAAAAGTCCCTAGATGCTTGGATTCCCCAGCAGAGTCGCCAGCTGTCGCTTGCACGAAAATAAGGTGCCGGCATGACAGAAGAGTCGCCACCTTTCGTTATTTATCCCTCAGAGCGGGAAAGGAAACAATCGGAAAAACCTGACGAATAAGGGTAAGACAAGGTCATCGCAACCATTGTCTGGGTTCGGGAGTCGGTTACGCAAGGGGAAGGTATTAGCACCCCTCACGTCCGTCGTACTCGACGGGATCCACGCTTGGTGTTTATAAGGAAAAAGGTGTGTTTTATTCTATCTACCTATCAAGGCTGGCTGAAAAAGAAAAGAAAAATGACTCGGCAAAGCGTCGCACTTTATGCCTACGTATTCTCATCAGAGAATGAGAAATCAGAGTCAACGTAGTTCGGCCTACGAAGGGTTATGGGGGAAGGTAGCTCGCCAAGACATCGCCATCTTGTGCCTACGTACTCTCAACAGGAATGAGAGATCAGAGCTCACGTAGTTCGGGAAACTACGGTTTATTTCTTGTTTTTTACGAAAGAAGTGTTTTTTATTGTGTTTGCGATTTCAACCGCACTAGAGACTATGACCTGAGAGTGAATGCGTCGCATGCCACCCAAAGGGTACCATACTAAACATCCAGACTGTGGAAAAGAAACTCTTTCACAACCCTCTCTCAGATAGCTTAAGGCTCGTAACGTACGAAAGAAATCATTCATGATTACTGTATCTTAAACTGTTTTGAGATGAGAAGAGAACAGGCCCAACTAGGAGGGAGACTATCAAGTCCTACTGTTATCATGCCATGGATTCATCCTATGGTTGAGGTTTGAACAGGGAACTCCTAGATGTTGTCAAGCATAGGTTTCAACCTAAAAGTCTATCATCAAATCCTTATCAAAGGAAATGAGAGTCCTAAGGGATCATGTCAATGACACACCAAAACAGACAAAGCATCAGCTTAACAGTAAAATGCATGCAATGCAAGTGAGGGAGGAAATGTGTGTGGGGCTTCAGCCTCCACAAGCTCATCTCAACCTCAAGCCAATCATGAAATAACAGTAATTATACTAAAAAATAAACAACATGCTATCAAGCAATAAGCAGTAAACTGCAATCATACAGATAAAAATGAAACGAAATGCCATCCATGCTTGAGAAAGAAATTATCTACATCTAATCTCTCCCTAATCCTAACCCTAAAAACAAAACCCTAATCAAATCTCTAAGCAAAGCCCTAAAGCAAAACCCTACACAAGAGAAATCAATCCTAGTCTTCAAACTTCAAAACAAGCTTACCAAAGAAAGGGAGCTAAGTAGGCAGACTCATAGTGCCCTCCTCAGGAAAGCACTAGGAGGCTTATACTTAGGACTCATATCCCATGTGGCTCAACAACTGTGATCGGTTTACGTTCCTCCTCAGGAGAAACTAAACTCACATGAAGGCTCCAACATCATTGGATACTTGAGAAATCCTACATGAACTAAGGGAACTAAGTGAACAGACCCATAGTGCCTTCCTCAGGAAAGTACTAGGGGGCTTCCACTTAGGAATCATATCCCATGTGGCTCAACAACTGTGATAGGTTTACATTCCTCCTCAGGAGAAACTAAACTCACATGAAGGCTCCAACATCATTGGATACTTGGGAAATCCTACGTGAACTAAGGGAACTAAGTGAACAGACCCATAGTGCCTTCCTCAGGAAAGTACTAGGGGGCTTCCACTTAGGAATCATATCCCATGTGGCTCAACAACTGTGATCGGTTTACGTTCCTCCTCAGGAGAAACTAAACTCACATGAAGGCTCCAACATCATTGGATACTTGAGAAATCCTACATGAACTAAGGGAACTAAGTGAACAGACCCATAGTGCCTTCCTCAGGAAAGTACTAGGGGGCTTCCACTTAGGAATCATATCCCATGTGGCTCAACAACTGTGATCAGTTTACATTCCTCCTCAGGAGAAACTAAACTCACATGAAGGCTCCAACATCATTGGATACTTGGGAAATCCTACGTGAACTAAGGGAACTAAGTGAACAGACCCATAGTGCCTTCCTCAGGAAAGTACTAGGGGGCTTCCACTTAGGAATCATATCCCATGTGGCTCAACAACTGTGATCGGTTTACATTCCTCCTCAGGAGAAACTAAACTCACATGAAGGCTCCAACATCATTGGATACTTGGGAAAGAGGTGAGAAGAAAGAATGAAAGACATCCATAGTGCCTTCCTCAGGAAAGTACCATGAACTTCCCTCAGACTCCAGGGTCTCAAACCTCACAGAAAGAGATCAAGCTCCTACACTAAGCTCCACAATGAGATGCCAAGCTCCTCCAAGCAAAGGAATACCCCAAAGCAAAGCAAACTAACAAAACTTGCCCTAAAGGCCACACAAACAATCATTCAATTCAAAAATCAACTAAAAATAGCATATTATTCTATTAATTCCTAATATAAGTTCTAGGGGACCCTACATAACTACCCTTAAGTCCCATATATTCCCCATATACTAAATTGCCCTACAAGACCTAAATCTAAAATTGTTATGATCTTATGCTAAAGTTTTAATCAAATTCTACACTACTTAGAACTACCTAATTAAAACTACCCTAAAAATTATCACAAAATTATGAAATTAATTCAGGGGGAACCTAAACCATTCCTCTAATTATCCTAAAAAAATTGAACTTAAAATCCTAAGGGAACTACCCTAATTAAATTCTACAAGTTAGCATACCAACTAAAAGAATTAAAAAAAGAAATTAAAAGTAAAAATGCACAAAAAATATAAAACTGAAATAAACTGGTTATTTTATGATTTTTATATTTTTCTAGACAGAAAATGAAAATTGGGAAAAAAGTTTCATTAAAAAATAATGATTTTTCATTTTTATATGATTTTTTGAAGTTTAAAGAAATTTGGAGAAAATATAATATGAGAAATTCATCATGGGGTATGAAAAGCAATATCATCTAGTTAAAAATCAATTGGGCCAAGAATATGGGGGGTGGGGAGAGTAATTCGTGTGAGGCCCATGCTGATTCATTAATCCATTTTCGTGATTAAATCCTGGCCCTCCGATCGTCCTCCAAGTCAAAGAGTCTCACGCAAATCCAATGGCTCATGTATCATCTTCAACCTTTGGACATTAGGTTTTAGAAACACCATGAAAATACAAGCTCCATGCATGCAACTTTCCACCACTTGTTCTCTCTCATTTCTCCATCAAATTGCATGATCCAAGAACCAAACTTGGCTAGAATTTAACGTAGAATACAACCATGCCTTTGGATTTCGTTGAAACTAACTACACCATGCAAACCGAACCACACAACTCCATGGATCCAAACTTTCTTCAATTTTCGACCATCATAAAACTCAACAATCTTTGTATATAATTAATCCTCATGTTATGTTCATCATCCTAAGCTATAGCACACGAAATAATACTCTCTATCCAATGAGTTCTTGACCATTAAAGAATCGTGTCCAATTTTCAATCTTCACCAATGGCTCTATAACTTCCCATGATTAATCACCTAATGGTCACTAATGGTTTTCCAACAAGAACTAATCCTAGCCATGCCTAAAGTGAGAGGTAAGAACAGTTTTGCATACCTTGCCTCTTGCAATGGTGGATGTTGAAAGGCTTCGAATCAATCCTTGTAGATCTTCACAAATGGTCCCTAGGTGATGAATAACACTCTTCTTGCACAAGATTTGATGGAAATGGCTTGTATCTTCAGATTCAATCCCTTTTGCTCTCTTGCAACATCACTTGGAAAGCTCCAATTCTTCAACAATGGTGGCTCACTCCAGCATGAACATGTTCAAGGAGGTTTGTAGTGATGATTTGTGTGAAAATATGGAAGGGTAATGAAGAGAGAAATGGAGTTTCAATACAATTTGCAAAATGGAAAGTTTTGGTTCAAACTCTTTTTCCTACCACCATGAACATCAACAATCACCAACCTTTCACCAATGGGCTTTGTAATCAATATATAGAGATGTTTAGAAGGGTCTAGAATCATCTAGATCAATCTAGATGGAACTTGAAGTTTCTAGGATATGGTATTTGCATTTTACTTCCCACCACATGAAATATCATGACAAAAAACCCTATAACTTGAGTTATTAACTTGATTTTCTCCTTAAGTGGTATTTTGAACAATATGCAATGCTTAAACACCTTGTGTTATGAAGCTTTTCTTTAATTTGGCTAGGTACCCCATTATGCAAGTATGACTTTTACAAAGCAACTCCAAAATTTAAGCCTCAAATCAAAATTGTGGCTGAACCATTGTTCTTAAAATATCCTTTGGAGTCAAAATGACATATCATATTCCATGGTTAGGGTTTATAGCTTGGATTTTAGGATTTTCCATTTCACTTGAATTAACTTATGTCCCATTTTTAGGCTATTTTTATCACTTTTTTTTATGAGCCTTTCCAACATCTTATGACCATCCTACTAGCCTTAAAACATCATTCTAAGCAACTTTAATGCAGAAGGTTTTTCCATTTGAAGCTTGGAAGTAGGAGATATAGCCATATGCTTGAAATGACCCATAAGTTCAAAATGACCAAAATACCCTTGGCTTGCCAAAGTCATAAGTTGAGTTCTACAAATCCTATCAAGGACTTCTAGTACACTCTAGAAGGCTAAGAAGATGCTCTTCAACATTCATGTTGACCAAGAGATCATAGGAATCATCCTACTAGGGAAAACGTTGTCTGCAAGTTGGGTGACTTTCAAAGACCCAGATTCACATACCTCAGATGACCTGTAATTTGCCAAAACCATAACTTGAGCTCTGCAAATCCTATCAAGGACTTCTACCACTCAAATTAAAGCTAAGAACAAGCTTTACAAAATTCATGTTTTGGGGAAGATGAGATAACAATCACATCTTGAGCTAAAACTGCCTGGAAGATAGGGATCAAACTAGGGGCTTTTACACTGTCAATCCTTAGAAACCCTAGCTTAAAACTTCTCAAACTCCTCAATCATGATGAATTGGTCTAGGAATCATCCTTATAACATCTCAATACATAATTTCATGATCTCATGGCTCTTGGATTAGGTCTCAACCCTCTCCAAAACATCAGCTGACCTAGGGTTGACCCAGTCAAAACCCTAATTCTACCATTCATGGTTGAATCTTCTGAATTCTTGCATAATGACCTCTCTGGGCTTCATGGTGGCCTTCAAGACATCTCATAAGCTTTCTCAAAGCTTCAAGTCTATTCTCAATAGTCTCAGAATCATCTTAGGAGCTCCCACAACTCTCAAGTTATGAGACACACAACCTTGGTTTCAACCAATTTCTCTGAGGATCTCTTGAACTTTCTGATGAAGGTATCAACCCTCAAACACTTGATGGATAAATAAATGTTGGTCAAATTTTGGGGTGCAACACGTAGCTTCTTTAGAAAATCGTGTGGCTGAAAAATCTCCGGTCATGGCATCATGCTCTAACCGTCCTTGACCGGACCATCCAATACACAGATAGCGCCCGCCATTTAGACATGGCGTATGCCATGTGTAAAAAAAGTGTTGGACGTGGTCAAGTGATGGTTAGAACGTGGGAGAAACCCTACACGTCATGGCTACCCCCATGGCCAATGCCATGTGGAACGCCATGTGTGTAATATTCACCTGAAACTCCATTTTCTGCTCTTTTTCGCTCCATTTCTGGGTAGAAGTTGGCTCTTATACGGATGTGAGAAAGCAAGTGGTTGCCTGTTTCCTCAAAAAATATATTATTTATCGTTATGGAATCTCGAGCAGAATCATTAATAATAATGGGACAAACGTGAACAACAAAACCATGAAAGAGCTATATAAGAGTTTCAAGATTGAGCATCACAACTCTTCTCCTTACCGTCCAAAAAAGAATGGAGCCGTTGAAGCCGCAAATAAAAATATCAGGAAAATCCTGCAAAAGAAGGTGAAGACTTACAAAGATTGTCATGAAATGTTACCATTTGGCTTGCACAAGTACCAGACTTCAGTTTAAACTTCAACAAGGGCAACCCCTTTCTCTTTGGTGTATGGGATGGATGTAGTCCTCCCAATCAAAGTAGAGATACCATCCATGAGAGTCTTAATAGAGACCAAATTAGACGAAGCAGAGTGGGTCCAAGAGAGATTTGACCAGCTGAACCTCATTGATGAGAAACGAATGACTGCAATACACCATGGTCAATTATACTGGAAGCGGATCAAGAGGGCGTTCGACAAGAAAGTCTGTCTTCGATCAGAGAAGGAAAACTCGTACTCAAAAAATCTTGCTAGTTTACAAAGACATGCGTGGAAAGTGGACTCCCAATTACGAAGGCCCATTTTTCGTGAAGATAGCATTCTCCGGAGGTTCACTAAAGCTTACAATAATGGATGGTGAAAAGCTTTCACACCCTGTGAATTCTGATGCAGTCAAAAATATTATGCCTAAATAAAACCCGCTAAGTCAAAAACATGGCAAGGTGACTTAGGAAAAAATGGGTATCCCGATGGATCAAAACCTATGAAGGAGATCCAAACAAAAGTTAGGGATAAAAAAAATAGCTCGCTAAGTCAAAAATCTGAAAGGGCGGCTTGGGGAAAAATGAGCCTCCTGGTGGATTGAAACCCCAAAAGGGTGATCCAGGAAAAAATTAGGGACAAAAGGCATTTCACTGTATCATATGGTGTTTATCATTGCTGAAGAATCAAAGTGAAGGTTCAATCCAGTCGCTCTTGTCAGAAGCAAGGTTTTGGGAAATCTTAGTTATTAGGGTTAGTGGTTGTCATTAAATTAAATATAACCTTTCCTTATTTCCATTTTCAAATTGTAATAATCCATGGAGCTCTGCCATTTGCAAGCTACCTTTCTTGAATAAAATACAGATTTTTCCCAATCAATTCTTGTCATTTATGCTTTTTTACTTTTCCTTGTTATGCAAGATGTCATTTATTTGTTAATAATGATTTTGAAAGTGAAAAGTTTTGAATTAAAAACATTTTTGAAAACATAATGAAAGAACATAATTTTCTTTGACATGTGGAAGGATTACAAGAAAATCTTTTGTTTCCCTAAGAAGTCTCAAGGTGGCAGAAACACTTGCAGACCATTACAACGAAAATCCCCATTGAAGCATAAACTGAAAGCACTTTTAGATTGTATGTGATTATCAATATTGAAGATAATCTCCCCAGTGTCCATCATGTGATACATGTTTATTGGTGTTAAGGATTTATTCCCCAGTGGAGTCATCCTTTATTCCCCATTGGAGTCACCCTATATTCCCAGCGAGTTTCTTTGTTTCATACTTCCCCAGTGAAGTGGATGTATTTTCCCCAATTAATCTCTAGACTCCTTTATTCCCTAGTGATTTCTTATAACTCTTTTCTTCCCCAGGGAAGTGAATATTTTCCTTCCCCTTGAGAGTCTCCAAACTTTTTGTCTCCTCTAGAGTCAGCATTTTCACATCATGATCATCCGCATCATGCCGAATCACGTGCGTTTAGCATAAATCCAAGTCTTTGTTGTTGGTTATAGTCCTCTGTGTTGTACCCCAAAATTTGATCAACCGTTTCTTGCAATTTGGCTTGTGTTTCGTTTCATTTGCATTTGCATATCATTTTATCGCATACTGTGCATTTTGTCAGTCGGAGTGATTTATCGGGATTACAGCCCCTTTTCTCGCGTTTCAGGCGATTCAAACTAGTTTAAATAAGGAGATCTATTCTGGAATCGAGTGGAGGTTGCTCTTTCCGGTGGTCCAGTCCGTGCTGATATTTTCGGTAACATTTCAGTGTTCGCCCGATTTTTCCGTTTTTATTTACTGTTTCATTTTACTTTTTATTATTATTGATTTTAGCATAGAATTTAATCTTAGATCTTTATTTTAAATAGGTTTTTATTTTAGAATTTTGATAGTTTAATATAGATTTTATTTAGTTTTTAGAATATTTTGTTTTAGAAAATAGTTTTTAAATAGATTCTATTAGGTTTTTTAATTAGGTTATCATTGTTAATTTTATTTAAATAGTAAAAAAAAACAGCTTTTTAATAAAATAGATGTTTAAATAGATTTTATTTTAAGTTTTTTTGTATAAATAGAATTTTCTTATTAATTATTTTGTTTTTATTTTCCTTTATTTATTTAATAGATTTTTAGAATTATATAGTTTTTATTTATTATTAGATTAAGATTATATTTAGATTAGTATAGTTTATTTGATTAGGATTTTAATTATTTAGAGTCAAATAGGATTTTATTAGAGTTAATTGGCGATTACTAGTATTATTATTAGGAGTTAATTTTTATTAGTTTATTAGTTATTAATAAATTAAGTTAGTTTAAGTCAGCATTAGTCTTTTTGTTTTTTAACTTTCATCAGAAAAGGACGAAATTCCACAACAGCAACAACTTCCTTTCCCACAAGGTTCCATGTCATGTACGAAAAGCGCAGCAACACTGCCCACACCAGACAAACTCTGTTGAAACCGTACCAGAAACCGACAACAACCATCATGTGTTGTCCGTTTATACCAACACAAATCCGGCTATCAGCTGTCGAATCGTACACTGCAATACAAAGACAAAACCTGCACTGTAAAAAGGAGGTATCAACAATAGAATTCATATTTTTTCACGCTGGGCATAACAATACAAAGTGGAAGTGGTATGAGAATGATTTGAAAAAAAAACATAAGAAGAAGGGATTGGAAAATTGGGGGGGGGGGGGGGGGGGAGAGAGATACCTCTGTTGTTTCTTTGCTACCCCTTTTCCTTCATGAATTTTTTTCCAATCGTCTTCATCACAAACAAATCCCCACCTCAAACCCCTTTGCCTTCTTCTCAAGTTTCTACATCCTTTGTTTCTTTCCACCATTACATCACAAACACAACCAGTTATCCATCACCTTAAACTATGAATCATGCTCAAAAACTACCATATTCCGTTTTCAGTTTGAAGTGAATACTCTTTCTACAGAACTCTCAACACGTTTCCGCCCTGTCACAACTATAACGTGCAGTTCCTCAACTCTAAGAGGTATCTCGATCCGCAACCGTCAAAGCAACTTCCAGCCAACAATATCATCATCATAGTCTCAAATATAACATCAAACGAGCCTCCCTCAGCCCATTTCTCTCGCAAATATTCGAAACACCACCACTGCAACTTCTCAACAGAATCGTGAAAAACCCAGAAATTCAAATCTCCACACAACCCAGTTCATCATTTCAAAACTAACAAGAGCGCTACCACAAAACTCAAACTCCTTCAACCTACTTCCATTGAAACACCTTGTTCAAATCCAAACAATAAACTCATTAAGCTTCAAAACAAACTTCAAAAAACCAGACCTGAACCATATCCCTTCTACTTCCAAATCACCATTAAAACCGCCCAGAAAGCCTCGAACCTTCAACATAAACTCTTCCCCTGTTTCACCTTCAATAAAACTCACCTTCAATGTCCGACTCGTGAAACCCACTCCAAATCTCCATATCCTTCAACCTACATTTAATCTTTCTTCAACCTTTATCGAAGAAATCCGCAGAAAACTTAAACCCAGTGCATATCATTTTTGAATCAACCACCTTCTCCTTTGCATTTTCTCTGCGAAATCACCATTAACAAAACCTTAAACATAACTTTTCCTCTAATTTCCATCTTCATCAACCCAATTCTGTTTTCAAACCCCTTT
>CAWUDS030007529.1:3186748-3253737 GCA_963859935.3 Lathyrus sativus
AAAGGGCGTACATTCTCAAATTCATCAAAATAAGATCCATACTCCGTAACTACGGGTTTTTTCCCCAAAAAATACATCAAAGCATCATAAACAGCGGAATTCAAACATACTTCAAAGTCTTCCTCAAAGAGGGAAATTAATCAAAATAACGTCAACAGAATAAACTCAACTCAAGGAACCCAACCCGATGTTACATATCAGAGCAAGACCCTCTAAGCTGACCAAAAGACTAAAACGCTAAAAAAACTTCAAAACTAACTCCTCGCCGGCGTCCACAGCTAAACTGGATCATCTGCACGTTACCCACGTGGAGGTAACATTCAAACAGGCAGGGTGAGTAAGGCAATTCATAATAATCAATGTATGACAATTAATGCATAAACGACAACATGTTCATATTCAACACATTCATATTACTCACATATGCCTCAAAGGTCACAACATCATAATTTATACACAAAGACTCATAAATGCAATGCAACATAACTCAATGCATGTGGTACCAATCATCACAACTCGATAAACACTGAGCCACCAACCCTCCGTAGATCCCCATCAATAGGATCGGAGCACGTCAAAATACTTCACATCCACACAGTGGGATTGAAGCCAAAGCAATCGAATGCGCATGAATGCATGATGCACACGTCACAATAATAATCCTCACAGTACAGCATATGGTGCATCATCATTCATCATGTTCATCATCATCACATAAATCACATAAAACATCATATCTCATGTTATCACATAGTTCATCAAATCATGATAATATCATCCTATTAATTCAACCCAACACATCATCGAACCATCAAAACATAATTCACATATCACCCAAAACCCACTGCCATACTCATGGCAACTCATCCCAGAAATCCCAGAATCACACATCACGACATCGCTGCACAACACTCAATTTAGCGAACTTCTGCTACGTTCGCTGGCTCGCTCGCTAGGCGAGTCCTGTAGCGAGCCCCTCGCTGGCTTGCTTGCTAGGCGAGCTTCTAGAGAATGCTCACTGGCTCGTTCGCTAGGCGAGCCTCTAGCGAATCCTTGCTGGCTTGCTCGCTAGGCGAACAGTGCGATGACAGTAACTTCTGCTACGCACCAGAACTGATTTCCACCCAAAAACTCATACGAATCATTTACCCAATGCCCCCAAAGCATCCCCAAATCACCCCTAAGGTTATACAACAATAACGGTACAAATTCTATGGTTCATTAGGCTAATCCGGCAACATTTGCACTGCCTAAAACACTATTTCCTGCAATTGCTCTGAGTACATCAGAGTTACTCACATTCAGATATTCTTATTCTACAAGGCCAAACATATACAATCTAAGGTTTTGGTTTCCCAACTCATGTTAATATTCCGTGATTCATACCATAACCCACAATCTCAGACTTCTATAATTGAACCTCTCAGTTTCCCCAATTCAACTCAGAAACCCTCAAATCCTAAATCCACCATGAATACATCTAAAGGCATACATGGAAAATCATGAACAGAAATACTCCCCATACCTTAGTCGATTCGCAGCTTTCACGATTGACTTCTCGATCTTCTGCCTCCAACCTTTCCTTCAGAGCTCTGGCCACACCAACTTTCACGTTAAACACAAATGAATTTCAATTTCCTCTCAGAACTCTATTTTGTCTAACTTAGTCATGGGCCTCACAAATTGGAATTTTCCCTCATTACCCTTACTAACTTCATAAAATACCCAAATTGCCCTTATTTCACTTATATTCCATTTAATTAATAATAATAGTAATAATTTAATATTATATGCTATTAATCAAATAAATATCCGAAACACACATTTTCCAATATCACAAAACCACGGGAAATTCACCGAAACATGAATATTCATAATTAAATAATTAATTAACATATTCCGATTAAATTTGGGGTGTTACAACCCTCCCCCACTTAAAAGAATTTTCGTCCTCGAAAATTACCTGCAGAAAACAGAGTCGGATACGACTCCTTCATCTGATCTTCACGTTCCCAAGTCCAACTTTCTCCAGCTGGTCCTCCCCACAATACCTTCACAGAGGCGATCTCTTTACCTCGTAGCTGTTTCACTTCTCGTTCGTCAATTCGAATAGGCAACACCTCAACAGTCAAATCATCTCGCACTTGTAAATCATCCATCTAAATCACATGCGACGAATCTGGAATGTACTTCCTCAACTGGGACACATGAAACACATCATACAAATTCGCGAGCGACGGCGGTAAAGCAATCTAATAGGCTACTTCCCCCACCCTCTGCGAAATCTGATACGGACCAACAAAGCGCGATGTGAGCTTTCGAGACTTCAAAGCTCGACCAACACCAGTTACCGGCGTAACTCTCAGAAACACATGATCTCCCTCTTGGAATTCAAGTGCTTTCCTCCTCTTATCATGGTAACTCTTCTGACGACTCTGCGACGCTTTCATTTTCTCACGAATCATCTTGATCTTTTCAGTCGTCTCTTGCACAATTTCAGGTCCGAGCACAACATTCTCGCCTGATTCATACTAACACAACAGAGTCCTACACCTCCTACCATACAAAGTCTCATACGATGCCATTCCGATACTAGAATGGTAATTGTTATTGTAGGTAAACTCAACCAACGGAAAATAACTATCCCACGATCCACCTTGATCCAAAACACAAGCTCTCAACAAATCCTCTAAAGACTGGATAGTTCTTTCTGTCTGTCCATCCGTCTGCGGATGATAGGCAGAACTCAACCTCAACTTAGTACCTAAAGTTGTCTGCAAACTCTCCCAAAACCTCGATGTAAATCTCGGATCTCTATCAGACACAATACTCGAAGGAACACCATGCAACTTCACAATCTGCTTAATATATAATTCAGCAAGGTTCTACAACGAATAATTGATCCTCATCGGTATAAAATGAGCCGACTTAGTCAATCTATCCATAATTACCCAAATCGAATCATATCCCTTCACCGTCTTCGGCAAACTTGTCACAAAATACATAGAAATGCTATCCCATTTCCATTCTGGAATGCTCAATGGTTGCATCAGACCCGACAATCTCTGATGTTTAATCTTCGACTTCTGACAAGTCAAACAAGCATAAACAAATTCAGCAATTTCCTTCTTCATGTCAGGCCACCAAAACAACTTCTTTAAGTCTTGATACATCTTTGTGGCACCAGAATGAATACTCAACCTGCTTCTACGACCTTCTTCAAGAATGCTCTTCTTGATTTCTGGCACATCGGGAACACATACTCTATCTCGGAACCTCATCACACCATTCTCATCAATCCGAAAATCACCTTCGTTACCTTGATTAATCAACCCGAGATGATCCACCAAACTCAAATCAGATCTCTAACCTTCTCTGATCTCTTGGAGAATACTACTAGTCAACTTCAACATACCCAATTTCACACTGTTAGGAGTATCTTCACAAACCAAACTCATATCTCGGAATTGCTTAATCAGTTCCAACTCTTGAACCATAAGCATCGACATATGCAAGGACTTCCTACTCAACGCATCAGCCACAACATTAGCCTTACCTGGATGGTAACTCAATTCAAAATCATAATCCTTCAGAAGTTCAACCCATCTTCGCTGCCTCATGTTCAACTCTTTCTGATCAAACAAATACTTCAGACTCTTGTGATCACTGAACACTTCGAATCTGGACCCAAATAGATAATGTCTCCACATCTTCAACATAAACACCACAACGGCCAACTCCAAATCATGCGTAGGATAATTCCTTTCATGAATCTTTAGCTGTCTGGAAGTGTAAGCAACAACCTGACCGTTCTGCATTAATACGCCTCCAAGGCCCATCTTCGACGCATCACAATACACCACAAAGGACTCACTCGGATTTTGCAAAATCAACATTGGAGCAGTCATCGACTTCTTCTTGAGTTCTACAAGACTCTTCTCACAAGAAACATCCCACACATAAGCCTGACCCTTTCGAGTCAACTGAGTCAATGGCAATGCTAATTTAGAAAAACCTTCAATAAACCTGCGATAATAACCAGCCAACCCAAGGAAACTTCAAATCTCAGTAACAGACTTTGGAGCCTCCCACTGCAGCACAACATCAATCTTCGACGGATCAACAACAATCCCTCCACTAGAAATCACATGGCCAAGGAAACTCACTTCCTTCAACCAAAACACACACTTAGACAACTTGGCATACAACTTCTTGTCTTTTAAAACCTGCAATATAACTCTTAGATGTTGCGCATGCTCTTCTTAAGACTTAGAATATATCAAAATATCATTAATAAACACCACTACAAACTGATCCAAATAAGTATGTAAAATCCTATTCATATACTCCATGAATACGCCAGGTGCATTCGAAACTCCAAACGACATCACCGTATACTCATAGTGTCCATATCTCGTCCTGAAAGCTGTCTTCGAAATATCACCAGGCTTAACACGAATCTGATGATAACCAGACCTCAAATCAATCTTGCTAAACACACAAGCACCCACCAATTGATCCGTTAAATCATTTATCCTCAGAAGTGGATATTTATTCTTGATCGTCACTTTATTCAACTGCCGATAATCCACACACAATCTCATAATACCATCTTTCTTCTTCACCAACAACACAGGAGCACCCCACGGAGAAACACTCGGTCGAACAAACTTCTTCTCAAGCAGATCTTCCAACTGTTTCTTCAACTCCCCCAACTCAGATGCAGACATCCGATAAGGAGCCATCGATACAGGACTAGTGCCCAGTATCACCTCAATAGCAAACTCTACCTCACGATCAAGAGGTAAGTCATTCATGTCATTTGGAAACACCTCAGGAAATTCCTGAACAATCGGTAGCTCCACGCCCACAGCTTCACCATCCACTTGGAGCGAAGCAAACACAGCAAACATCTTAGCCTCATCTTCTAAGAGTTCTCCCACTTGTTTGGCAGATACAAACATTAGCTCTCAAACATCGCCTGACTCAGGAAATCTCACCGTCTTACTATAACAATCAATGTGAACATAGTTGTACTCCAACCAATTCATCCCAAGGATAACATCAATTTGATTCAAAGGTAGACAGACCAAGTCCATCACAAAGTTCTTATCATAAATAGTCATAAGGCAGCTCAAACAGACTAATGCAGTAGTCACAGAACCATTAGCTGGGGTATCAATAACCATACTCCCACTCATAGCAGACACATTCAAATTCAACCTCTTAGCACATTCAAGCGAAATAAACGAATGTGTAGCACCAGTATCAATGATAGCAATCAATTCAACATCATTAATAAAACACGTACCTCTGATCAAGTTATTCGTCTTAGCTTCTTCTACACCGCTCAAAGAAAACACTATGCCACTTGTCTGAGTAGCAGTAGCAGTCTTCTTTGACTGCTGACACTGGGTACTGATATGCCCCTTCTCCCCACATTTGAAGCAAGTCGGAGCTTCGTCTTTGCAGTCATTAGCCTTATGACCCCTCTTGCCACAACGGTGACACCTCAGCGCCTTACAATTCTCAGCACGGTGGCCTTGCTCGCCACACTTATAACACTTACCTGGAGCAGTAACTGCTCCTCCACTTGGCTTTTTCCCATTAGAAGCCTTCTGCTTCCCTTTATCACCAGAAGTCACATACAGTTTTCCTCTGAACTGACCTTTCTCTTTCTTCTCACTCAACTGCTTGTAGTGAGTAGATCGAGCTTGGCTATCTTCATCATAAATTTTGCTCTTGTTCACCAGTTCCGAAAACCGACAAATCTGCTGATATCCAATTCCCTGCTTAATCTCTGGTCTTAAACCATTCTCAAACTTGAGACACTTCGACATCTCTGCATTAACATGGTTGTAATGCAGACAAAACTTGACCAAAGACTCAAACTGTACCGCATACTCAGCCATAGTCATATCACCTTGTTTCAGCTCAAGGAACTCCACCTCTTTCTTCCCCCGAACATCTTCAGGAAAATACTTTCTCAGAAACTCTTCCTTAAATACAGTCCAATTTATCGCAGTGCCAGCACCTCCCAATCTCTAACGAGTGTTATCCCACCAGTCCTCAGCCTCTTCTGCCAGCATATGCGTACCAAACTGTACCTGTTGCGCATCAGTGCACGCCATAACTCGGAAAATATTCTCAATCACCTTCAGCCACTTCTGCACAATGTCCGGATCATGAGTACCCACAAAAGTCAGCGGATTGTTCCTCTGAAACTTTCCCAAAGCACGAAACTCATCTGGAGGTCCACCATTTTGAGCAATCACTTGGGCAAGTGACTCCAGCGCATCAGTAATAGCAGGATCATTCCTTCCTGCCATCTACAACCACCAACAAGGTTAGAAGAAAACAACTCATTGATAGTGTTCTCACACTAACGACTGACAGGGGATTAACAACATAAACACTTGGCCGTGTTGTACCCCAAAATTTCCCCAACCTTTTCTTTACTTGGTTTATGTTTCATTTCATTGTTCTAGCATATTGCATTGCATAGCATTTTGCATTTTTATAGGGGATCAAGAGATGTGTGTGCCAAGGGTTCTAAACCTAATCAATGGTTTGTATTCAAGTTGTCAAGTGGTTATCATCATCAAAGACAAGTCAAAGCCCTTTGGATAAGCAGATAAGTGTATGTGGTTCACCTCCTGCTTAGGAGGCCATTTGAAGGTCATCTGAGGATCACAAGCCCATGGTTATGGAGGGAGATTATCACTTAATCTCATTGGATACCTTGAGGGTCATTGTGGAGCTCATCCAAGTGTTTATACCAAGTGCAAATGACTACAGGCAAAAAAGGGTGAAATTAGGGTTTCAATTTTAATCAGGATAAATTTTGTTTCTTCAATCAAACTTTTTTCCATGGATCTACATATGTCCTAAGGTGTTTAGGGATGAAAGATTGACCATCAATTTTAATTATAAGAGCTTCAATTGATCAGTCAATTGAAAATCAAAAGATTTGGAGAAAAAAGTCAATTGTAGTTTGACTTTTGATATAAATGGTGTTCTAATAGGGGGATCATGGTCCATGAAGTTCATATGGATTAGTGAAGTCTACTCAAGAAGTTTCAAGGCCTCAAAAGACTCGAAACATCAACAGTCGACTCGGTAGTCATCGATCGATCGTTCGGTTGACCGAAAAGTCAACTCTGCACTCATAAGAAATTTGACCTCAAAGTCTGAATAGAAAATGTTTCTAATGGCATATTTAACTTACCCATGAAATTTCATGACCATTGGATCAAGGGTTGAGGAGTAATCGAGAAATTGGGAAATTAGGGTTTTGAAAGGGGCAAAACCATAACTCCCTAACCACACATCCAATTGAGTTGGTTCAAAGCTCATTAGAAAGCTATTGACAAGCCCTACAAAATTCCCACAGTGGTCCATGAGCAGAAAATGCATATATTTGGAGTTATGTCCAAATTCATTACAAGAGGAAAAAAATAACTTAGAAAAATTCTAAGTTATTGAACTTTTTAGGCATGTTTTTCAGCAACTTTGAGTGGATTTTTGACCTAGTTCCATTTGGAATCTGAAGATCATGAAAACATGAAAGTTGTAGTGCTTCATGAGGGCTTTCCAAAATGTACTAGAACTCCTCCAGATCCCTTATGAGTTGAGAGTTATGATTTTAACAAGATGAGGTTTCAACACTTGAGTTCAACATTTTCACTTTTTCACAAACTCACCTTTTGATCACTTGAGCTATTCTCAGCCATTGGATCTTGTTTCTATCTGTTATTTAGAGTGTATGATGAGAAGAAATGCAGAAAATCAAGAGTAGTGATGAGTCTTGCAAGTTGGAGGCAAGTTCCATTATTTTAATGGAAGAAATAAGGAAAGAGAAAACTTTATGAAAGAAAGTCTTGCAGCTGCAGTTCTCCTACTCCTAGCCATACTTCAGTCACTTCTTTGTCATTCATGCCACTTGATTTATACATAAACTATATCCAAAAGTTTGGATTTGCAGCTGTCCACAATATTGAACAAAATTGCACTTTACAAAATCCCTCCAAAATGCAAAAGACAAATCTGTCCCAAGCCTCTCTTTGCCTATAAATAGAGGTTTCCTCTATGTGGAAAGGCACACCAGAGCACTCTACAACCCAAGAGAAACTCATTGCTCTCATACTACTTTGCATTTTCTTACAAGTGAAGAAAACCACCCCTTTAACCCGAACTACGTTTGCTCTGATATTTCATACCAGATGAAAGTACGTAGGCAAAAGACGCGATGTCTTGGCGAGAAACCTTCCCCCCTTTCACCCGTAGTTGGTCGAACTACGTTGACTCTGACTTCTCATTTCAGATGAGATACGTAGGCACAAAGCGTCGTTGCTTTGCCGAGTCATTTCTTTTTCTTTTGTCCTCAAGCCTTTAGCTAGATAGTTTCAATCACCCTTTTAGATAGACAACAAGCGTGGATCCCATCGAGTACGACGGACGTGAGGGGTGCTAATACCTTCCCCTTGCGTAATCGACTCCCGAACCCGAGATTTGGTTGCGATGACCGATCTTATCCTTTTTTCGTTAGGTTTTCTCTGAGTGTTTCCTTTCCCTCTCTTGGGATAAATAACGCACGGTGGCGACTCTTCTGTCATTGCCGGCCTCGATTTTTCGCAGTAGCGACAGCTGGTGACTCTGCTGGGGATAAGAATACTCCCTATGTGAATCAATCCTAACGTTTGTTTGTTTATTTTTGGGGTGTCTACATATGTGCTTTATCTTTATTTGCTTTCCGCATTTTATTTTTCCATATCATATATCATTATTGCTCTGCTGCGGGAGGGAATTTCCAATGAGTGATAAGCCAGACCCAGACTTGAGTGTGAACCTAGCTTTAGTAGTGGAGATTAGTGGGGGGCCTGTCTGCTTAGCAGATACAGTTCCCCATGAAATTCACACTCAGACGAGATTCTCTTTGATGATTTTCCTTTAGATCCTTAGGATCGGTTGGGATTTTGGATTAGAGGGTTGTCGACTCTAGGAACTGATCATTTGTGAGTCAGCTAAGTGAGGCCTCTTCAGGAGATGATGATGCCAAACCAGAAATGGTGAACGTATCATCATTTCTAGAAAGTCTGTGACGTTGATGAACGCATAGGATGCCGAACCTTGTTAGTGGATAGGTCCATAGCTATGAGAGGGATTGGGTTATGCAGGAAACTTTGGCTTTCAGACTACCCGGTTCTTTACAGTTTGGATTTTGATATCAAGAGGCCCTAATGTCAGTGTTTGGTTGTGACTAAAGCGAAGCGCCGACTTTCTCAAACAGCAGCACAACAATCTTGATCCCTTGTTTGCATTTGCATTTGAATTTTCATATGCATTTCATTAACATGTATTTGTGTCGCAGGTGTCTATTTCCCTCCCGATTCTAGTAACCTTGCTATGGAGCCCTTGAAGAGTACAATGCCCTACAAGTTTCCAGCTCCGGATGTTAGTACTTTGTTGAGTTTGATTGCCTTGGGTGAAAAAGCAGTAATGGAAGATTTCAAGGAGTCTTATGGGAGGTTATTGAGATATGTCTGTAAGCCCTCTGCATATGAGATTAGTGGTGTTTGTGCTCTCCTACAGTTCTATGATGCCCAGTTGAGATGCTTCGTCTTTCCTGACTATGTCTTGGCTCCTACCCTTGAGGAATATTCTGAGCTGTTAGGGGTACCCATTCAGAATCAAATGCCATTTTTTCATGTTGATACTGAGCCTAATCTGGCCGTGCTCGCCGCTATTTTGCATCTTGAGGCTTCAGAGTTAAATGGGAAGATGATCCAGAGACTTGGGGTATATGGTTTTCCTCTGCCTTGCTTGATTGAGAAAGCTCAGCAGTGCGCTAAGGATGGTTGTTGGATTGTGTTTAGTGCCATCCTGAATCTTTGTATATATGGCATCATCTTGTTTCCTAACCTTCCAGATTTTGTGGATGTAGATGCGTTCCATATCCTGGCTTCCAAAAATCCAGTACCTACCCTTCTTGGCGATGTTTATCATTCTGTTCACTACAAGAATGAGAAACGAAGAGGAAATAATGTAGCTTGCTGTGTTCCTCTGTTATATGCTTGGTTTATCAGTCATATGCCTAAGACGGGTCCATTTGTTGCCACCGCTAGTACTTCAGAATGGTCAGAGAGGTTGATGAGTCTATCTGCAGAGAACTTCATTTGGTTTGACCGAGACATGCTTGGTATAAATATCATTTATAGTTGCGGAGAATTTCCTAACGTCCCTTTGGTCGGAAGGAAATGTTACATCAAATATAATGCTTCTTTATTGGTCAGACAATTCAGGTATGCGCTGAGGGAGCCTCCTAGGGAAGAGGAGATACAAGAATCTCTGTATCTCACTGGTTTATTGGAAGGTAATACTTTAGGAAGACTTGAATATGCATGGAATAACATCCATAGGAAGGGGAAGTCTTTATTGGGGAAGAGTAATAACCGAGCTTACGACCCGTACCTTACTTGGATCCATGATAGAGCTGCGAAGTGCTTAATGCCGTCTCCTTCATTTGCACCTCTGTATCCACTCATGATAGAAGAACCTACTACCGTGGATATTAAGAAGTACAATCAGGTGTTGTTGGAGAAGGAAGAGTTGAAGAAAGCAAATGAAGAATTGGAGAAAGAAATCATTCAACTCCGAAGTGAGAAGATTGATGTTGTCAATTCATTCAGGAGACAGACTGAGCTCGTCAACAAACTGGGTACGGATTTGACAAGAGACTAGTGACAGAGAATGCACAGGCCGAGATTTGAACTCTGTCGATGGTGTGCTTGCTACCAAAAAAGAGGATCTAGACAAGGCTTACTCGAGGATCTCCAAGTTTGAATCAGTATGGAACGCCACGCTCACTAACAACAAGGAGCAAGAGGATAAGCTGAAACAACAGGTCACCAAGTTGAAGAGTCAACTCAGAGCAAAAGACGAGAAAATCTCAGCAGAAGAAGCTCTCAGATATCACAGCGAGCATAGATTGAGCCAAGCTATCGCAGACCTGAAGGAGTGTAGATTGAGGGCAGATACCAAGAGATGCAGACTTGAAGCATGCTTTGGAAAAGGAGCCTGGGACGACCACGTTGATAGTCTACAGCGCACCATCAGTCGGCGAGAGAAACTCATACAGGGTCTACTTGCCAGACCTGATCATCTTGAGACACAGAAGCTGCTAGAGGATTTCCAGTCTCGGCGCTCATCATGATTATCTTTCTTTGTATCTTGTTGTTTTTTATGTATTGACCATCATCAGGCTTGTTGATTGAGGTCATCTTTATTTTGTACTCTGTTGGTTGGTTTGTTATTATATGAGGAGTTTTTATTCTGTTCACTTGTCTGTGGGGTTTTTGTTATGGTTGCTTCTTCTCTTGGAAATTAGAATCGAGGGGGAAATTTCCCTGAAACATATTTACATGTCTGCATTTTGCATTTTTGCATCCTTCATCATTTTGCATAGCAGGTATTCTTGGGACCATTAATCTTATCTCTATGTGGTTTTCTTTAGAGAGTTCACAGGATAACAAACCCGACATTCCACAGGTATTCTACAAGGGGGAATCAACAAAGGATTATGGAGCAAGTTCAGGTTGAGCTTCAAGAATTTCGCGAGAGGATGGCGCAGTTTATGGACATGATGCAGGGCGTAGCCAATGGCCAAGAACAATTGAGGACATTGGTGCAACCTCTGGTGTCAAGAGTTGATGGAAGTGGGGTCCTACATGGTGGAACCCCTGTTGTACCTCCTCCAGAGGAAAACAGTACGCCACAGGCAGATGCTATCCCAACGGTTATCCCTCTGGGCGGAGGAAACCAAATTGGAATTCCCATCCCAGTTCCAATGGGCCCTGTACAAGGTAACAACGGTCCCCAGTGGGAACAAGATGATCAAGAAGATATTTTCTCTCTGGGAGATATTGGGGCAGGTTTGCAACCCGACGCTGATAGAAGATTCAAGGCGATAGAGGAAAAGATGAGAAGCCTTAAAAGCCAAAACACTATGGGTATGGATATGTCGAACCTAGGATTGATTCCAAGGCTCAGGATTCCTCCAAAGTTCAAGGTGCTAGATTTCGATAAATACAAAGGAACAACATGTCCAAGGGTGCATCTTCGCTCTTATTTCTGAAAGATGTCTGCATACTCCGATGATGAGAAGTTACTGATGCATTTCTTTCAAGATAGTCTGTCAGGACCATCCCTCGAATGATATATGGGTTTAGGGCCAGTTAATGTCAGAAGCTTGAGGGATTTGGCAGAGGCTTTCGTTAAGCACTACCAATACAACAATGACTTAGCGCCAAACTGAGTGCAGCTTCAGAATTTATCACAGAGGAGTAACGAATGCTTTAAAGAGTACGCACAGAGATGGAGAGAGTTTGCTGCTAGAGTTCAACCTCCCATGGTGGAGAGAGAACTAATTGATCTGTTCGTGGCCACATTACCAGGAATTTACTATGATAAGTTAGTGAGTAGCATGTCTAGGATCTTTTCGGACCTGATTATTACCGGTGAGAGGGTCGAAAACGGTATTAAGATGGGAAAGATACAGCCAGGGGAAGGGACCTCATCTGGAGGTGGAAGAAAGATTTTTGGTGCGAAGAAGAAAGATAATGAGACAAATGCAGTGTCCGACTTTAACAATCGAAATAGATATCTGAATCAACGTCAACAACGACCGTATTATCAGCAACCACCACAAGTAGCTAGTATCGCCATTCTGGTGGTACAGCCTCAACAACAACAACCACGTCAGCAACAACAACAACGACCTCAACAACAAAATTATGCACCGAGGCAGTTCCAAGATCGAAGAAGGTTGGTGGATAGGCACTTTGACACACCACCGATGCCCTATGCTCAGTTATTACAACACTTAATTCAACTGCAGTTGGTCCAGAAAAGGACAATGGCACCTCTAACTGGCCAACCCCCTCCAGGATATGATGCCAACGCTAGGTGTGAATTCCACTCTGGCGCCCCCGGCCACAACATCGACAATTGTAAAGCTTTCAAACACAAGGTACAAGACCTTATTGATAGTAAGGCTATCAACTTCAATCAGGATGCGCCAAACGTGGATCAAAACCCCATGCCTAACCATGTTAGGGGTGATGGTGTGAATGCTATTGTCAGTGAAGAAGGCCTGAACTTGGTGTCCAATGTGGAGAATCTAAAGACGCCGTTAGGTTTTGTGAAGAGCAAGTTGTTAAAAGGAGGGGTGTTCCTGGGCTGTGGAGAGGATTGTGAAGACTGTTTGATTTGTCCCGAAGGATGTCAGAATCTGAAGAACCATATACAACGCATGATGGATGACGGTCTATTACAATTTGATAGAATCTATAAGAAGAATGTTGAAGAGGTAGTCATTGAAGATAAGGACGAGGTGGCCACCATCTCCATCCCGTACAAAACAATTACAATTTCTGCGCCTCCGACGAGGCCCACTATTATATTCACAAAGGCAGGACCTGTACCCTATGAGAGCTCTAAAGCGATCCCTTGGAACTATGGGGCCGAGGTCTACTGCAATGGTCAAAAGCAGGAACTGAAGAATTCACCCTTGGACTCAATTGATAATTTGGTAGGAACTAGAGGAATGACTCGAAGTGGGAGAGTGTTTGCACCACCCGAAGTAAATGCAGAAAGGACCGATAAAGGTAAAGGAAAGATGGTGGTTGAAGAAAGCTCTCAGACCAGAGAAAAGGAAGCCTTGCTAAAGGATGCCGAGGAATTCATGCGTTTGATAAGAAGGAGTGACTACAAAATTGTGGATCACTTGCATCAGACTCCTTCAAAGATTTCCATCTTGTCGTTGCTATTATGTTCTGAAGCTCACATGAATGCTTTGCTCAGGGTTTTGAATAATGTTTATGTACCTCAAGAGATATCCGTGAATCAGTTGGAAGGAGTGGTGGCCCACGTCAACGCAGGTAACGGGTTGGGATTCACTGATCGTGATTTGACACCGAAAGGGAGAAACCACAACTTTGGCTTTACATATTTCACTTGAGTGCCGAGGAACAGTGATGTCACACGTCCTCGTTGATACAGGGTCGTCTTTGAATGTTTTGCCAAAGAAAGCATTGGTGAAAATAGACCATCATGGCCTTTATTGTACGCCTAGTGATTTGATTGTGCGAGCCTTTGATGGAACTCAAAGATCTGTTTTTGGGGAGATAACTCTGCCTATCCAAGTGGGCTCGGAGGTGTTTGAAGCAGTTTTTTCCATCATGGATATCCAGCAGGGGCTGTGACATCGACTTTGCACCAGAATTTGAAGTACATGGTGGATGGGAATATTGTGACTGTTTGTGGAGAAGAAGACATCATGGTGAGCCATCTGTCTTCATTCAAGTATGTGGAAGTCGATGGTGAAATTCATGAAACCCTGTGTTAGGCCTTTGAGATTGTCCAAATCAAAGAAAAGGCGCCAATTGAGGTCAAAGCTCCAGAAATTGCCATGTCGTCATACAAGGAAGCCCAAGCCGTAGTGGAATCTAGAGCAACACAAGGATGGGGGAAAGTGGTAAGCGTCCCCAACAAACAGGATAAGTTTGGATTGGGATACAATCTGTATGCATCTTCTTCACAGAATGCTCCATGTTACAAAGGACCTGTTCAGTTCACCAGTGATGGGGTGATATTTGAGAGAATCAATGTCGTATCTGACGAGGAAGGAGACAGCGACTGCGACATGGATGCGTGGATCAAGCCATGTATCCCTGGCCAGGGTTTGAAGAATTGGACCATAGAAGAAGTCATTTATGTGACCTATGAAGAGTAATTGCTTTGTTTTGATTAATGTATTGCCATATGCTCTGCCTGGAGCATAGTGGTCTTTATTTTGTAGGGCCTTATCTATTATGTGTGCAAACAATCTTTTATCATTATCAATCAAAAAGGCGTCTTTTCATTCAAAATTTTGTGATCCTTGTTTTTCTTGTTTTTATTTTCTAACAGTAAAATGGCAATGTGGCTTGTGTTTGTTTTGTTTGCATATCATTTACGCATAAAATCATCATCATTGCAAGTTACACATTTCAGATACCATCGACTCAGACTCGTCTATGACTCGATGTGACTTTGACAGTCCGATCTTTCAAGCAGAAAAAAAGATTGATGAAGACGAAGACCTGCCCGAAGAGCTTGCCAGATTGTTAAGACAAGAGGAGAAGGTCATCCTGCCTCATCAGGAGGAAGTTGAAGTCGTCAACCTGGGAACTGAGGAAGATAAGAAGGAGGTCATAATAGGGGCCGCGTTGCAAAGCGATGTCAAGCAAAGACTGGTTGAGTTACTCCAAGAGTACAAGGATGTTTTTGCTTGGTCATATGAAGATATGCCCGGACTTGACACGGATATTGTAGTTCATCGTCTATCTCTTCGAGAAGAGTGTCCTCCTGTTAAACAGAAATTGAGAAGAACCAGACCTGATATGGGAGTGAAGATCAAAGAAGAGGTCCAAAAGCAATTAGACGCCAGATTTCTTGCTGTGACCAATTATCCTCCGTGGGTTGCAAACATTATACCCGTGCCTAAGAAGGACGACAAAGTCAGGATGTGTGTTGATTATAGAGACCTGAATAGAGCAAGCCCAAAGGATGATTTTCCACTCCCTCATATTGATGTGCTTGTTGATAACACCGCACAATTCTCAGTGTTTTCCTTCATGGATGGCTTTTCCAGATACAATCAGATTAAGATGGCACCGAAGGATATGGAGAAAACGACTTTTATTACACTATGGGGGACGTTCTGCTATAAAGTGATGCCTTTTGGTTTGAAGAATGCAGGGGCAACTTATCAACGAGCTATGGTGACTCTCTTTCATGATATGATTCATCATGAGATTGAAGTATATGTCGACGATATGATTGCAAAGTCCCAAACAGAGGAGGGGCATCTGGTGAATCTTCTAAAGCTGTTTGATAGATTGAGGAAATTCAAGTTGAGGCTGAATCCAAACAAGTGTACTTTTGGAGTTCGATCGGGAAAGTTGTTGGGGTTTATTGTCAGTGAGAAAGGTATAGAGGTTGATCCTACAAAGATCAAAGCAATTCAAGAAATGCCAGCACCAAAGACTGAGAAACAAGTTCGTGGTTTCTTAGGTAGATTGAACTACATTGCTCGGTTCATATCTCACCTCACAGCCACTTTTGAGCCATTATTTAAGTTACTAAAGAAAGATCAGGCGGTCGTTTGGAATGAGAATTGTCAGAAAGCGTTTGAGAAAATAAAGGAGTATCTGTAGGAACTTCCAATACTGATGCCCCCAGTGGCTGGAAGACCGTTGATAATGTACTTAATAGTTCTTGAGAATTCCATGGGTTGTGTTCTTGGTCAGCACGACGAGACCGGGAGAAAAGAGCATGCAATTTATTACTTGAGTAAAAAGTTCACAGACTGTGAGTCCAGATACTCAATGTTAGAGAAAACTTGTTGTGCACTGGCTTGGACCGCCAAACGCCTAAGGCAGTATATGCTAAACCATAAAACCATGTTAATTTCAAAGATGGACCCGATTAAGTACGTATTTGAAAATCAAGCACTGTCAGGAAGGATTGCTAGATGGCAGATGGTTCTGACAGAATACGACATTCAGTATATGTCTCAGAAAGCTATTAAAGGGAGTGTTCTGTCAGAGTATCTCGCAGAGCAACCAATTGACGACTATCAGCCGATGAAGTTTGATTTTCCCGATGAAGACATTATGTACTTGAAGATGAAGGATTTTGATGAGCCGTTGCCGGACGAAGGTCCTGAGTCGGGTTCCTAGTGGAAATTGATGTTTGATGATGCTGTTAACTCCTACGGAAGTGGAATTGGGGCAATCATTACAACTCCCCATGGAACGCATATACCCTTCACTGCTAGGATGACATTTCCCTGTACAAACAACGAGGCCGAATATGAAGCGTGTATCATGGGTATCGAGGAAGCAATCAATTTGAGAATCAAGAACCTTGATGTCCACGATGATTCAGCTTTAGTGGTCAACCAGATCAAAGGAGAGTGGGAGACGCGCCAACCAAATCTGATCCCTTATATGAACTATGCAAGAAGATTGCTACCTTTCTTTGATCATGTGGAGTTTCACCATGTGCCGAGAGCAGAAAATCAGATGGCAGACGCCTTGGCTACTTTATCTTCAATGTACAAAGTAAACTTCTGGAACAATGCACCAAGAATTGTTATCTCGCGCCTCGATAGGCCGACATTAATTTTTGCGATAGAAGAAGCTTCTGATGGCAAGCCATGGTATTACAACATCCAGAACTTTCTCAAGAATCAAGAGTATCCGCCTGGGGCATCGACCCGGGATAAGAAGACCTTGAGGAGGTTATCTGGTAACTTCTACCTGAATCCAGACGGTGTACTCTATCGAAGGAACTTTGACTTAGTGCTGCTAAGATGTGTGGACGAAAAAGAAGCGAATTTGCTTATGGAAGAGGTCCACGAAGGAGCCTTTGGGACACATGCAGGGGGGCATGCCATGTGTCAAAAGCTGTTGAGAGCAAGGTATTATTGGTTAAATATGAAGTCCGATTGCTTCAAGTACGCCAAGAAATGCCACAAGTGTCAGATTTATGCCGACAAGATTCATGTGCCGCCGTGTCCTTTGAATGTCATGTCATCTCCATGGCCTTTCTCCATGTGGAGCATCGATATGATTGGTAAGATTGAGCCGACTGCATCCAATGGGCATCGTTTCATCTTAGTGGCGATTGACTATTTCACCAAATGGGTCGAAGCAGCCTCCTATGCTAATGTCACAAAGCAAGTTGTAGCCCTGTTCATCAAAAGGGACATCATCTGCTACTATGGGATACCTAAACAGATCATTACCAATAATAGCTCCAACCTGAATAACAAGATGATGAAGGAGTTGTGCCAGAACATTAAGATTGAGCATCACAACTCATCTCCTTATCGTCCGAAGATGAATGGCGCTGTGGAAGCGGCCAACAAAAACATAAAGAAGATAGTGCAGAAGATGGTTGTGACTTACAAGGATTGGCACGAGATGTTGCCTTTTGCTTTACATGGATATCGTACCTCGGTGTGTACTTCAACTGGGGCAACTCCTTTCTCGTTGGTGTATGGTATGGAAGTTGTCCTACCATTAGAGGTCGAGATACCTTCCTTGAGAGTTCTAGCTGACGTCAAACTAGACGAAGCAGAATGGGTGAAGAATAGGTTGAATCAACTCAGTTTGATGGATGAGAAAAGGTTAGCGTCCATCACATACGGTCGTCTATACCAAAGTAGGATGAAGAAAGCCTTCGATAAGAAGATACGTCCTCGAAGCTTTCAGGCAGGTGATTTGGTGTTAAAGCGTATTCTCCCACCACAGAACGATCACAGGGGAAAATGGACTCCCAATTATGAAGGTCCGTATGTTGTGAGCAAAGTCTTCTCCGGAGGAGCCTTGCTACTTTCAACCATGGATGGTGAAGATTTTACGTCCCCTGTGAACGCGGACGCAGTCAAAAAATACTTTGCTTAAAATAGACCAGCTGGAAAGAAAAAGAAAATCCAAGAAAGAATGGGGCATCCCGGTGAACCATAAAAAGATAGGTTCGGGCAAAAATTAGGGATAAAAAGAAAAAAAATGTAAACCCGCAAAGTTGAAAACCTGAAAGGGCGACTTTGGCAAAAATGGGTATCCCGGTGAATCGAAAACCCGCAAGGGCGATTCAGGCAAAAGTTAGGGATTTAAAAAAGGCGAACGACTGCGGTTCACGCGTAGATCCTTAAAGCATAGTGGATTATGGGAGAACTCGAGAGTCATTCGTCCAAGCTAATCTCTTCAGAAGGCGAAGCATCGGAAAAGCGTCGAAGTCACGCGAGTCATAGTTGAGTCGTTCTATGATGGTTGTCTGTGCCACATTGCCGACATTTTTGTATATTCTTGTGCATTTCTGTATTTTGCTTACGCATCTTTCTCATTTCAGGAGTTGCGTCCCCTTGTAAATTTGCCTATTTACAGGCTATTTATCAATAAAACATACTATTCAGAAAACCTTTGTCGTTGATTCAGCTTTTACCATTTTGTTTGTAAAAGACGCTCAATGTTTTTGATAAAACTTTGCATACATAATTTTGTGGGCTCTGCCAACTATAATCAAAACAATGCTTTTGCTTGAATAATGTCACAGGTGATAAGTAAAACGATGTTTGCTGCACAAAACGTATTTGCCTGTTTGTTATTTGCAGGACTCCCAGCCTCGAAACTTTTCCAGAAGTCCCGCATCTAAAGGAAATGCGCAAGCTAATCGTATTCACCTCCCCAACAGTTTGAAACTTCATACAGTTAAGGTTACCCGCAGCAGGTCGAGATTGATGTCTCCGACAGAGTAGGAGCATTTCCAACAGGTAGAGGTAGATTTATCCCCAACAGTGGAATGGATGCAAAATTTCGTCTTCCTCACAAAGTCTGAACGATTAGCCCCTATCCCCTCAGAGTCCGAGACGTTGTTTCATTTCCCTAAGCAGAGGTCGATATTGTTGAGTATTGTGCTCATTTTCCCCAAGCAGAGGTCGATGTCGATTCCCTCCTTACCTAATCCCCAGCCAAGTCAGTGGGTTGGTTTTCTCCCCCAAGATTGTTTATTCTCCATCCTCAGCAGAGTTTGGTTTTGATTCCCAGCGGAGTGGATTTGTGCTAAGCAGAGCAACTTTACCCGGAAGTTATCTCGGAGGCCATCCAAGGCTTGTATTCCCCAGCATGAGTCCGTAGGCACTAGACGTGCCTAGTTTTCCCCTCAGCAGAGTTGTTTTCTTCTCTTCAACATTTATTTTGTTGATGTGGTTCCTTTGCATTTGCATCGTGCATAGCATCCTCCCAAACGTGTAGCATTTCTATGTCGTATGGAGCATTACACCATTTTCAAACATATGCATCGTGAAACATAAGTCAGGTCATTATCTTTTTGTTTCAGGTGAATCTCGCAGATGATTAGTATCTTTGCCCGTGTGTTGGCTAGACTCCGTCTCATGTTGTTTCCCCAGCGGAGTTCTTTTGTGATTATCATCAATGGATGATTTAATTTCGTTTGAATCTTGATACTCGCTCTTATTTAGCGAAGGTCTGGCGGCGATGCCAAGTGATTTGGCTTTTCAGCGGCGATGTTGGATGTTTGTTTTTGGCGGCGATGTCAGGTGATTTGGTTTTTCAGTGGTGATGTTAGATGTTTGTTTTTGGCGGCGATGTCAAGTGATTTGGTTTTTCAGCGACGATGTTGGATGTTTGTTTTGGCGGCAATGTCAAGTGATTTGGTTTTTCAGCGGCGATGTTGGATGTTTGTTTTGGCGGCGATTTCAAGTGATTTTTGTTTTTCAGCGGCGATGTTGGATGTTTGTTTTTGACGCCGAAGTCAAGTTGTTTTGAGAGAGGACGACGAAGTCAGACGATTGTTTAGAGTGGACGGCGAAGTCAGATTATGTTGAGGAATGACGGCGAAGTCAAGTTGTTTTAAGAATGGACGGCGAAGTCAGGTAGTTTTGAGAAATGACGTCGAAGTCAGGTGATTTTGGAAGTTGACGGCGAAGTCAGATGATTTTGGGAAATGACGTCGAAGTCAGGTGTTTCTGGGAGATGACGTCGAAGTCAGGTGATTTTGGAGTTGACGGCGATGTTAGATGCTTTTATCAACTGAATGTCAAGAATTGATGGCGAAGTCAGACATTATTGAGAAGTTGACGACGAATTCAGATGGTTTGACGGTGAAGTCGGATTATTTTGAGAAGTGATGGCGAAGTCAGATGATTTGGGAAATGATGGCGAAATCAGATTATTATGTGGGGTTCTGACGGCGAAGTCAAATTATTTTGATGTTCTCTAACGGAGAAGTTAGATATTTGTCTTCTGACGGTGAAGTTAGATGATTGCCTTCTGACGGTGAAGTTAGATGTTTGTTGGTTTTCTGACGGTGAAGTTAGATATTTGTCTTCTGACGGTGAAGTTAGATGATTGCCTTCTGACGGTGAAGTTAGATATTTGTCTTCTGACGGTGAAGTTAGATGATAGCCTTCTGACGGTGAAGTTAGATATTGGTTTTCTGACGGTGAAGTTAGATGCTTGTCTTCTGACGGTGAAGTCAGATGTTTGTTCTCTAGCGGTGAAGTCAGATGTTTGCTTTCTGACGACGAAGTCAGATCAAATATGGAGTTCCGACAGTGAAGTCAAGTGTTTTACAGATGATATTTGGAGTTCTGACGGTGAGGTCAAATTATTTTGATGAATGACGGTGAGGTCAGATGTTTGTTATTTTGAGGAATGACGGTGAAGTAAGATGATTATTGACTGATGGCGAAGTCAGACGTTCTACTTGATATAGGCTCCTGACGGCGATGTTGGAGGTTTCATTCTGTGGTTGGAAAATTTCTGGGTTCTTTGGTATTCAACTGTCTTTTACCTTGAATGTCTGAAAGCCCTTCGCTTTTCATCCCTTCAGGTCCAAGTCGCTTGAATAAGGGCAGCTGTTGTACCCTAAAATTTGCCCAACCTTTTCTTTACTTGGTTTATGTTTCATTTCATTGTTCTAGCATATTGCATTGCATAGCCTTTTTCATTTTTACAGGGGATCAAGAGATGTGTGTGCCAAGGGTTCTAAACCTAATCAAGGGTTTGTATTCAAGTTGTCAAGTGGTTATCATCATCAAAGACAAGTCAAAGCCCTTTGGATAAGCAGATAAGTGTATGTGGTTCACCTCCTGCTTAGGAGGCCATTTTAAGGTCATCTGAGGATCACAAGCCCATGGTTATGGAGGGAGATTATCACTTAAGCTCATTGGATACCTTTAGGGTCATTGTGGAGCTCATCCAAGTGTTTATACCAAGTGCAAGTGGCTATAGGCAAAAAAAGGTGAAATTAGGGTTTCAATTTTAATCAGGATAAATTTTGTTTCTTCAAGAACATTTGTTTCCATGGATCTACATATGTCCTAAGGTGTTTGGGGATGAAATATTGACCATCAATTTTAATCATAAGAGCTTCAATTGATCAGTCAATTGAAAATCAAAAGATTTTGGGGAAAAAAGTCAACTGTAGTTTGACTTTTGATATAAATGGTGTTCCAATGGGGGGATAATGGTACATGAAGTTCATATGGCTTAGTGAAGTCTACTCAAGAAGTTTCAAGACCTCAAAAGACTCGGAACATCAACAGTCGACTCGGTAGTCATCGATCGATCGTTCGGTTGACCGAAAAGTCAACTCTGCACTCATAAGGAATTTGAACTCAAATTGTGAATAGAAAATGTTCCTAATGGCATATTGAACTTACCCATGAAATTTCATGACCATTGGATCAAGGGTTGAGGAGTAATCGAGAAATCAGGAAATTAGGGTTTTGAAAGGGGCAAAACCATAACTCCCTAACCACGCATCCAATTGAGTTGGTTCAAAGCTCATTGGAAAGCTCTTGACAAGTCCTACAAAATTCCCACAGTGGTCCATGAGCACATATATTTGGAGTTATGGCCAAATTCATTACAAGAGGAAAAAAATAACTTAGAAAAATTCTAAGTTATTGAACTTTTTAGGCATGTTTTTCAGCAACTTTGAGTGGATTTTTGACCTAGTTCCATTTGGAATCTGAAGATCATGAAAACATAAAAGTTATAGAGCTTCATGAGGGCTTTCCAAAATGTATTAGAACTACTCCATATCCCTTATGAGTTGAGAGTTATGATTTTAACAAGATGAGGTTTCAACACTTGAGTTCAACATTTTCACTTTTTCACAAACTCACCTTTTGATCACTTGAGCTATTCTCAGCCATTGGATCTTGTTTCTATCTGTTATTTAGAGTGTATGATGCGAAGAAATGCATAAAATCAAGAGTAGTGATGAGTCTTGCAATTTGGAGGCAAGTTGCATTATTTTAATGGAAGAAATGAGGAAAGAGAAAACTTTATGGAAGAAAGTCTTGCAGCTGCAGTTCTCCTACTCCTAGCTATACTTCAGTCACTTCTTTGTCATTCATGTCACTTGATTAATGCATAAAATATAGTCAAGATCTTGGATTTGCAGCTGTCCACAATATTGAACAAAATTGCACTTTACAAAATCCCTCCAAAACGCAAAAGACAAATCTGTCCCAAGCCTCTCCTTGCCTATAAATAGAGGTTTCCTCTATGTGGAAAGGCACACCAGAGCACTCTACAACCCAAGATAAACTCATTGCTCTCATACTACCTTGCATTTTCTTACAAGTGAAGAAAACCACCCCTTTAACCCGAACTACGTTTGCTCTAATCTTTCATTCCAGATGACAGTACGTAGGCACAAGACGCGATGGTCTTGGCGATCAACCTTCCCCCCTTTCACCCCGTAGTTAGTCGAACTACGTTGACTCTGACTTCTCATTTCAGATGAGATACGTAGGCCCAAAGCGTCATTGCTTTGCCGAGTCATTTCTTTTTCTTTTGTCCTCAAGCCTTTATCTAGATAGTTTCAATCACCCTTTTAGATAGACAACAAGCGTGGATCTCGTCGAGTACGACGAACGTGAGGGGTGCTAATACCTTCCCCTTGCGTAACCGACTCCCGAACCCGAGATTTGGTTGCGATGACCGATTTTATTCTTCTTTTCGTTAGGTTTTCTCTGAGCGTTTCCTTTCCCTCTCTTGGGATAAATAACGCACGGTGACAACTCTTCTGTCATTGTCGGCCTCGATTTTTCGCAGTAGCGACAGGCCGGACAGACCGACCTGCTCTGATACCACTAATGTAACACCCTTTTTCTACCCAGAAATAATAAGGCAAAAAGACACATAAATCAGAGTGAATAAATAAATCTCATTAAAATTCCACTAAAAGGGCGTACATTCTCAAATTCATCAAAATAGGATCATTACTCCGTAACTACGGGTTTTTTTCTCAAAATACATCAAAGCATCATAAACAGCGGAATTCAAACATACTTCAAAGTCTTCCTCAAAGAGGGAAATTAATCAAAATAACATCAACAGAATAAACTCAACTCAGGGAACCCAACCCGATGTTACATATCAGAGCAAGACCCTCTAAAGCTGACCAAAAGACTAAAACGCTCAAAAACTTCAAAACTAACTCCTCGCCGGCGTCCACGGCTAAACTGGATCATCTGCACGTTATCCACGTGGAGGTAACATTCAAACAGGCAGGGTGAGTAAGGTAATTCATAATAATCAATGTATGACAATTAATGCATAAACGGTAAACATGTTCATATTCAACACATTCATATTACTCACATATGCCTCAAAGGTCACAACATCATAATTTATACATAAAGACTCATAAATGCAATGCAACATAACTCAATGCATGTGGTACCAATTATCACAGCTCGATGGACACTGGGCCATCAACCTCCGTAGATCCCCATCAATAGGATCAGAGCACGTCAAAATACTTCACATCCACACAGTGGGATTGAAGCCAAAGCAATCGAATGCGCATGAATGCATAATGCACACGTCACAATAATAATCCTCACAGTACAACATATGGTGCGTCATTATTCATCATGTTCATCATCATCACATAAATCACATAAAGCATCATATCTCATGTTATCACATAGTTCATCTAATCATGGTAATATCATCCTATTAATTCAACCCAACACATCATTGAACCATCATAACATAATTCACATATCACCCAAAACCCACTGCCATACTCATGGCAACTCATCCCAGAAATCCCGGAATCACACATCACGACATCGCTGCACAACACTCAATTTAGCGAACTTCTGCTACGTTCACTGGATCACTCGCTAGGCGATTCCTGTAGCGAGCCCCTCGCTGGCTTGCTCGCTAGGCGAGCCTCTAGCGAATCCTCGCTGGGTTGCTCGCTAGGCGAACAGGGCGATGACAACAACTTCTGCTATGCACCAGAACTAATTTCCACCCAAAAACTCATATGAATCATTTACCCAATGCCCCAAAAGCATCCCCAAATCATCCCTAAGGTTATACAACAATAACGGTACAAATTCTACGGTTCATTAGGCTAATTCGACAACATTTGCACTGCCTAAAACACTATTTCCTGCAATTGCTCTGAGTACATCAGAGTTACTCACATTAAGATATTCTTATTCTACAAGGCCAAACATATACAATCCAAGGTTTTGGTTTCCCAACTCATGTTAATATTCCGTGATTCATACCATAACCCACAATCTCAGAGTTCTATAATCGAACCTCTCAGTTTCCCCAATTCAACTCAAAAACCCTCAAATCCTAAATCCACCATGAATACATCTAAAGGCATACATGAAAATCATGAACAGAAATACTCCCCATACCTTAGTCGATTCGCAGCTTTCACGATTGACTTCTCGATCTTCTACCTCCAACCTTTTCTTTAGAGCTCTGGCCACACCAACTTTCACGTTAAACACAAATGAATTCCAATTTCCTCTCAGAACTCTATTTTGTCTAACTTAGTCATGGGCCTCACAAATTGGACTTTTCCTCATTACCCTTACTAACTTCATCAAATACCCAAATTGCCCTTATTTCACTTATATTCTATTTAATTAATAATAATACTAATAATTTAATATTATATGCTATTAATCAAATAAATATCCGAAACGCACATTTTCCAATATCACAAAACCACCGGAAATTCATCGAAACATGAATATTCACAATTAAATAATTAATTAACATATTCCGATTAAATTTAGGGTGTTACACCTGCACCCTCCACTATGCTTGTCCTGTTCCGCCCTATTTCTTTGTGAGCTTTAGTCAGGAAGACATGCCTGTTTGCCACCCCTAGTCGTAGAGTGTGACGAAGGCATATGTTTTGTTTAACATTTCTTCCAGATCGCCCATTTATTAGTTTAAGAGCCCTTCTTTTAGATAAGAGGTCTTTTTTCGAATATGTTATCTGAATTCTTTGTGTCACCATCCATAGTGCATGATCGTGTGGATAATTTATATTTGGTCAATAGCGACACAAAGAAAGTAATGAGAATTAAATGTACTCCTTAAATTTCAGGGAATCATCTACTCATTCCCATAGTAGTTGCAATATCCCAAGAAGTCTTGGATCTAGGTCTAGTATGGCTATAAATATCTCGATAGAGAAAAGGATAACTTAGCTCAAAAACAAAAATTCACACATACAAAGCCTTTCTCCCCTACGCGAAAAAGCTCTCACCTTCACAACAAACCTTAAAGCCTCTAAAATCCCTAATCATTAGAGGTTGTCACACATTTGTACTTTTAGGAAGTACAACTGGGGCCCAATGTAGGGTCCCGATAAAGTTGACACGGGTCACACTCATCGTTGCATGTTATTGCTTTTAGCATCTTTTCACGAGGATGTTTGAGCAAAACTTCAAGAAGTTCATCAATAGCATCGCTGAAGGTTTTGCCGGAGGGAGAGAATATAACTTCTCTTGAATAAGGTATGCTCGATAGGTTTTTAGCAACAAGCATTGTGTCTTTCAAACAGACTATCTCTACACCATCAAATTCTATAGTAATATCTTATGAAAGAATATTCTATAGACCTTCAGAACCTCTTTTATCAAGACCAATGAGTTAAAAATATGTTTTGCTTTTTCCATTATTTAAATTCAATGGAATCACCCTTTGAATATGGTAGGAAAAGCAGTATAATATTTTTCACGTGGCGCCTGATTCCTTCTTGAAGGAAAGTCTTTAACTAACATATTTTTCTTATTGGATCATTATATGCACCACTGTTAAGTGTGAAGCACAAACCAGACTCTGATACCAATTGAAGGTGAGAAAAGTACACAAGAAAGGAGGGTTGAATTGTGTTTTCCGTTTTCTTATTTTGTATCTGATCAGGTTTCAGAATCTAAAATGGTGTTCAAATTCTAGTTAATTCTTAGCTGCAGAATGTTAACAGAAGAAAATAAATAATAGTAGAAGACACAAAGATTTATATTGGTTCCTCCTCTAACTGAGAGTAATCCAGCCTCCTTGTCCCACAAGAGATTTTCACTATAACCAAAACATGATTACAATCGCTTATGCATTCTGCATAAGACTTTTACACCTTCTCAGACCCAAGGTCCAAGACTTCTGCTCAAGCTCCTCACTCGAGAATTCCTGCTCAGGTTCCACACCTAAGACTTCCTTGCTCAGGCTCCTCACCCAATACTTTTTCTCCTAGCCACATGAAATGAGCCTCTCTGCTTGCACCTTAGTGGCCAAGACTTACTACTCCAAATTCCATGCACTGAGCATTCTTGATCAAACCCTCAGGTCTAAGACTTCAGCTCTAGGTCATATGAAACGAGCCTTTCTCTGCTTCCACCCTACTGGCCAAGACTTACTGCTCTTAACTCCATGCACCAAACTATCCTGTTCAAGCTACACTGGCTCAAGACTTTTCTGCTCAATCAATCTACTTGATTAAGACTTTCAATGCTCAAGCTCCTAGCAAGAGACTTACGTGGCTCAAGCATCTTGGCTCGAGACTTCTTTGCCTGTATCCCAATGATACAAGACTTATGCTCAATCAATCCACTTGATTAAGACTTTCACAGCTCAAGCACATAGCAAGAGACTTATGTGGCTCAAGAATCTTGGCTCAAGACTTCCTTGCTTGTATCTTAATGACACAAGACTTTTTTATCTAAACTTTTGAACAAGCTCAGTAGAATAGAGAACAATGTGTACATGATGCAAGTATCAGAGGTACGGGAAATCACCATAACAAAGACGTAAATCTCTTAAGATTTCTAAGATATTCAATGTGTAAGAAATCTTAAGGCTTTTACAATTACAACCAACATCAGAAAAAATATGCATATACAACGAGTTGATAATTGTTGATCTTGTTACTCCTTCTTCTGGTTGATTCTTGTTAAATATTCAATTTGAACCTTTAGCCATATTTATAGCCTTTTCAGAAACTAGCCGTTGAAGAGGTAACTTGATCAAAAGTCTTTGTTGTTACTCTATAGTACAAGAGTCGTTGAAGATAGATACACCAGAAGATTTTGATTAAATGTGCAACATGTTTAAACTTTGAGTCTTCAAGAGATTTTGTACTAATAGAGCTATTTGTAAGTAATAATTGCGCCTAAGAGGGGGGTGAATTAGGTTCTTTTGAAATTTTCTGGTTTTAAGAGAGTTATGTTACTTTCTTTTTGCAGAGTGATGTTATGAAAGCTTGTAAAGGCAGAAAGTAAAAGAGACACAGAGAATTATAGTGGTTCCCCTCACACTCCGAGGGTACTCCACTCCCCTTTCAACTTGAAAGAGATTTCAGTATAGTTAGGATCAGTGTACAACTTTCTTTCTAACCTATAGGGAGATCAAAGTCTCTTAAACACCTTTAAGATCTAAACACTAAGTGAAATGAGAACAATCCTCTCTAATGCACACACTTGCTTTCAACAATCCTGAATAGCAAGGGGAAATACATACAATTATGATTTTTATAATGATTTGTAATAATGTAAGCAGTTGTTTATCAATGCTGAGATTGATCTTCTCTTTCAATCGGAAATGCCACAAGTTTCTAAGACTTATTGCTCATGAATTTTCTTTTCAAAAGATATGAAATTTATGCAGAAAATTCTTTGTGAAAATTGATTTTTCTTAGAAGTGGAAAGATGAAATTATGATACAGATTTTGAAAGAGAATTGAAAGAGATGTTTTTGAATTTTGAAAGAGTTAGGTATTTATATTACATAAACACCTCTTGAGAAAAACATGAAAATCTCCAAAAAATTGATAAACAGTTGTCATGTTTCAAAGGAAACATTCCACAGAAATTCGATTGAAGAGATGCAATTTTTCAGACAGATTTTTCAAAAACGTTCAGTGAGCAATCGATTGCACAAAGAGACCTATCGATTGCACCTTCACAAAATTACTTGAAAATTCAAATTTTCAAAAGAGCAATCGATTTCACCTTTGGACCAATCGATTGCACTTCAAAAAAGAAGTGAAAAATTTGAAAAAATTTAAGCATGCAATCGATTGCATCAAAGCAGCAATCGATTGCTTACTGAAACAGAAGCAAAAATGAGTTAAAAAATTGATCATGCAATCGATTTCTCTAAGAGTGCAATCGATTGCACTTACAAAAACTTAGAAAAATTCTCATTTTAAAAAGCTTGTGTTAGTGTGAAAAGAATGTAAATAATCTTTTAATGTTTTGAGCAATTAGGACTTAGATACTTAATGGAAGTTCTCATTATACCTTCTGAGGAAAACATCCTTAAAGTTGTGTTTGTCCTGATGCTTGTGGTTGATCATCTTTGCCTTCTTAAGTGATTTGTCTTCATCAAAACATATGATGATATCTGAGAATCTTGATTTCACATTCTCCCCCTTTTTGATGATGACAAAGCATTCTTCTTTTGTTGCAATGATCTTTCCGAAAAATTCTTTCTCCCCCTCAATTTATGAAGTTGACAAGTTTTTCTCCCCCTCAATGTGTGAAGTTGAGAAGTTCTTAATTTGTATTGAGGTTCGAAATAGTCTTTGTATTTGTACCTTAAGGATAAAGGAAAGACAACAAGCAATAAAAAAGTAACATCCTTCTCCCCCTTTTGACATTATCAAAAAGAAGGGAAAGATGGATTAAGGCAATAATATATATCGATGATAGACAAGATAATATTTGAAAATAAAATACCAACTTAGTCATAAATCAAATTACAAATTGAAAACAGTACAAAGAAACTAGAAAGTACGGAATTCAAATAACAGAAATGACTTAAAAAGAAACAATAAAACACATAGTAAAAGTTTTTATGACAGATCCATGTCAGGGTCAAAGGTTGGTTGGTTTGGAAATGTTGTCTGTAGAGGTGATGGACGAGTTGGAGGGATCGCCGGGTTTGAAGGGTCATATGGCGGAATGTATAAGTGAGAGTACAGATAAGAGAATTGTTGATTGAAGGCTTCTTGGAAGTTGTTGATCTGAGTGTTGGTTGACTCTTGAATAGCATTGTATTGGTCATTGATGGAAGTGTTAAGATTTCCAAACTGTTGAGTTATGTAATCCATTAACTGTTGGTTACTCGGGCCATGTTCATTTGGAGGAGGAGGAGGAGCATCATCATCTTCTTCATTCTCTTCATCATCATTTTCAGTCATACCTTCAGCAAGATACACAATGGTTTTGGTTTCCGGGTTTTATTTGACACCCATCCGAGAGTCACATTTTTTATTGAGATCTTGTTGATATTTGAATCCATGAGATACTTATCAAATCCTTCAAAGTCTACTTCAAAATGTTCCAAAATCTTTGTGATGAACCATGCATATGGTTGAAACTTGGATTTTTCATTGATTCCGCGCATGTGAGTCAAGATTAAGTTTGACCAACTTATGGGAATGCCATTCTGAATAGTATATAGAATCTGCATTTCTAGATCAGTCACGATGCAATGGTTTCCGCCTCTTGGGAACATTATGTAAACCATGAAATAATGAAACAACCGATCATCAATGTTAAAGATACCTGCCGACCATGAGTTTCGAGAGAGTTCCATGCCGCCTAAGGATCTGACATGTTTTGTATGGAATTCTGCTTCAGTCATACGACCAAGGCTCCAATAGAATTCTTGTTTGTTGTATGCTTTCCAGAGGTCTTCGTTTTTTTCATAAAGTCTCCCACCAGAGATTGGAATGTTCAAAATCCTACCAAGTGTTTTTGAGTAGAGTGGGATTCTTTTTCCTTGAACATATGTTACCATCTTGCCTTGTTCCATTTGTAGGTTGCTATAGAATAATCTTACCAAATCCGGATAATATGACCCGGATAAGGAAATCATAGGTTCCAACCCACATGGAATCAAAGTTTCTTGGAAAGAAAAGCATTCTTTAGGGAATGATGAGAGAATACCATATTTTGGTGTCTGCACAACATTCTTCTGAAAATATTTGGTGAACTTTTCCTTTTGTTCATCATCCAAGTGTTGAAGAACCAGTGGAATTTTTGAAGATGAGGAGGCTGGACCTTTGCCTTTGTCTTGTGCTGAAATCTTCCTTTTTGAGCGTGAAGCCATGGAAAATGATGGAGTTTGAAGAATTTGTGAGGAGAGGAAGAGTTTTTGTGGAGAGGTTATGTTTTGAAGGAGATGGTTAAGATAGGTTATGAGAAGTTGGGTTTTGTAATGGTTAAGAGAGGAGTTATTGTGGGATATGAGTGGAGTTAAGAGAGGAGTTACTTTGGGAATATGAGAATTAATGGTCAATGTCTTGAGACTAGAATTAAGTAGTAATGGCTAGTCATAGGTAGGTAAATAATGTAATGATAGGGTAGTTTGAAAGTTTAAGAAACCATGGATCTATTAAATAGAAAGAGAAAAAATAGTTTTACAGTAGGTGCAATCGATTGACACAGGGCTGCAATCGATTGCTCTACAAAACAAAAACCAAATCTGACAAAAACTACAGAGTGCAATCGATTGACACAGGGGTGCAATCGGTTGCTTGCTTTAAAAATTAATAAAATTGTAAAACTTACAGTGAGAAATCGATTGATACATAGGTGAAATCGATTGCATTCAGTGAAATTTTGAAAAATTGCCACAGATTGAGTTCTGTCATGATTCAACGTCAGTTTCATCTAGAATTCCAAGTTCCCTTCGTATTTTGAAGAAAGATTCCTTTGCCAAAGGCTTCGTGAATATATCGGCAAGCTGATTATGAGTATCTACAAATGTTATCTCGACATCTCCTTGAAGTACATGATCTTGCAGAAAATGATGTCGTATGTTGATGTGCTTGGTCCTTGAATGCATGACTGGATTCTTCGTTATGATAATTGCACTTGTGTTGTCACAGCGAAGAGGAATTCTACCCAGGTTGAGTTCGTAGTCACGAAGTTGTTGCTTGAGCCAAAGTGTCTGCGCAGAGCAACTTCCCGCTGTTATGTACTCTGCTTCAATCGTACTAAGTGCTACGCATGCTTGCTTCTTGCATGCCCATGAGACTAGTGCATTTCCCAAGATGTGACATGTTCCACTTGTGCCTTTTCTTTCAGTTTTACAGCCTGCATTATCCACGTCAGAATATCCAATTAAATTGCATATACTACCTTTAGGATACCATAAGCCGACATTTTTTATTCCTTTGAGATACTTCATGATCCGCTTGACTTCCATCAGGTGAGACTCCTTTGGATTTGCTTGAAAGTGAGCGCAAAGACAGACGCTAAACATAATGTCAGGGCAAATTATTGTCAAGTATAGTAAGAAACCAATCATACCTCTATATTTTGTGATATCAACCGACACACCAGATTCATCTTGATCTACATATGTACCGGACCCCATAGGTGTAGATAAAGTATTGCAATTGTCCATATCAAACTTCTTTAATAATTCTTTGCAGTATTTTGATTGATTGATAAAGATCCCATTCTCGAGTTGCTTGATCTGAAGTCCAAGAAAGTAGTTCATTTTTCCCATCATAGACATTTCAAATTCTCCTTGCATCATGGATGAGAATTCTTCGTATAACTTGGTGTTGGTTGAACCGAAGATGATGTCATCAACATAAACTTATACCAAGAGAGTATCTTCTTTTATTTTCTTGATGAACAAAGTTTTGTCTACTTTTCCCATTTCAAAGCCTTTGTCACATAAGAAATTTCTAAGTCGATCGTACCATGCTCTTGGTGCTTGTTTCAATCCATAGAGAGCTTTCTTTAATTTGAAGACATGAGATGGATATTTGTAATCTTCAAAACCAGGGGGTTGTTTGACATATACTTCTTCATTTATGAATCCATTCAAGAATGCGCTTTTGACGTCCATTTGGAAAAGTTTAAAATTCATGGAACATGCATAAGTTAATAACAATCTGATTGCTTCCAATCTTGCAACTGGAGCGAATATTTTGTCAAAATCGATTCCTTCTTCTTGGTTGTATCCTTGGGCGACCAATCTTGCTTTATTCCGAACTATAATACCATTTTCATCGAGTTTGTTCTTAAAGACCCATCTTGTTCCAATGATATGCTTGTTGTTCGGCCTAGGGACAAGATTCAAAACTTGATTTCTTTCAAACTGGTTCAGTTCTTCTTGCATAGCTATTATCCATTGATCATCGCCTAAGGCTTCATCGATTTTGTCCGGTTCAATTTGCGAAAAAATGCCATGTTAAGACAAGCATCCTTGAGATTTAATCTTGTTGAAACACCTTGACTGATATCACCAATGACTTTATCGATCAGGTGATCTCTATGAGTTCTCCATTCTTTCGGTAGATCATTGTGTACTTCGTTTTGTTGTGAATCCTCTTGCCGCTGATTTGGTTGATCACTTGCAATATCTTTGAGAGTGTTTTCTTGAGAGGTTTCTACATCATCATCATCATCATTAACAATAATATCATCCTCCTTAGAGGGGTTAGATTCATCAAAAGAAACATGCATAGATTCTTCAATAGTTAAAGTTCTTTTGTTAAAAATTCTGAAAGCCTTACTTGAGAGAGAATAGCCGAGAAAAATACATTCATCGTATTTCTCATCGAACTTACCGAGATTGTCTTTGTCATTGTTTAAGACAAAGCATTTACACCCGAATATGTGGAAGGAGGATATGTTTGGTTTTCTTCCTTTGAACAGTTCATAGGGGGTTTTCTTGAGAATTGGTCTGATGTTCACACGATTACTTACAAAACACGCCGTGCTTACTGCATCTGCCCAAAATATTTAGGATGGTTTGAATTACTAAGCATTATTCTTGCAAGTTCTACCAACGACTGATTCTTTCTTTCTACGACACCATTTTGCTGTGGAGTTCGTGGTGCAGAGAAATTGTGTGAGATTCCATTTTCCTCGCATAATTCTTCAAATAAAGTGTTCTGGAATTCTCCACCATGGTCATTTCTAATGGAGACATTGAAAGTGACTTCTCATTCTGAATCTGTTTTGCATACTTCTTGAATGCCTTGAAAGCTTCACTTTTCTGCATTAAGAAGAAAGTCCACGTATATCTAGAGAAATCATCAACAATTACTAATGCATAAACATTACCTCCGAAACTTTTTGTTCTTGAAGGTCCGAAGAGATCCATGTGTAACAATTGTAGTGGCCTAGTTGTGGACACCACATTTTTGGATGTGAAAGTTGATTTGGTCTGTTTCCCTTTTTGGCATGCGCCACACAATCTATCTTTGATGAATTTGATCTTTGGAAGACCAACAACTAAGTCATGTTTGATCAATTTGTTCAAATGCTCCATATGAATGTGAGCAAATCTTTTGTGCCATAACCAAGAGTCGTTGTTGTTCGCCATAAGACACTTAACCTTCAAAGATATGTTATCAAGGGAAATCATAAAAATATTATTGATCCTATTACCTTTTAACATTACCTCAAAAGTGATTTTGTTTTCTATCAAACATTCATCTTTAGTGAAGTTGATTCTGAAACCTTTGTCACAAAGCTGACTAATGCTAAGTAGGTTATGCTTTAGGCCTTCTACATAAAGGACATCTTCTATGGTTGTAAAAGGTGGTGCACCAATGCTGCCTACGCCAAGGATCTTTCCTTTGCTGTTATCACTATAGGTTACAAATCCTTTGGTCTTAAGCGTTAGATGTGAAAATTTGGTAATGTCACCCGTCATATGCCTTGAACACCCACTATCAAGATACCATTGATATGAGGAGGTCTTCAAGCATACCTACAAAATAAGATTAAGTTCCATTAGGTACCCAACTTACCTTGGGTCCTTCATAGTTAATGCCTTTCTTGACCCACACATAATGCCCCTTTGCAACACTAAAGTTTCTCACATAACAGGCATTAGGTGTATGGCCTTTGATAACACAATAAAAACAAGTGGGCTCAAAATTACTCTTATATCTAGAAGGATAAGGTTTTTTCTTATTAACAACCTTCTTCTTGGGGTATTGATGAACCACTTTAGGCTTGACCACTTTCTCTTTTGGAGGTTGTTCACTAGCTTTAACAAAGATGGTTTTGTTGGAACTTGGTTTAGAAAATTTTGAGTAACCAAGTCCACTTTTATCATTTGAAAATCTTTGTTGGCTAAGAACAACCTCTAATCCAATTTGTCCTTTTTCATATCTTTCAAGAACTCTTTTTAATTGGACAATTTGAAAAGAAAGTGACTTACACTTTGTGCATACAGAATTCTATTTTTGATCACTAATCAATTTTAGTTTTTCATTTTTGAAATTCTTTTCCATTGTTTCAATTTTTTCTTCTAGAGTTGAAATTTGATTCTTTTGTGATGAATTAGTTTTGTACAGAATTTTGCATTCACTAAGAAGTTCATCGATTGCCCCTTGAGCATCAACATCATAAATTAAAAAATTATTACTAACCTTGTCGTCTTCATCATCTGAATGATGTGAGGCCATTAGTGCTAGATTTGCGCTTTGATCACTATATAATTCTGATGAGGAGCTTATCTCGTTATCTTTCCATGCTACATATGCTTTATTTTTCTTGAATCCCTTTTTGCTTTTAGAGACATCGTTCTTGGAGATTTTAGGACAATTTGGTTTGATGTGTCCTAATTTTCCACATTCATAGCATTTGAAATCTTGTGTGGATGCTGACGCCTCTTTCTCTTTGCTTTTTGAAAACTTCTTCCTTTTCATATAGTCAGAATTCCCAATATTATTTTTAGAACCAAAAAATTTTCCTAACCTTTTTACAAGAAGCATGAAGTTTTCATCTTTAATCGGATCGTCTGCTTTTTCTACTTCTTTGGAATCAACCTTTAATGCGATGCTTTTAGATTTCTTCTCTTGATTCTCATGTTTCTCCAATCGCCCAAGTTCTGTTTCATATTCTTGAAGTTTTCCGAACAATGTGGCGGATGTCATCGTGGCTAGGCTTTTCTTTTCAGAAATTGCTTTCACCTTGGGCTGCCATTCTCTGGATAAAGATCTAAGCACTTTAATATTTAATTCATCATTAGTTAATGTCTTACTGAGTGCTATAAGATGATTTGTCAAGTGGACGAATCTTTTCTGCAAATCAAGAATTGATTCTCCTGGCTGCATTCTGAATAACTCGTATTCTTGACTCAACGTGTTCAACCTTGACCTTTTAACTTCAATGGTTCCCTCATGTGTTTCCACTAAAGTGTCCCAGATTTCCTTTGCTGTTATACATGTTGAAATGTGAAAGAACTCGTCCATACTTAGTGCACTTTGTAGGATATTGATTGCCTTTTTGTCATAGAGAACCTTTTTCTTATCATCGTCATCCCATGAGGCTTTGGGCTTTGTTGATCCTACACTGTTAATGACCGTTGTAGGAACAAACGGACCATTTTGAACAACATCCCAAATTTCATCTCCTTGTGCTTCTAAGTGAGCCTTCATACGAATTTTCCAGAAATCAAAGTATTCACCACAAAACACTGGAGGCTTGTTGCTACTACCGCTGTCTTTGAATACACCTTTGTTAATTGCGGAAGCCATACTGGATCGATTAGGAACAGGTTACCTAAACCTGCTCTAATACCAATTGTAAGTAAGAATTGCGCCTAAGAGGGGGGGGGGGTGAATTAGGTTCTTTTGAAATTTTCTGGTTTTAAGAGAGTTATGTTACTTTCTTTTTGCAGAGTGATGTTATGAAAGCTTGTAAAGGCAGAAAGTAAAAGAGACACAGAGAATTATAGTGGTTCCCCTCACACTTCGAGGATACTCCACTCCCCTTTCAACTTGAAAGAGATTTTACTATAGTTAGGATCAGTGTACAAATTTCTTTCTAACCTATAGAGAGATCAAAGGCTCTTAAACACCTTTAATATCTAAACACTAAGTGCAATGAGAACAATCCTCTCTAATGCACACACTTGCTTTCAACAATCCTGAATAGCAAGGGGAAATATATACAATTTTGATTTTTGTAATGATTTGTAACAATGTATACAGTTGTTTATCAAAGCTGAGATTGATCTTCTCTTTCAATGGGAAATTCCACAAGTTTCTAAGACTTATTGCTCAAGAATTTTCTTTTCAAAAGATATGAAATTTATGCATAAAATACTTTGTGAAAATTGATTTTTCTTAGAAGTGGAAAGATGAAATTATGATACAGATTTTGAAAGAGAATTGAAAGAGATGTTTTTGAATTTTAAAAGAGTTAGGTATTTATATTACTTAAACACCTCTTGAGAAAAACATGCAAATCTCCAGAAAAATTGATGAACAATTGTCATGTTTTAAAGGAAACATTCCATAGAAATTTGATTGAAGAGATGCAATTTTTCAGACAGATTTTTCAAAAACGTTCAGTGAGCAATCGATTGCATAAAGAGACCAATCGATTGCACCTTCATTAAATTACTTGAAAATTCAAATTTTCAAAAGAGCAATCGATTGCACCTTTGGACCAATCGGCTGCACTTCAAAAAAGAAGTGAAAAATTTGAAAAAATTTAAGCATGAAATCGATTGCATCAAAGCAGCAATCGATTGCTTACTGAAACAGAAGCAAAAATGAGTTAAAAAATTGATCATGTAATCGATTTCTCTAAGAGTGTAATCGATTGCACTTGCAAAAACTTAGAAAAATTCTCATTTTAAAAAGCTTGTGTTAGTGTGAAAAGAATGTAAATAATCTTTTAATGTTTTGAGCAATTAGGACTTAGATACTTAATGGAAGTTCTCATTATACGTTCTGAGGAAAACATCCTTAAAGTTGTGTTTGTCCTGATGCTTGTGGTTGATCATCTTTGCCTTCTTAAGTGATTTGTCTTCATCAAAACATATGCTGATATTTGAGACTATTAATTTCATACCATTGAGAGTAGATATTCATAAAGCATCTTAGCTTTTCTTGAGCCTTGCAATCTGTAGACTCTAGCTGATAAACTGATTTGACAATACAGTTTGCTTTCTGCAGTACAGACAACTTCAGCTTTATCACCAAATCCGAATGGTACCAGGGGCCAATTTACATTCACTAAGTGTAGAGACAATAACGTTGCTTCTTCTGATGCTGAGGCCTTCAGCTTCAGAGTCTTCGCCAAACATCACTTAGCAAGTGTTCTTCAAATTCTGCCTCTAGAAGCTAGCAATTCAGCAACTCTCAAATTGTGCTGAATGTAGAACAAATTCTGACCATAATATTTACAAGTATTAGAACCTACACACATGTAACACACAATTAAACCATTGTTCTTACAATACTTTGTTTTCATCAAAACCCAAGGAAATTATGCCATGAACAAATCTTATTCTAACATAAAATTAGTAAAAGGAAATAATCCAAGGGCAAAATTATTGAGCCAATCGATTGGGGCTCTAATCGATTGGCCAAGTCATTATTAATTGATTACCATGCCCAAAAAGGAAATATTGGATATAAATCTGTTGCAAGTCATTAAGGTGGTGTCCTAATCATTTAATCGATTAGGCTTTCTCCAATTGATTGGCTTAATGCTCCAACTAATTGGCAGTTAAAAAAAACATCCAAGTCGATTGGCAAGGTCTCCAACCGATTTGTTGGTTAAAAAATCCTTTTAAAATATCGTGGATAACTTCTTAATCACTTGGCTTGATTTTGAAAACATTTTTACAATGTAAAATAATTTTAAAAAGTCTCCCTATTTCCAAGTATATATAGTCTAATCCATCATTACATGAGTTAAATTTTGTGCCCTCTTAGTGCTACGGACACTTCTATACAAATAAATCACATGGAATCCAAATAGGTGTGAGAGATGAAACAAGATAAATGAAGAATTAATAACTATCAAAGTTGCTATAACTCATAGATGCACTAAGGCCACTCGTAGCAGGCCTATGGATCTTTGCATGATAGGCTTCTTGAGGATACTATGACATGTAGCATGTGTTATGGTCACCCGAAGTATGCCCCTGGATTTTATATAATGAACTTTTCCTTTTTTTTTTTTTAACTTTTAGGCTTTTTGCTTGTCTCGACTTCTCTTTTTCCCGAGACATTCTTTCTAGTCTGAAAACAGAGAAAACAAACAACCACACATAAAAAGTGATGAAAATAAGGATTTAAACGACTAAAATAGAATGGAAAAACAACTAACAGAATAGTTTAAAAATTAGTTATCACACATTGTTGTACCCCAAAATTTGCCCAACCTTTTCTTTACTTGGTTTATGTTTCATTTCATTGTTCTAGCATATTGCATTGCATAGCATTTTGCATTTTTACAGGGGATCAAGAGATGTGCGTGCAACAAGAGGGATGTGCCAAGGGTTCTAAACCTAATCAAGGGTTTGCGTTCAAGTTGTCAAGTGGTTATCATCATCAGAGACAAGTCAAAGCCCTTTGGATAGGCAGAAAAGTGTATGTGGTTCACCTCCTGTTTAGGAGGCCATTTGAAGGTCATTTGAGGATCACAAGCCCATGGTTATAGAGGGAGATTATCACTTAAGCTTATTAGAGGCCTTGAGGGTTATTTTGGAGCTCATCCAAGTGTTTATATCAAGTGCAAGTGAATGCAGTTGAAAAGGTTGGAATTAGGTTTTCAATTTTAATCAGGATAGAACTTGTTTCTTGAAGAAAACCCATTTCCATGGCCGTACAAATGTCCTAAGGTGTTTGGGGATGATAGATTGACCATCAATTTTAATCATAAGAGCTTCAATTGATCAGTCAATTGAAAATCAGAAGATTTGGGGAAAAAGTCAACTGTAGTTTGACTTTTGATTTAAATGGTGTTCCAATGATGGGATCATGGTTCATGAAGTTAATATGGCTTAGTGAAGTCTACTCAAGAAGTTTCAAGGCCTCAAAAGACCCAGAACATCAATAGTCGACTCGGTAGTCATCGATCGATCGTTCGGTTGACCGAAAAGTCAACTCTGCAATCATAATGAATTTGACCTTAAAGTGTGAATAGAAAATGTTCCTAATGTCATATTGAACTTACCCATGAATTTTCATAACCATTGGATCAAGGGTTGAGAAGTAATCGATAAATCGGGAAATTAGAGTTTTGAAAGGGGTAAGACCATAACTCCCTAACCACACATCCAATTGAGTTGGTTCAAAGCTCATTGGAAAGCTCTTGACAAATCCTACAGAAGTCCCACAGTGGTCCATGAGCAGAAAATGCATAGATTTAGAGTTATGGCCAAAGTCATTACAAGAGGGAAAAATAACTTAGAAAAATTCTAAGTTATTGGCCTTTTTAGGCATGTTTTTTAGCAACTTTGAGTGGATTTTTGACCTAGTTCCACTTGGAATTTGAAGATCATGAAAACTTGAGAGTTGTAGAGCTTCATGATGGCTTTCCAAAATGTACTAGAACTCCTCCATAGCCCTTATGAGTTGAGAGTTATGAATCCAACAAGTTGAGGATTCAACACTTGAGTCCAACATTTTCACTTTTTCACAAACTCACGTTTTGATCACTTGAGCTATTCTCAGCCATTGGATCATGTTTCTATTTGTTATTTAGAGAGTATGATGAGTTAATATGGAGAAAACTAAGGGGTTTGATGGATTTGGCAAGTGATAGGCAAGTTGCATTATTTTAATGAAAGAAATGAGGAAAGAGAAACTTTATGGAAGAAATCTTGCAGCTGCAGTTCTCCTACTCCCTAGCCATACTTCAGTCACTTCTATGTCATACTCACCACTTGATTTTTACATGAACTTGAGCCAAGAGCCTGAATTTGCAGCTGTCCACAATCTTGAACAAAATTGTATTTTACAAAACTCCCTCCAAAATGCCAAAAGACAAATCTGCCCCAAACCATTCCGTGCCTATAAATAGAGGTTTCCTCTATGTTGAAAGGTACACCAGAGCACTCTAAAACCCAAGAGAAAACCTTTTCTCTCATCCTTGTTAGACTAAGGCACGGATCTAGAAGGGGGGGTTGAATAGATCCCTTTTAAAAATTTGAGTGGCGCTACCAATAAAATTGGTTTTCAAAATTGTTTTCAAATGCGGAAGCGGCCTTGGAAAATATAGTCTAAAACGAACAACTATTGGAGAGCCGGATATGCGTCAAGCAGATGAATTTAAGACGATAACGGATAGTAAATCACTACACACTTTTATGCAAAACTCAGATGTGATTCACTCGTACTATTTCCTTATTCCAATGATCAAAAATTACACCAAAACTAGCAGCAAAATTAAGGCAATTTTAGTTCAGCACTTTTGTCGAACAGTTGGTGTGCACAAATACCTTAAATGATATTTGTGTTGAATGAGTGATTGAAAAAGCCTTAGTACAGTATTTCTATTGTACTTAGTAGTTAAAAAACAGTGTTTCACCAACTCACTCAATCAATACTACAATTTGACAAAATCACTTATTCTAGAATCACTTAATTTTTAAGCTGTAATTGAAAATGCAGAAAATAAAGGAACACAAGATTTGATGAGGCAGTTCCCCCAGTCGTCCTCGCGTTGGGGTACGTCTGCCCTCAATTCTACAATGAGAATTGAGATATGTATTGAATAGATATCACCTGTTTGGTAGAACAGTTATACACAAGAATCGATAGACAATTGATACAAACAATCTCAATGTTGCTGATAATTTCTACCACTTCTTGCCCCTTTGATTCAAGATGAATCAAGTCCTCCAATTTGATGTGAATGACCTCCGATTGCAGCCACCTTATTGACAACTCTTCCGTTGATCAAACCTTCGGCACGGCTGATCTTAGACACACCCAAATTGAACCCGGAACGTCTTCAACCTTTCAACGCCCTAGCTACTAGATTGATCAACCTTCCGCTAATCAATCACCTTCGCACTCGCTTGATTGTTGAACCGACGATTCCGTAACAAAAGCCTTCAAAACCTGTAGTCTTGATAGGTAAAACCTCAAAGGTTTTCTCCCAAGAAACACCTGCACCAGCTTCCACTCGAACCGGATCTTCAATCACGCGTTCGAACCTTATCACCGTCGAGCAAACCACAAACCGCAGCAAAAAATTGATTATCTGTAATTTGAGGATTTGTGAGTTGATTGAACGATGAAGATGAAGAACACTGATGCACCTCTTTCACGTTTCTTGACCTGAACACTTTCTCACAATGCTTTCAAAAATGTTTTTTTGTTAAAATTGAAAAGACAGCTATTTATAGTAATATACAAAACAGACAGTTGACAGATCAATGAAACATAGCAGAATTTCTGTTTCTGCGCGCGAACGGTCGACCATAGGGTCGGCGTGCGCTGAGCCGTGACACTCAAACTGTCATGCGCCGAGTCAGCGGTCGACGCATGATCTTCATGCGCTGAGCCGTCTGATTCTTAAACCTGCATGCGCCAAGTTAACGGTCGACGCATGACCTTCATGCGCTGAGCCGTGTGAACTGAATGAAACTGTGTGCTGACGGTATGGTCGGCTCATGGTTCAAAAATCTGCAAAAACATAAATTTCTACAGCTTTTTGTGCATTACGACATTGTAAAAATTGAATCATAAGTAGCGTGAATGATTTAAACGAAAGAAGGATATCTCTTAGCAAGTTGTCATCATCAAAAACCAGAGGCACGCTTGTGTTGGTAGATACTTTGCCTTCACATTCTCCCCCTTTTTGATGATGGCAACCTACTGTTACGCAACACGTGATAGGTATAGGTATGCTCCCCCTTTCTTTTACAATTATAGCGATGATTCAATTTTTACAATGTCGTAATGCACAAAAAGCTGTAGAAATTTATGTTTTTGCAGATTTTTGTGCATTACGACATTGTAAAAATTGAATCATAAGTAGCGTGAATGATTTAAACGAAAGAAGGATATCTCTTAGCAAGTTGTCATCATCAAAAACCAGAGGCACGCTTGTGTTGGTAGATACTTTGCCTTCACATTCTCCCCCTTTTTGATGATGGCAACCTACTGTTACGCAACACGTGATAGGTATAGGTATGCTCCCCCTTTCTTTTACAATTATAGCGGTCGAAATCATCGTCTATCTACTGCTCGGTTGATGATGGCAACCTACTGTTACGCAACACGTGATAGGTATAGGTATGCTCCCCCTTTCTTTTACAATTATAGCGGTCGAAATCATCGTCTATCTACTGCTCGGTTCTCCCCCTTTGACAACATCAAAAAGAGGTAAACTCGTGACACAATAACAACACATTGAATCATGCATAAATGAGATACCAACAGATGAGAAGTAAACAACAGTTATACATACGATGGAGATAACAGTTAATAGATTACAGAACCACAAAAATGTCATGATAGCAACATAGAAGTAAGCAACAATCATAGTGAGTTTGGGCAGAAAAGCAAAACACAACAAACAAAATGAATGCAAGCCAAAACAGGAAACAACAAATGACATATGAGAAAAAATATCTATATACATATGCAGTAGATGTCATACAAATTTAGCGTAGTATAAGCGATATGATTTGAGATCAACAGGATTATCAAACAAAGAGAGAGAGAAAGAACAATATCACCTTGATGCCTGATTTGCTTGATACACAACATACTTATACTTACACGAATATCAAATTGTTAGAAGTACAACAGCATGATTATTTGAATGAAATAAGATAACATCAGCAAATATTATTCCCGTTCCGAAATGTCGAGGATGCCAAGTTCTCGGCGGATATGAAAGAAAGGTTCCGTTGCTAGCGGCTTTGTGAAAATGTCCGCTAGTTGGTTTTTAGTGTCAACGTGTTCAAATACAACATCACCTTTCTCAACATGGTCCCTAAGAAAATGGTGTCGAATTTCTATATGTTTAGTGCGAGAGTGTAATACGGGATTTTTGGTAAGGTTAATAGCGCTAGTGTTGTCACATAGGATAGGTATACGTTCAAGTTTAAGATTGAAATCTAGTAGTTGTTGCTTAATCCACAGAATTTGAGCACAACAACTACCAGCGGCAACGTATTCCGCCTCGGCCGTTGATAAAGCAACTGAAACTTGTTTCTTGCTATGCCAACTAACCAAGGAGTTTGAAAACAAATGACATGTACCACTAGTGCTTTTCCTATCCGATTTGCACCCGGCAAAGTCGGAATCGGAGTAACCTACCAACGAGCAATCACTACCCTTAGAATACCACAATCCATACTTCGGGGTACCTGACAGGTATCGAAGAATTCGTTTAACAGCTTTTAGGTGGGATTCTTTGGGACATGATTGGTATCGTGCACACATGCACACACTAAACATAATATCAGGACGTGACGCAGTAAGATAGAGAAGTGAACCAATCATACCTCTATATCGTTTTACCTCTACGTCCTTGCCATTTTCATCTTTATCCAAATTTACGCATGTAGGCATTGGGGTGTCTATGGCCTTGGATTTTGCCATGTCAAATCTCTTGATCAAGTCCAAACAATATTTTGTTTGGCTCACGAATGTCCCTTCTTGGAGTTGTTTAATTTGCAGGCCGAGGAAGTATGTGAGCTCCCCCATCATACTCATCTCGAATTCGCCCTGCATGAGGTCAGAAAACTCTCTCACGAGATTCATGTTAGTGGATCCAAATATGATATCGTCAACATAGATTTGCACCAAAATCAAGTGCTTTCCTTGACGTTTAATGAAGAGTGTAGTGTCAACCTTTCCTCGTGAGTACCCCTGATTAAGTAAAAACTTACTTAGTCGTTCATACCAAGCTCTAGGAGCTTGTTTGAGACCATATAAAGCTCTTTTTAACTTGTAAACATGTTCAGGGTATTCATGAGATTCAAAACCGGGAGGTTGAGACACATATACTTCTTCATTTATGTGACCGTTAAGGAACGCACTTTTAACATCCATTTGAAATAACTTAAAATCCTTTGCACATGCAAAGGCGAGTAAAAGGCGTATAGCCTCGAGTCGGGCAACCGGCGCATAAGTTTCCTCATAGTCGATGCCTTCCTCTTGGTTATACCCTTGAGCGACCAATCTCGCTTTATTACGGGTTATTACCCCGTTTTCGTCCAACTTGTTCCTAAACACCCATCGGGTGCCGATTACTCGATGGCCTCGCGGAGGAGGGACAAGGTCCCATACCTCGTTTCTTTTAAACTGATTTAGTTCCTCTTGCATCGATAAAAACCAGTGCTCATCGAGTAGGGCCTCTTTGGGGTTTTTAGGCTCTATTTGTGAAACGAAAGCGAAGTGATAACAAAAGTTACTTAGCTTAGATCGAGTGGTGACTCCCTTTGTGATGTCTCCGAGAATATTGTCAATTGGATGATCTTTACACGACTTCCAAGCTTGAGGGAGATCATCGTTTGTAGGCGGATGAGCTTCCTCAGTTACCTCATGGTGTGCATCCTTATCCTCCTCAATTTTGACTCTATCGGGTTGATCAATCCCCGTTTCGCCACCTTTGAGTATGTCTTCTGTGGATGTACCTGCACCATGAACAACACTATCCTTTCCGACATTTCTCGGATAGGACTCATCAAACGTAACGTGCACAGACTCTTCAACAGCTAGTAATCTTTTATTATAAATCCTATATGCTTTACTTGATTGCGAGTACCCTAGAAAAATGCCTTCATCGGCTTTTGAATCAAACTTGCCCAAGTTTTCCTTTCCATTGTTTAATACAAAGCACTTGCATCCAAAAACATGAAGGTGAGAAACATTAGGCTTTCGCCCTTTTAAAAGTTCATACGGAGTTTTGTTTAGAATGGGGCGGATGAGTACCCTATTCAAAACATAACATGCCGTACTAATGGCGTCGGCCCAAAAGTATTTTGGTAAACCACTATCATTAATCATTGTTCTTCCCAATTCTTCTAAAATTCTGTTTTTACGCTCTACAACCCCATTTTGTTGAGGAGTTCGTGGAGCCGAGAAGTTATGATCGATGCCATGGTTACCGCAATATTCTTCAAATAAATGATTTTCAAATTCACCTCCGTGGTCACTTCTTATTGACACAATGTTTGTATTTAACTTATTTTGGGAGAGCTTGGCAAATCTCTCAAAAGCGGCAAACGTGTCACTTTTACTCACTAAGAAGATGGTCCAACAGAACCTAGAAAAGTCGTCCACTATTACGAATCCGTAATAGTTTCCTCCTAGACTTTTGATCCTAGACGGCCCAAACAAGTCCATATGAAGTAGTTCAAGAGGTCTCGTTGTTGAAATAATCTTTTTGGATTTAAAGGAGATCCTCGTTTGTTTTCCTTTTTGACAAGCATCACAAAGGTGATCCTTGGTGAACTTAATTTTGGGAAGTCCTAGTACTAGATCTTTTGAGACAATCTTATTGAGTAAGTCAAAGTTGACATGCGCTAAGCGCCTATGCCATAGCCATGAGTCTTCACTCATAGATATGAGACATTGATCGCTTGTTGGGGATACCACATTCAAGTCAAGCATATACACATTGTTTACTCTAAAACCAATAAACACATTCTTCTTATCACTTTCATGCACAATTTTGCAGCAATCTTTTGAAAAGGAAACATTGTAACCTTTGTCGCATAATTGGCTAATGCTAAGGAGATTATGTTTAAGGTTTTCGACAAGCAACACATCGGAAATTGTAGTAGAGGAGGGATTACCTATACTACCTTTACCTAGTATCGCTCCGCGGTTGTTATCACCGTATGTTACATACCCTTTCTTCTTAGCCACGAAGTCTATGAATAAGGATATGTCTCCAGACATGTGCCTTGAGCACCCACTATCAAGAACCCATCTTCTCTCGGTGGACTCGACACATTTCACCTGTCAAAATATAACTTAGAAAAGGGAGGTACCCAATGGCATATTGGGTCCTAATAGGTTAGCGACAAGACGGTTGCGTTTGGGCAACCATTGGTAGATGCCTTTAGGAACAAGAAATCTCCTAAATCGACATTTACCAATGGAGTGGCCTTTCTTGCAACAGTAAAAGCATACAAAGTCGACATTAGAATCACTTTCACTTGCTTGATCCCTAATTACATATGCATATTTTTGATATGGGTTTATCATACTTTTTCTAAAATCCTTTTTATCGATTGCAAATGTAATTTTAGGTTCAAGTGCCTTGTCTAATTTGGCCTTAAGGTTTCTAACCTCACCTTGCCAAATATGACAAGTATCACAACCAAAGTTGAAAGGATTATTATTGTCCTTACAATCCGATTCATTATCTTTCACAATGGAAGCCTTAAGGTCCTCTAATTTCTTTTCGGACTCTAAGACTTTGTGCTCTAAATATGTAAAAATTCTTCTATTAGAAGCAAGTTTCTTAAAGGCTTCAGTTGCTTCCTTGTGTAAAACATCGAATGCGGTTTGTAATTCGGAATGAGACATATTAGATGACATATTATATCTAGAGTGACGTACCTGTTTCTTTTTCTTTTTCTGATTTGCGGAGAGACATAGATTCACGGACTCTTCTTCATCACTAGAGCTTTCATTAGAGGAGGAAGAATCACTGTCGCTTTCCCACGCGATGTACGCCCTCCTAGGCTTTGATGCTCTCTTACGTGACTTCGATTGTTCCTTTTCTTTTCCCTTGTTGTTTATTGGACAGTCCGGTTTGTAGTGACCGGGCTTTCCACATTTATAGCACGTTCCTCTAGTCTTTTTGCCTTTTTGATTGTCATCTTTGGAGAACCTTGATTGCCTTCGGAAATTTACCAGGTTCTTCTCCGAATGTTGGATTCCGTTCTTTCTCACGTACCGGTTATACCGTTTAACGAACAGCCCCATGTCCTCATTTATGTCTTCTTCTTCGTCGTCGCTTGAAGAATAATCACTTTGCTCTTTTGCTTTAGACTTCGAGGAAGAAGCCTTAAGAGCTATGGACTTCTTTTCACTCATCTTTACTTTGTCCTTCTTTTCTTTCCTTTCATGTTGGTCAAGACTCAATAGTACCTGTTCATGCTCTTGTAGTTTGCCAAACAATGTAGTCAGGTCTAATACCGTAAGATCATTTGCCTCTTTGATGGCGGTCACTTTCGGCTGCCATTCCCTGCTAAGACATCTCAAAACTTTATTAGTAGCAAGATCATTGGAAATAGGTCTTCCTAGTGAATGTAATCTGTTTATGAGATGAGTAAATCTCTTTTGCATGTCAGCAATGGTTTCCCCTTGCTCCATGAAAAAGAGATCAAACTCTTGTATAAGAGTGTTGATTCAAGCCAACTTAACATCGTTTGTCCCCTCATGGGCAATTTGTAGTGCATCCCACATAGTCTTAGCCGTAGGGCAATGGGATACACGGTAGTATTCATCTACACCTAATGAGGAGATTAGAATGTTCTTAGCTTTCCAATCGTAATTATACTTTCGCTCATCGTCGTCGGTCCATTGTGCTTCGGGCTTTGGCACAACTTCGTTATTCTCATTTGTCATGGTTATTTCAATCGGACCATTGAGAATAACGTTCCATATCTTTCTATCTATGGAATTAATGTGCACCCGCATACAGTCTTTCCAATAGCTATAATTTTCACCGTTAAAAACGGGAGCTCTATTGTACGCCCCTTTTGGTTCGTTAGCCATTATTCTATCAATGTTGTATTTGAAGCACCGGAGAACCAGGCTCTGATACCACTTGTTAGACTAAGGCACGGATCTAGAAGGGGGGGTTGAATAGATCCCTTTTAAAAATTTGAGTGGCGCTACCAATAAAATTGGTTTTCAAAATTGTTTTCAAATGCGGAAGCGGCCTTGGAAAATATAGTCTAAAACGAACAACTATTGGAGAGCCGGATATGCGTCAAGCAGATGAATTTAAGACGATAACGGATAGTAAATCACTACACACTTTTATGCAAAACTCAGATGTGATTCACTCGTACTATTTCCTTATTCCAATGATCAAAAATTACACCAAAACTAGCAGCAAAATTAAGGCAATTTTAGTTCAGCACTTTTGTCGAACAGTTGGTGTGCACAAATACCTTAAATGATATTTGTGTTGAATGAGTGATTGAAAAAGCCTTAGTACAGTATTTCTATTGTACTTAGTAGTTAAAAAACAGTGTTTCACCAACTCACTCAATCAATACTACAATTTGACAAAATCACTTATTCTAGAATCACTTAATTTTTAAGCTGTAATTGAAAATGCAGAAAATAAAGGAACACAAGATTTGATGAGGCAGTTCCCCCAGTCGTCCTCGCGTTGGGGTACGTCTGCCCTCAATTCTACAATGAGAATTGAGATATGTATTGAATAGATATCACCTGTTTGGTAGAACAGTTATACACAAGAATCGATAGACAATTGATACAAACAATCTCAATGTTGCTGATAATTTCTACCACTTCTTGCCCCTTTGATTCAAGATGAATCAAGTCCTCCAATTTGATGTGAATGACCTCCGATTGCAGCCACCTTATTGACAACTCTTCCGTTGATCAAACCTTCGGCACGGCTGATCTTAGACACACCCAAATTGAACCCGGAACGTCTTCAACCTTTCAACGCCCTAGCTACTAGATTGATCAACCTTCCGCTAATCAATCACCTTCGCACTCGCTTGATTGTTGAACCGACGATTCCGTAACAAAAGCCTTCAAAACCTGTAGTCTTGATAGGTAAAACCTCAAAGGTTTTCTCCCAAGAAACACCTGCACCAGCTTCCACTCGAACCGGATCTTCAATCACGCGTTCGAACCTTATCACCGTCGAGCAAACCACAAACCGCAGCAAAAAATTGATTATCTGTAATTTGAGGATTTGTGAGTTGATTGAACGATGAAGATGAAGAACACTGATGCACCTCTTTCACGTTTCTTGACCTGAACACTTTCTCACAATGCTTTCAAAAATGTTTTTTTGTTAAAATTGAAAAGACAGCTATTTATAGTAATATACAAAACAGACAGTTGACAGATCAATGAAACATAGCAGAATTTCTGTTTCTGCGCGCGAACGGTCGACCATAGGGTCGGCGTGCGCTGAGCCGTGACACTCAAACTGTCATGCGCCGAGTCAGCGGTCGACGCATGATCTTCATGCGCTGAGCCGTCTGATTCTTAAACCTGCATGCGCCAAGTTAACGGTCGACGCATGACCTTCATGCGCTGAGCCGTGTGAACTGAATGAAACTGTGTGCTGACGGTATGGTCGGCTCATGGTTCAAAAATCTGCAAAAACATAAATTTCTACAGCTTTTTGTGCATTACGACATTGTAAAAATTGAATCATAAGTAGCGTGAATGATTTAAACGAAAGAAGGATATCTCTTAGCAAGTTGTCATCATCAAAAACCAGAGGCACGCTTGTGTTGGTAGATACTTTGCCTTCACAATCCTACCTTGAATTTTCTTACAAGTGAAGAAAACCATTCCAAAAATACCTCAAAATCTGCCTTGAGCACAACACCTTCGAAAACTATTTTCACCCACTCAAAATCACCACAATCCATTTATACAATCCACAAATGATGTGTGGGAGGTGTTCAAACTCTTAAACCAGTCAAAACCCTCATTTTCCCAAAAGTCAACTTTCAACCAAGCAAAGTTTGACTTCACATACAAAATCTGCCAAATCACTAACCAAACCTGTTTTGATCATTGTAAACCTCCAAACACCTTAGGTTTATGATGTACCAACTGTTTATAACCTAAAATACCATCATCATCACTTACTTTGAGTTTTGTCCTAAGGGTTCACTTGTTTACTTCAAGTGCAAGAAAAGCTGTCATCTTCATCAAGGCATTGGATTGGATCTTATTTGGAGGCTTCAAGGTTTTCCATACTGCACAAACTTGATTGGAGGTCTAAAAGAGGTTGGTAGTCACTATCCTCATCTTAAATTATCATGATATTGTTTGATGTGCATTAGTTTGGTTTGAGTTTAAAGGCAATGGGCAGTCATGTTTGAATCTGCCAGACTTTGTTTATTTTGCTCATCAATGTGTATCACTTTCATAATCATCATACCATGTTGTATTGCTATGCGATAAACCTTGAGATCCTCTTAAATTTCATGTATGAGCATATGAAGGTTAGTTGCAACTGTCATGCCTTGATGTTGTTTTGATTTTGTTCAGTTTGTGAATGATGATGATGTTTCTGTTGCAGCAGCATTTCTTTAGAACTTGATCTTGTTTGTTGGAATTTTGAATTAGAATCCCCTACATGTTTAGCTTGTGATATGTTGAATTGGTATTAGTTGAAACTATATCATGTTCTGCTACCATTCTGTTCTTGCATTTTCAAAATCATGTGCATTTTTCAACTCATAGGTCATTTTCCATTCTAGCTTATTTTTGGATCTTCTTTGTGTTCAAACTTGGTCAATAACATATTTTGAGTATGCTTGTAAGCTATACAGTTCTGTTGGACTTGGTAAAGATCATTGGGATGAGTCATGTAATTGTGAGGCCTGTTTTTGATTCATGAGGACCAATACCTATTTTTGTTGTCTTATTGTTTGTAACCATCATGCTATATGCCTTGAAACTCTAATGCTTGCCATTGTCATGATAAGTGAATATCTGTGATAGCTTGAAATATTGTTTGGTTTTTGGTTCATGTTTGTTAACATGAGATATGTGGGTTTCATGTGCATCTCGTTGGTGGATAAAGTGACTTTATCACATGTGCATTTGTTGTTGTCATCACTTAGGCATTATAGTAGGTTTGTGTTTATAATACATGATTTGTTCATATCTAGTTTTGTAGTCATTTGAGATAGCCTATATGTATGTTCTGTTGATTTATGAATCATGTTTGCATTCTGTCTTGAAAATGGCTTGTGAGCATCCTTGGTCCATAAGTTGAATGTTTGCATTAACATACCATGCTCTTCTGTTTATAACTCCAAACTGCCATATACTTGCAAATTGGTATGTGCATCAGGTGCATTAGGGCTAATTGGTGATTGTACTAGCATTGTCATGTTAGGATCCTATGTTGCTGTCATAACTGCCTTGTTTCCAACTTTGTCAAGTTTGCTGCCATGCTTTGTTTTCAACCTTTGCCAATCTTGCTGTCTTGATCTGTTTGTAAACATAATATGTTGTTTGATGCTATTGTAACATGCTTGCATTTGTGGCTGCTAGAAATAGTTTTTTTCTGTTAGAACTTGTTTGTATGCATTACCATAATGTTGTAACTTTCATTGCAAGACATGTGTTGATTGATGTGTGAGACTTGGTTTTGTAATAACCAAGACTGGCTGCTGTTTTTGTTGATATGTTTGCTGTGTGTTGCACCCTAAAATTTGACCAACCGGTTCTCCTATCTGACTCGTGGTTTAATTTCATATTCGCAGCTCAGACATATGATTTTTGTGCAAACAGGGGATATCAGAGTTTACAGCTTGATTTTTGTCCATCAGATATGGCAGACCCAGTCCAGATCACCAGGGTTTTATTTTCGGGAAATTGTGCGCTCCTCAGTGATTTTTAGCTTTGCACAGTAATTTTGAGGATATTCTGATGCCCGGGGATCTCTGTTCGATTCGATCTGGTATCGTGCGCTCTTTTACGGGGGTCATGTGCATTCATCTGCATTTTTAGGATTTTATAGACTTTTGTGAATTTTTAATGGGCTTTACAGATTTTTCTGGAATTTAAATAGGGTTTTTGAATATTTTAATAGCTTAATCCTCTTTTTAGAATTTTATAGAATATTTTAAATAGATTTTAATCATTTGTAGAATTTTAATAGAATTTAGATAGCTTTTATCATTTTTAGAATATTAGTGAATTTTTCTTAGCATATTAAATAGAATGATACAAATTAGGGTTAATAGAAATTAAATAGTTGTTTAGATAATATAGGAAATATTATAGTCTTAAATAGATTTACTAGTTTTAAATAATATTGGAATTTTAATAGAAAATTAGTAGGAGTTTAGAATTAATTAGAGCATTAATCTCTTTAGAGTTTAATTAGGTTAATTGAATTTTTAGAGTTAATTAGATCCTAATTGTTTTTTAGATTTTTATTAGGATTAATCATTAGTTAATTAGGTGTTAATAATTGATTAGAGTTAATTAGGTTTAATTGTTTTTATTTCAGTTTTTTTATGGTTTTTGGTCTTTTTTCGTATGGGCCATAGCCCAGTCTTTTTGAAGCCCAGTTCTCTCATTGTTGCAAATCAGAATGTCCAAAAAAAAATGATCCAATAGTCCAAAATTCCAGCGCACCCCAGAAACTTCCAGAAAGTGCCAGATTTTCTCAGTGGCATAAATAGTGACACGTGTTTGCAAAAGGAGGGTCCCACGCGTTGCGCATGCAAGCACGCCACCACCCACTCAGAACTTCCCATACTCTCACACGTGTACCCCACCTGTCCCCACCACTCTCTCTCTCTCTCTGTGCAACGGCCACCACGTGTCTCCCTCACAACCTCTCACCGGAGAACGTCACCGGTCGGCCTGCATGGCCGGCGACCGCCCTAACCTTCACCGGTGAACTCCAATATCCCCAGAATCCGGCCGCCTTCAACATCTCCCTCCTATCTTCATCTTCTTGCTATCACCAACCGCCGCGCCTGAATCACTCCGGCCACCGTCAAACCCAGAAAAACGCCAAGAAATTTCCAGATCTAACCACTGATTCATCCATCTCCGCCACGTTTTCCAGATTTTTCCAGAACAACATCAATCCTCCATCAAGATTTTTCCAGAACGCCATCTCAAGAACCATCGCCTTCATCAGTTCTTGCAAGCTTCTTCCCAGATCTTCATAGAACTCATTGAGTTCTTCCTTATTTGCCCAGAAATCACCAAACAAGTGTCAGCGTTCTCCTCCAGGCTTCCACAAACTACTTCAGCAGTTAGGAATACATCAGGATCTTGCTCTCTCGCGACGATCTTCATCAAGCCTTCGAAGAATTCTAGCAATTCCATCGTCTCAGGTTTGTCTTCTTCATCGCCTCCATTATTGGTTTGTTCGTTTAGATCATGAGATTCGTTTTGAGGTTTGCATGTTAGCTTATTAGATCCAGATTAGGTAGTTGATTGTGAGTTAGGGTGATTCATCGTGAGAGAGGTGAAGTTCTTCGGGGGTTCTGTTTCTCAGAATGGTGTGTGAGTGAAAGGTTGAGTTGCAGAGAGAGTGAGTTGGGGAAGACGGTTGAACGGCTAGGGTTTAGAAGTGTGAACAGTACCAGAGCGTTTTGAGAGGAGGATAGTTTTGATTAGGGTTCCCCAATTGGATTAGGGTTAGGCCATTGGGCTTAGGCCCAAGCGTAGTTGCTGATCACTACACCCTCTCAATTGCTCATCACCCCTCCCCGTTTGAGGCACCAGAATGAATCAGTGTGGGCCTTAGGCCCTATTTACTTTCTGCACCCCCTCGTTGGGGCCCATAGGGGATAATGACTGGAAAGTATGCTAGCGGCACCCCCCAGGTTTTTTTTCATTTTCAGAGTTTATTATTTGTTTTTTTGAGGATGCTGGGCCTGCGCCCTAATGCTATCTGCACCACCCCAATCAAGGCCCAATGTAGAATAGCTCATAATCCATTGCTGTTTGAACCCCCAGGTTGTTTCTTTTATTTTTTTTTTCTTTATATTTTCATAGTAAATAAATCATAATAAATTGAAAATAGTTGTTTTTTTAATGATTCTTTTTTCTACCATTTCATGAAAATGTTAAGAAAATTAAATAAAAATAAAAAATGACATTTTATTTTAGTTTGCTATTTTTTGCATATTTTCCAATTAATTGATTTCTTTTTAATATTTTCAATGCATGCATATCATTAGAAAATTAATAAAAATGGTAGATTTAGTCAAATAATTCCGTTCTTTTTTCTGTAGACTCGTAATTCAGTGTAGAATTTTATAGTATAAAAACATTAGCTTAATCATGCATTTTCATTTTAATTGCATTTTTTCACTGCTATTGATGTTGAATAAACTGGTCTGTGGATATGTCTGTGTTGCTGATTTTAGTTCTTTCATCTGGTGTTGAATTTTGTTCTGATTTTTCAGTATGTTGCCCTAGAGCCATGTAGGTTTCCCATAGATTTTTGATAGATTTTCATAGGATATTCTGGTATGATTTGTCTGAGCCTGAAGATAGGGGAAGTCTTGATGACTTCTGACTTTGAAGTTCAACTGTGGTTGAACTTCAGAGATAGTCTCTTGTGGTTTCTTGGCCTGTGGGTTCTTCTTGAAGGTGGGAGCTGATGGAGGTCCTGCTAGAGCTTGCAAGGATGCAGTGGATTGAGGCTTAGGCTAGAAGTTTGTTGTCTGTTTGTGAGGTTCGAGATCCTGAAGTTTGAAGGGAGTTTATGGTACTTTCCTGAGGAAGGCACTATGAATGACTTTCATTCTTTCTTCTCACCTCTTTCGTAAGTATCCAATGATGTCGGAGCCGACTTGTGAGTTTAATTCCTCCTGAGGAGGGATGTAAACTGATCACATGTTGTTGAGCCACATGGGATACGATTCCTAAGTGGAAGCCTCCTAGTACTTTCCAGAGGAAGGTCCTATGGGTCTATTCACTTAGTTCCATTAGTTTATCTAGGATTTCTTAAGTATCCAGTGATGTCGGAGCCAACTTGTGAGTTTAATTTCTCCTGAGGAGAAATGTAAACTGATCACAGTTGTTGAGCCACGTAGGGTACAATTCCTAAGTGTCAGCCTCCTAGTACTTTCCTGAGGAAGGTCCTGTGAGTCTGCTCACTTAGTTCCCTTAGTGCATATAGGTTTCTCAAGTATCCCGTGATGCCGGAGCCTTCATGTGAGTTTAATTTCTCCTGAGGAGGAATATAAACTGATCACAGTTGTCGAGCCGCATAGGATATGACTCCTGAGTAGTAACCTCCTGGTACTTTCCTGAGGAAGGCACTATGGGCTTGTCTGCTTAGCTTCCTTTCTCTGGTAAGCTTGTTCTGAAGCTTGGAGACTGGGATTGATTCCTCCTGCTTAGGGTTCTGATTAGAGTTGTTGCTTAGATCTTTGCTTAGGGTGTTGTATAGAGTTTATTTGAGAGATAGATCAGGAGTTTGTTTCAGGTTTGTTAGAGGCCCTGCTCAGGGTTAGTCTCTTTGTATTGTTTGACTCGCGTGATGTTATGTTGCATTAGACTTAGGTATTCATCTAGATAGTTCTGAATAAGTGCATCTTAGAAGTAGACTTTGTGTGCATGAGAAGTTGAGGTGGTCCTCCTTCTGCTTGTTTGTTATTGCGTGGCTTTGCTTGCTGGTATTTGGTAGAGCTGAGCTCCCTTGCCTCTGTGGTTTGCGGCCTCTGTGCCTTGTTTGTCTAGTTGTTGCATTCATGCATATTTTCAGTATTCATTTGCGTTGCAGTTCCTTGTTTGTGGTTTAGTCCTGTTGCCATGATCCCTTAGGAGCTCTGACTTCTCCGCTGCGGAGTTGTTATGATAGACATTAGGATGGTCAACCAGGTGTGATAGCAGTAGGTAGATTCCCCTGTTTCTCAGCTATAGTTCTAGGGTTTCCCTTTCCTTTCTGTAGGAGCTTGTGAGTAGCTTGATCTGTAGTTAGCTGAACTACAGCTGCTCTGATTCTTCGTTCCAGACGAAGATATGTAGGCATAGGATGCGATATCCTAGCGAGCACACTAACGACTAACCTTTGTTCTCTCGCGGCTGTGCGATCGAGACTTTCCCGCTAACGACTAATTGTTATCCCTTTCTCTTGCCCGAGTGCATTTGAAACCAGATCGTATTTGTAGGTTCCAGAGCCTTAGAGACCAGTTTGTTTTCTCACTGCTGTGTGAGAGCCCCTGTTTACCCGTAGTTAGTCGAACTACGTTTGCTCTGATCTTCCATACTGTGTGGAAGTACGTAGGCACAGGACGCGATGTCCTGGCGAGCAACCTTTCCCCCCGTTTGCCCGTAGGAAGTCGAACTACGTTGACTCTGACTTTCCCATTGCACGAGGGAATACGTAGGCCCAGAACACCGTATGTTCTGTCGAGTCCTGTCCTTTTCTTTTCTTTTCAGACCAGCCATTAGCGTAGATAGATAATACACCCTTTTACCTATAAACACCAAGCGTGGATCCCATCGAGTACGATGGACGTGAGGGGTGCTAATACCTTCCCCTTGCGTAACCGACTCCCGAATCCAGGTTTTGGTTGCGACGACCATACCTTTCCCATGTTGTGCGAGGTTTACTCTGAGCGTTTCCTTTCCCTCCCGTGGGATAAATAACGCACGGTGGCGACTCTCCTGTCAAGCCGGCGCCGATTTTCGCAAGTAGCGACAGCTGGCGACTCTGCTGGGGACTTTATAGCATCTAGGGACTTTTCCCATCCCTTATGCTGGGACCGTTTCCCATCCCCTACGCGAGTCAATCCTAGCGCTTGGGTGTTTATTTGTTGGGTGTTGTGCATATTATGTTTTATCTTTTCTGCACTTTACTTTTCTGTACCTTTACCTTTCCGCATTTATTTTCCAGCATTATATTATGATTATTGCTGTGGGCAAAGGGAGGTTACTGTGAGTGAAAAGCCGGACCTGGGCTTGAGTACACACCTAGATATAGTTGCGGAGAAGTAGTAGACGAACCTGTCTGCTGAGCAGGCACAGTTCCCTACGAAAATCTGCGCTCAGACGAGATTCTTGCAGAGGTGCTCCTTTCCGGTCCTGAGGATCTGAGGGGAGTCCAGACGTGAGGATTGTCGACTCTGGGGACCGATCATTTGGAAGTCAGCTAAGTGAGGCCTCTTCATGACTTGATGATGCCACTCCTTCTGGGAATCGTATCGTCATTCATGAAAGTCTGTGACGCTGATAACCGCATAGGATGCCGTACCTTTGTCCGTGGATTAGGTCTATCCTACCTGTGAGAGGGACTGGGTTATTGCAGGAAAACTGGCCTTCAGAAACCATGATTCAGTACCTTTGTCAGATGGTGTTCTTGATTCATCTCCAGGTGTGTTGTCTGGGTCAGATGGGTTTCTTATCTGAGGTTGAGGCTATTATCAGATGGTATTCTCGTCAGATACAGAGGTTCATATGGTTTTCTTACCAGGGGATTGATATTTTGAGTATCAGATGGTAGTTAGTGGCATGAGATTCTGGTGACTGTGTTGGTTTTCTGTTCTTGATCACAGAGATATTCCTCTTCAGGCTACAGCATAGCCCCTGTGTTCGCAGATTGCATTATTTATCATATTGCATCATTGCATTACCATCTGCATTCAACTAACGTGTGTGTATTGCAGGTACATATTTTCCCTTCCAGTTCTGGTGTTTGTTCCTAGCAAGACATGGAAAACCTAAAGAGAGTATTGCCCTATAAGTTTCCGTTGCCGAATATCAGTCTATTGTTAGAGTTGATTGCTATTGCTAAGAAGAGAGGAATGGGTGACTTCAGAAAGAGATATGGGAGGATTCTGACCTACGTTTATCAGCCATCTGCCTACGAGACCAGCGGCATCTATACTTTGTTACAGTTTTACGACGCAGAGCTCAGGTGTTTTGTATTTCCCGACTTTGTTTTGGCTCCTACCCTGGAGGAGTACTCTGCACTTCTGGATATACCGATCCGTGAGCAGATGCCTTTTTATCGTACGGACGCTGAGCCTAAGCTGGCTGAGCTTTCTGCCATCCTGTGCTTGAAAGAGTCTGAGTTGTCTGGGAAGATGATCAGAAGAGGAGACGTATGGGGATTTCCGTTGGATGTCTTAGTGGATAAGGCTCGAGAATATGCCCAGAAGGGTAACTGGGGTGTTTTTGACGTCATCCTTGCTGTATGTGTGTATGGCATCGTGTTGTTCCCGAACATTCCTGATTTTGTTGATTCTGATGCCTTCTATATTTTGGCTGCGGGAAACCCAGTTCCTACTTTGCTGGGAGATATCCACCATTCAACTCATTATCAGAATGAAAAGCGACGAGGAAGGAATGTGTCTTGCTGTGTACCTCTCCTATGCAGGTGGTTCACCAGTCATATGCCTAAGTCAGGCCCGTTTGTCACCTCTATCAATTCTCTAGGATGGCCCGAGCGCTTAATGGGATTAACTGCTGAGAACGTGGTATGGACCAATAAAGAGGTATTTGGAGCTGAAGTCATACTCAAAGGCGAAGGATTCCCGAATGTTCCGTTAATAGGGAGGAAAGGTTGTGTCAACTATAACCCTTCCTTATTGATCAAGCAATTTGGATACATACCTCAAGGAGCACCAAAGCCCGAGGAGATACAGGAATCTCTGTATCTCACCGGGGCAATAGGGAAAGAAATGCTGACCAAACTTGAGAAAGCCTGGAAAAACTTGCACAAGAGAGGGAAGCTTTCAGGTAACAGAGGGGATACTCGAGTTCCTAGCCCATATGAAGAATGGATTCGTGAGCGAGCTGTGAAGTTCCTTATGCCGTATCCAGCGGTTCAGCCATTGCATCCTTCTCCGGTAGAGGAGCCTACCACTGTGGACATTCAGGTCTACAAGCAACTGATGGCGGAGAAAGAAGAGCTAGCAAGGGCTAAAGAGGCTTTAGAGCAGGAGAACGCCCAGCTTCGGCATGAAAAGATTGAAACAGGATATATTTCTAAGCAACAGGCTGAAACTCTGAAACATCTGAAGACTACGCTATTGGAATTGACTGAAACCAAGAAGCGTCTGGAGTTAGATGTCGACTCAGTTAGTAGTGTGTTGGCCACCAAGAAGCAAGAGCTGGAAAGGGCCTACACAAAGCTAGCCAAGTTCAGAGAACACTGGGATCTCACTATGACCAAGCGCAAGGAGCGAGAAGAAGAGCTGAAGACACAGATTGCTCAGTTAGAAGAACAGGTCAAAGTGAAGAACGAAGAGCTTGAAGAAGAAGCCTGTCGCCGATACGAAGCCGAGCGCAAGTTGACAGATGCCATGAAGAATTTGGAGGATTTCCAGCATAGAGCAGATGCCAAGAGACCCAAACCCGGGGGCGGTGCCAATGATAAGGCTTGGGAAGACTTTGTCAGAGACATCCAGGGGACGGTCAGGAAGAGGGATCGACTGATAGAAGGTTTGATTTATCAACCGGATCATGCAGAGACAAAGAAGATGGTCGAAGACTTCCGCAACCGTACCCGTATTTGATTTCTCTCTTGTATTCTGTATGTTGAGATCACCACCAGGCATGTTGGCTGGGATCCTCCTTATCATATCAGCTGTATGGAGCATAGTTATGTAACTTCTTGACAAGACTATTATTCTAATCAATGTATGAGGGTTTTTCCAAATATTGTCTTTATGGTTTATCTCGTCTTGCTGCCACTGACACTGGAATTGGAGGGAAAATATCTCCAATGCACACATGCACGTTAGCATTTTTGTATTCCTGTTTGCATAAATCATACTGCATAGCATTTCTCTAGCAGGTCAGAGCACTTATCCGGCCTTTGTTTTCACCAGAAAGTGATTCTCGGGGATTTGTTTGAGGCAAGAGTGGAGTGTTGAAGACAACCAAGGGGCTGAAGCAAATTTGAGCAGAATCAAGCAGCATAGTCGGTTACAGGTAATTGGCAGCTATGGCTGAAGGCAATTTCCAGGCTCCTAACACCCAGGCAGGGTTTGCTATGGCGACCAACCATCAGTATGATTCTATGGAAGGCTTCCCGCAAGCAAACAATCTTACTGCAGACCAAGTTGTGCAGCCTGCTGTTGAGAACAGATATCGGCGTGAGCAGTTTCTTGCCCGAAATGAACGCTATCCTCCGGTTAACAATCAATGTGTTGCTTTCCCTGTGATGAATTACCGGAGAGATATTCCAGTGACCGGGTTAGTAGATCCAAGAGCTCTTGACTATGGTAGAAGAGTCCGAGTGTTGGAAGAGCAAATGAAAGCCTTGGAAGCGAAAGATGCCGTTAACCTGGATGCTGTAGCCATGTGCTTGGTCCCTGACCTCGTGTTGCCGTACAAGTTCAAAATGCCGGAATTCGAAAAATACACAGGAGATAGCTGTCCGAAGTTGCATTTGATGATGTTCTGTCGAAGGATGACTTCGTTTGTGCGAAATGACAAATTGATGATCCATTGCTTTCAGTATAGCCTGACTGGGGCATCGTTAAGGTGGTATGTGCAATTGGAAAGTAATCAGATTCGATCATGGGTGGATTTAGCCAGAGCTTTCATGAAGCAGTACGATTACAACCTGGATTTGACTCCTAGTCTCGTACATCTGCAAGAATTGTCTCAAGCGGAGAATGAATCATTCAGAGCGTATTTGCGAAGATGGAAGGAATTGGCTGCTAGTGTTCGACCACCGCTTCCGGAAAGAGAACTGGTTGACATCTTCCTGGGTACTCTGAAAGGCCATTATTTTGACAAATTGTTCAGTTGCACAAGCTTTGTGGGCCTGATGAGGCTGGGAGAGATTGTTGAGCGAGGACTCAGGAGTGGAAAGTTTCGAGGTGTTCCTTACGTCCCAGTTAATAAGATTGAGTCAGTTGTCAGTTCTCAAGAAGAGTGGGAAGGAGATGATGTCACCTCAGAATCTCTAGCAGCTCAGGATCAGTTTTCAGACACTTCAAGTCAACGATCATCTTATCGCCGATCGCGTCAGCATGCTCCACGAAGACCAAGGAAGCCTGAAAGGCAGTTTACTCAGCTACCGGTGTCGTACAGTCAGTTGTTGCCAGATCTGGTCGAAAGTGGATTGATAGTGCCGAAAGAGACTAAGCCGGTGATTCCACCATATCCTCCAGGTTTTGATGCCAGCGCCCGCTGTGAGTACCACGTTGGGGCACAGGGGCATTCCACCAATGATTGTAAGGTGCTTAGAAGTCAGATTCAGGACCTGTTAGACTCTAGCCGTATTTGCATCACCTCTCAGGGTTTTGTTCAGATTAATGATTTTCCATCTTCCAGTTGTGAGGGTTCGTCAGTTAATGTCATGGAGGACTCCACAGGAAGTGTGTGCTCTGAGGATTGTCAATCGGAGAGTTCAGTTGAATATGGGGGAAGTTTCTAGAGGTTTCTATGCCGGGTGTCGCATCTGTTTCTCTGCCTAACCCGTTTAGCTTTTGTGCACTAGTATTTGTCGACCACCACCAGGATTGTTGGCTGGGGTCGTTATATTCAGACTCATTTGTGCTCACCTGCTGATTTTGTTGGTTGTACATATGTGGGAGATGTTCGTCTGTGTGCTTATCTCTTTATCTCGTTGTGAATATGTGTTTGCTTGCTACGCTGCATTATCATTTAGCAGGTATATCAGAACCGTGGGCCTTATTTCCTCATCATCCAGTTTATTGCAGGAACTCCTTCAGAGATATGGAACATAATCAGTGTGAATTGAGCGAAGTCCGAAGCCAGCTGGGGCAGATGATGAGAGACATGCAAGAGATGCGTCTGGAGCAGAAGATTCTCAAAGAGGAGAACAGTCAGCTGAAGACCCAAATGAGCTTGATCATGGAGGTAGTCAAGAATGTGCTTAGGAAAGAGGACGATCAGCTATTTGAAGCCGCAATGAAGAAGCTCGCGCCACCGGTGCATGTGGAACCTGAGCAGCAACAACAGAAGATACATCCGGTTCAGCGGAAGATCCAGGAAGGAAAGCCAAGGAGAATATTTGAGGCACCACCTATGGCTTATGCTGAGCTCTTGCCGACCTTATTGAGGTTTAATCTGGTGGAGAAGAGAACGTTGGCGCCACCAACGAGAGTGTTTCCTCAAGGGTACGATGCCAGTAAGCAATGTGAATTTCATTCCGGGGCATTCGGACATGACATCGAGGGTTGTCATGCTTTCAAGCACAATGTTCAAGACCTGATTGACTCGCACGATATTGAATTCACGCCGGGCGGCGTAGCTGTGCATATTGCTCCTGTCTCAGTCGATGCTAAAATGACAGACGTTTCTAAAGCTGCAGTGGGTCAGAAGCGTATCCTGGACTCCATGGTGTCAGAATCTCCAGGCCCACAACTGTTGCCTATTCCTGGGGCAGATCTAAGAAAGAAAATGGTTAAGCATAAGGAGAGCGCTAATCAGTACATTGAAGGTCAAGAAACTGATGTTGCATTTGATACGAAGGGTGTTCAAGAGTCAACTAGGTACCGGCAGCAGCAGCCTCAGCAGGGGGCACAGCAAACTCAACGAAGATTCCAGGGTGGCAAGCCGAGAAGAGTGTTTGAGAAGCCTCCCTCAACATATGCCGAGTTGTTGCAGACATTGTTGGGATTGAATCTGGTAAAGACAAGAACTCTGACATCAATAACGGGAACTCCCCCGTTTGGTTATGATGCAAGCAAGCACTGTGAGTTTCATTCTGGAGCCCCGGGTCACGATATAGAAGGTTGCCATGCTTTTAAGCACCAAGTGCAGGATTTGCTTGATAGTGCAGCAATCAGCTTCGGGCCAAGAAGTCCCCAAATCATCTGAATGAAGGAGGAAGGGCTCTATAATTTGGCTGGGTCGTGGAAAGCAGATCAGGACAACATCAAATTGCCTCTAATAAAGATAGCTGGTTCAGCAGCAGGGCAGATGCAAAAGCCCGGTTCTCGGAAGCTAGCATATTTTCTTTGTTTTAGCTTGTCATTTCTTTACATTTGTAGTTGCTTTCCTGTTTGAATTCGTAAGCTTGTTTGTAAAACTTGTTGTTTTCATTTCAATTGATGATAATGAAATAAATATGCATGTTTTGATTGAATCCAGTCGTGTTCACTAACTGTTTTTGCAAATGTCCAACACTTGGTTAAGAAGAATTTGGGGAGGATGACGAAAATGACCGACATGCAACTACCGATATTGTATGCTTTTGAAATAAAACCTGCTGATGATGTACAGGCATTGTTTCAAATCCCTAAACACCGGAGATATAAGGAAGATAATCCCTTGTTAACCCCTTTGAGCCTTGTAGTAGGAGTTTCTTTCTGTGAACGAAAAACCCTCAATCATAACCTGGGGCAGGGTAGGTGTTAGCTAATTTGACCAAGCGTCCCAAATTGCAAAAGGAGTGTCCGTTCAAGGATCAATCACGTCCCTAGAGGTCGTGCCTAAAAGACCACAATGATTCAATCAAGAGTGGGACAGCCACATCATTCCCCAAAGAGTCAAACAACCAGTGTCACGCGACTTGTTCAAAAGAAGAATGAAAAAGAATCAAAAGCCCGCTAAGTCGAGAAAACTTCAAAACAAATGACTTAGGCAAAAATGAGGGCATCCCGCTGGACTAAAAAATCAAAAGAAACTCAAAAGGAGTCAGTCCAGGCAAAAGTTAGGGATATGAAAAGGAAAAGATAAAAAGGATCAAAAGAAAAATCCCCAAAAGGAAATACGAGTCGTGTGACCCCAAGTGTCAAAGATGAAAAGTGAGTGGCTGTCACTCCAAAATCCAAAAGTTTCTCGAACTGTCATTCCTATTTTTTCAGCCTCTGAGGGGTAAGCGCTAAGGTCGAATTAGCTGAACATAGGATGGGAGAACATCAAGGAGAATGGGTGGGTTAAAATAAACTTTGAGCCTTTATCCTTTCTTTCAAAACCGTGAACCCGACCATGTTACAACCTTCAAAAGTCCTAATTGAAGCAGGTTGTTTCGAAAGCATACTCCGGTAAAGGTCGCGTCGATTCTGACTCCTAAAAAGGTTCCTCTTACCATGATGGTACTGATGTTGACAAATGTTTTGTGCATTATGCTATAAACTGTTTTTCCTTTTCCCAGTGAACAGATTGGATGTCAAAGTTGTCATATATGTTGCATTAATACATCTTTTATGCAGAACAACTTGTTTTACTTGCGAGTAAGCGCTTGACAGCAGAAAAGCTTCCTACAAGGGAAAGTATGGTCAAGATAGAATGCAGAACGCCCAAATGTTCCGAGAGCAGGGGCAAGCTTTTATTGTGATCCCCAGTCAGGTCAGCCTTTCGAAGACAGTTATTCTGGGGCAATCAGGTTGAGGTTCGGTGAATACGTCGTAGTCAGAAGGGCACTACTCTGAATCAAATAATCAGGGGCAAGGTCATTGCAGTCAGGGGGCAGACCATCTTAAGAGCGTAAGGGTTGTGCGAGAAGCAGATGAGGTAAAGTATCTCTCAGAAGTTCAGAACGTTGGGGCATATCATATCAGACCATCAGGGCTCAGATTTGCAGATTTCCTTTCAAGGACTATCCCCACAGATGTCCTATAGGCTGGGGCATATCAGAAGCAAAAGGATTGTTGTTCTCCGTACCTACAGGGTCATTCGGAGTTATTCGAGCAGATGCAGTCGATTTTCGAGAGTGAGATGATTGCAGGAAGTCGTGTTACCATCCATTGACCCTTTCACTAAAAGGCTGCGTATTCAGGAAGAATGTTTTCCAGCGGCAGTTATATCTGACCCAATAAGATAAGCTTAAGAGCTCAAATCCATGTTTGCGATTACTGTGAAGCCCATCCGTGTTGGCGCATCAATTTCCAGATCCGAGCTTCGTCAGTACGCAGGAGGACTCCCCTCCATTTTCTCCAGCAAAGTCCAATTTGCCATTGGCATGGGTAAGTCATTCCCAGAGGAGTCTAATCGTACTCGGCACATCTGCTATTTCACAGCGGAGTTATATTCCCCAGCAGGGTATCACTTCATCGAGGTGTTCGGTTAAGTTCCTAATATCCCCAGCAGAGTTGATTTCACTCTCCCAGCATTTATTTTGCTAGGACGATTCAGTGATATCCGGGTTATCCCCAGCAAAGTTGGCCTCGCCTTCAGCATTTATTTTGCTGAAGTGGTTTTCTGTACCCGGCCTTCTCCGACAGCTCGAGCCTGCTAGCATAGTGCATGCATCGTCATATTTGCATCATACCTGCATGACAGTTTCAAAATGCATAGCATTTCTATCCAGAATGGAGCATTACGCTGTAGAAAGATTAAAGCATTTGCATATGCATACAAAGCATAGGTCAGATTTTCTATCAGCCTCATATGGCGCGTAAATTACTCTGTGATCAGTTCAGGGGCATTTATCCAGCAACAGTATTCAGACAGTTCAGCAGATTATTTGTATCAGATCTTATGATAGTTGTGCTTTGATCAAGCATTCATCTGGTGTCGACAAACTTCTCTTCCCGTCAGTTCATATTGACGATGTGTTCCTTCGATAAGTGGATTTCTCCGTCTATCATTAGACGTCTTGAGTACGAGTGTGGTTTTCTTTCCGTCTATCCATAGACGATGTGAAATTGCGGATGGTCGCAGTAGGGCTTCAAGAAGGGGTTTCCCCAGGATGTGCTTTTCTTCCCGTCTATCAGTAGACGATGTGAAGTTTTGGGTTGATTTTCAATAAGGTTCAAATAGAGTTTCTATAGCAAGTGGCTTTTCTTTCCGTCTATCAGTAGACGATGTGAAGTTTCGAGCTACTGTTCAGCGGTTTTCTTATTGTCAGGTCATACATATGATGAGGTATTTCCCCAGCGAGTCTTCTCCGGCTATCCTTGGTTGTTGAGGGGCTTCAAAATGATTTTGGATATTGGTTCTCTTTCTGGTTATTGGATATGATGACGTTCAAGAGGTACTTTTCTGACTGTCAATCCTTATTGATGGCGAGGCTCTTCGAAGAATGTCCAGTTTTCGTGATTGTCGATTCTTATTGACGACATGGTTCTTTAAAGGTGGTTTTCTTCCCGTCAGTCCATACTGACGATGTGGCCCCTTCAAGGATATTGATCTTTCCATCAATTCCCGTAAACAGAAGAATTCTGAAATTCAAAGGAGGGTGTTGAATTGCGTTATGGTGTCTTTCCGTCTATCTTTAGACGATGTGAATATAGAGATTATGAATTTCTTCCCGTCTATCCTTAGACGATGTGAATTGATTTGTTTCATCGATCAGGATGATGCCGTCTACCCTTAGACGATGAGAATATTGATTTGTTTCATCAATCAGGATGATCCCGTCTACTCTTAGACGATGAGAATATTGATTTGTTCATCAATCAGGATGATCCCGTCTACTCTTAGACGATGAGAATACTGATTTGTTTCATCAATCAGGATGATCCCGTCTACTCTTAGACGATGAGAATATTGATTTGTTCATCAATCAGGATGATCCCGTCTACTCTTAGACGATGAGAATACTGATTTGTTTCATCAATCAGGATGATGCCGTCTACCCTTAGACGATGTGAATATGGAGATTATGGTGTCTTTCCGTCTATCTTTAGACGATGTGAATATAGAGATTATGAATTTCTTCCCGTCTATCCTTAGACGATGTGAATTGATTTGTTTCATCGATCAGGATGATGCCGTCT